>CM045730.1:20139053-20261553 GCA_024760905.1 Plotosus lineatus
AGTCGAAGACGTCGAAGAAAGATAGGCGGGAGGCGTGTTCGGAGGCAGAGAGAGAAGAGGAAAAGCACGAGTCTAGGACTTTGAATGTTGGAACTATGACAGGAAAAGATAGAGAGCTGGCTGACATGATGCAGAGGAGGAAGGTGGACATACTGTGTGTTCAGGAGACCAGGTGGAAAGGTAGCTTAAGCTGTTTTATCATGATGTGGATGGGAAGAGAAATGGAGTAGGAGTCATCTTGAAGGAGGAGTTTGGCAGGAATGTTCTAGAAGTGAAAAGTGTCAGACAGAGTGATGAGTCACAAGTGAGAAATTGAAGGTGTGATGTTCAATGTTGTTCGTGCTTATGCCCCACAGACAGGATGTGAGCTAAAAGAGAAGAAGAGATTCTGGAGTGACTTAGATGAAGTGATGCAGAATACCCCCAGAGGTGAAAGAGTGGTCACTGGTGCAGACTTCAATGGACATGTTGGTGCAGGCAACAGAGGGGACAAGGAAGTGATGGGCAGGTTTGGTATCCAGGGCAGGAACACAGAAGGACAGATGTTGATTGATTTTGCAAAAAAGGATGGAAATGGCTGTGGTGAATACTTTCTTCAAGAAGAAACAGGAGCATAGGGTGACTTATAGAAGCGGAGGCAGGAACACACAGGTAGACTATATCTTGTGTAGGCGATGTAATTTGAAGGAAGTCAGTGACTGCAAAGTAGTAGTGGGTGAGAGTGTTGCCAAACAGCATAGGATGGTGGTATGCAGGATGACGCTGATGGTGAGGAAGGTGAAGAAGGCAAAGGCAGAGCAGAAGACAAAGTGGTGGAAGTTGAAAAAGGAAGAGGGTCGTGCTGTCTTCAAGGAGGAGTTGAAACAGGCTTTGGGTGGTCAGGAAGTGCTTCCAGATGACTGGACAACCACAGCAAATGTGATCAGGGACACAGGTAGGAGAGTACTTGGTGTGTCCTCTGGAAGGAAAGTAGATAAGGAGACTTGGTGGTGGAATGAGGAAGTGCAGGAGTGTGTACAAAGGAAGAGGTTAGCTAAGAAGAAGTGGGACATTGAGAGGACCGAAGAGAGTAAACAGGAGTACAGGGAGATACAGCGTAAGGCGAAAGTAGCAGTGGCTAAGGACAAACAGAGGGCGTATGATGACTTGTATGATCGGTTGAACAGTAAAGAGGGAGAAAATGATCTATACAGGTTGGCATATGTAACACCAGCTTGATATAGCTGTGCTAGATTTTATACTAGGTTCTAGAGGAGTAAAATGAATTGTGGAGAATTAAAGTTGAACAGCCGGCAGATTTATTACAATTAACAATATCACAAGAAACAGTGCAAACAATGCTGTAGAACACTCTTTACAAAATAAAAATAAAATAAAATAAGCTTAAGTCTCTAAGGTTCGATTTGTGTGAATTCGGGAGTCTTTTCCAGGATTGTGATCCGTTTGGGATAAAGGTGTTTTTATTTGTTCTTATCTGGGATCCTGTGATTTGAAGTGGTTGGGTCTGTAGATCTACTCTCGCATCCAGAGAACAGTTGGCCACACTGCTTCTGGATCCGCCAAGAGTTCTCACTGGATTTGGCTCGCCATCCGTGTCCGAAACCAGCTTCAAGATCAAATCCAGATCCACTAAAAAAACCAGTCGGAGTTTCCAAGAAAACAAACACTCTCCACCCGGTTTGATTCAGAGAGAACAAAACACATACAAGGCTTTGTGTCGCTTTTCGAGGGCTCTGTATGCGTCCTGCTCCTCACGCTCTGCTGTACGCTCTCTGTGCTCAGCCAGGCGCACGCAGCACGTGCCTATGATGCGTTCAAGGGGACTAGGAAACTATAGTGCTTTCAGGAGCGTTGGAAATTAGGGTTTGTTTCCAATTAAATTAGTAACCATGTATTTACATGGGTTACACCCTCCCCCCTTGAATAAGCATGAGTCCCGTCATGTACTTAAATGTTTGTTTAAACATCATAGATCTGATGGTTTTCATAGCTACTAAATGACTCCAGGGCTTGGTTAAAGTCATCCAAGAACCGTTGTGCAAAAGAGGTTGACCCAATTGATGGTAATGAAACCGTCTTGGGGCTTGCTTTAATCTTTCAGATTTTCTCACATTGGGAGTTTCATTTGTTGTTTCAATTGTCTGTTCTGTTTGTTGGTCAATCACATCACCATTTTGCTCTGTGTCCACAATATTAACGTCTGGTTCTCCTTGTATTTGGTTTTCATCATCTCCTCCTTCCATGACATCTGAATGTGATTCCTCTTTGAGTAGTTCGGCCTCATTCTGATTTTCCTGTTCATTGTCCATCTCGTCTGTGTCTGTCTCGACTGAAACTTTTGGGTGCAAGGAGGTATCCTTATTGAGTGAGAGTGGTTCATTTGAAATATCCGAGTTTGTTGTCTGGTTTTGTACATTTGATTGGTCTTGATTATTGTCATAAATCTTAATGAATGTCTCTGTTTCGATTGAAGGTTGTCCTGGCATGGGTTCATACTCCTCCTCTGATTCTGACAGATCTGTGTCCTGTGGTTCAGAAGGACTTTGTCGAGTTTTACGTCTACGTGGAGGTTTTGGTCTTGTCTCAACTTCATCCTTAATGTCTGAGAGGTCACCACACGCAAGTAAAAGGTCTCGGTGAAGAGTTCTACTTGGACCATCACCTCTCTCTGGTCGAACCACATACACAGGAACATTTTCCATTTTCTTGACAACCACGGTACACCATGCGTTCCCATTTGTCGGCAAGTTTATGTTTATTGCGCAAACGGACATTTTGACTAAAACTCTATCTCCTGCTTCAAGAGTGGATTCTCTGACTTTCTTATCAAATCTGCTCTTATTGCGCTCTGCAACTTTTGGAGTTTTCAAGGGCAATTTGGTAACTTTCTTCGAGTTTAGCCTTTAGACTGCGCACATACTGAGAATGGGATGCAGGTGAGTCCCCTGTAACGGGCAACCCAAAGGCAAGGTCAACTGGTAGCTTAGGCTTACGGCCAAACATCAACTCATAAGGACTAAACCCAGTAACCTCACTCCTTGAACAGTTGTAGGCGTGTGTGAGAGGCTTGACAAAATCACGCCAATTAACTTTTTGGTCATCCTTCAGAGTACCCAACATACTAAGGAGGGTGCGATTGAATCGCTTCACGGGTTACCCTCGGGTGATAAGGACTGGTTCTCACTTTTGATGCCAGTAATAGCACACAGTTCCTTAATCACATGTGACTCAAAATCCCTCCCCTGGTCACTATGGAGGCGTTCGGGGAACCCGTAGTGAACCAAAAAGTTTTCCCAGAGATTTTTAGCCACAGTGGTTGCCTTTTGATCACGAGTGGGCAAGGCCACCGCATATTTTGTAAAATTATCTGTGATGACTAAAACGTCCTTGGTACTCTTACTATCGGGCTCAATCGAAAGAAAGTCCATGCAGACCAATTCCATTGGTCACGTGGTTTTAATGTTAACTAAAGGCGCGGCCTTTTCAGGCAAGGACTTTCTTCGAACACAATGACCACAGTTCTTTATTTTGGTCTCAATGTCATGACCCATCTTAGGCCAATAAAATCTTGCTCTCACTTGTTCATGAGTCCTCTCCCACCCCATATGACCCATGTCATCGTGGAGTAACTTAAGAACAGTGGGTCTAAGTGAGACAGGGAGTACAAGCTGGTAAGTTGTATCTGGGTCACACTGTCGCCTCCTGAACAAAAGGTCATCCCTCATTTCAAGACGTTTCCATTCTCGGAGCATCAGTTTTATTTCAAATGTTTCTCTGTTGTTATGTGGAACATCTGCTCCAGCTTCAAGTAACTGAATGACATGATTGATGCTCGGGTCAGATCTTTGTTGTTCTTTAAGCTCATGAGCAGAAAACAAGGGAACAGTTACTTGACCAGATGTTTCAGCATCACTGTATACATCAGGAATTGCATCAGCATTCATAGCCAAGGACTCAACAAGAATGACATGAGGTGAATCTTTGGTTTTCTCATTGAGAAAATGCTTGTGACATACTGCTGCAATAGTATCAGGACATAAATCACTACATCGAGAAGGGGATCCGAGAAGACGTGAGGTGAGTTGTTGTATTCGGTTCTCCTCTTCCAATGTCACATAATCCGCAGCTAGTGTTTGGTGGGGCCTTCGTGATAGGCCATCTGCGTCCTGGTTAGCCTTTCCAGCTCTGTATTTGATTTGGAAGTTGAAGGTGGATAGCGCTGCTAACCAGCGATAGCTAGCTGCATCAAGCTTTGCAGTGGTCAGAATGTATGTAAGCGGATTATTATCCGTTACAACTGTGAATTCATTACCATAAAGGTAATCATGAAACTTTTCTACAATGGACCATTTCAGAGCTAGAAATTCTAGCTTATGAGCTGGATATCTGGTTTCGCTTGGTGTCAGCCCCCTACTGGCATAGGCTATGATGCGCATTTTACCACCTTGCTCTTGATAAAGAGCGGCACCTAGGCCTATAGAGCTGGCGTCGGTATGCAGAACATATTGGAGCTTTGGATCTGCAAAGCCCAATACAGGAGAGGATGTTAATTTCTCCTTAATGCATTCAAAGGCTGACTGACAGACAGATGTCCACCTCTCGGCAAAAGGTTCTCGAGGGTTGAAATACTTAGAAGTGTCGGTTCGTTTCTGGACTTTTCTATAAGGTGGGTAGCCACATGTACGGTCGTTTAAGGGCCGAACTATCTCTGAATAATCTTTAACAAATCGGCGATAGTAGCCGGTGAACCCTAAAAATGACTTGAGCTGCTTCAAGTTTTGTGGCACTGGCCAGGTCTTAATGGCTGCTACTTTTTCAGGATCTGTTTCTACGCCATTTCTTGAAACAATATGGCCTAAATATTTAACCGATGTCTGAAAAAAGCGACATTTCTGGGGGGACAACTTTAAGCCATATTCACGAAGACGGTCCAAAACATGCTTTAGCCTCTGTTCGTGTTGCTCTAGGGAGTCTGAGAAAACAATCAAATCGTCGAGGAAGACGAGCACCTCCTTGAGATTAATGTCTCCCGTGCACCTCTCCATTAACCTCTGAAAGGTGCTGGGAGCATTTGTGATTCCCTGAGGCATTCGATTGAACTCATAAAACCCTAGGGGGCATATAAACGCTGTTTTGGCCTTATCTTCCTCCTCCATCTCTATCTGGTAGTAGCCCGACTTTAAGTCCATGACAGAGAACCAGTTTGACCCAGATAGAGCGGAGAAGGTCTCTTCAAGATTTGGTAACGCGTAAGCATCTTTAACCGTTTGTACGTTAACCTTACGGTAGTCCACACAGAGACGTACCTCACCCATCTTTTTCTTAACTACAACGATGGGGGACAAGAAAGGGGATTCTGATGGTCTTATTACCCCGGCATCGAGAAGCATTTTGAGGTGTTTCCTAACAGCTTTGTAGTCATTTGTGTGAATATGCCTCGATCTCTGTTTTATGGGTGTTTCGTCTTTAAGCTTGGTTTTATGCTTAACTCTAGTGGCATGGCCAAAGTCAAGATCGTGGCATGCGAAGACCTCACTGTAAGCACTCAGACTCTGTGTGATGCGACTTTTCCACTCCTCAGGCAGAGGTGAATTTTCAAAATCAAAAGTCAACTGGTCCTTCGGTGATGAGGAGTCTGCAGACAAGCGACAACAACCTGCTGAGTTGGTATTGGACAGGTTTTGAGTTTCCAAAACTTGGTCTGCAACATGCAGTTCAGCAAGGACACAGTTGCCAGGAAGCATAATGTCATGATCGGTTTCATTTCTTATCCAAACAGGGTGCTTGTAAGGACTTTGACTTGGCACTGTAATAAGACAGCAGTCAACAAAGATTCCACCTGGAAGGGCTGAGGACATTGGCTGCTCTACTACTGCCCATTTGTCTGTGAGTGGCGAACTTAAGTGGGCGCAGCTTTCAAGACAGACCTTCTCGTGAGCTGGAATAACATAAGGTGTGTTGCCCCTCAGTGTCATTAGCCCAAGCTTCCCTGTGCTCTTTGTTTCGTATCTGTGCTCGAGGATTTTTAAAATCTGATTATAGCCATAGACAGCTGGTAGAATGGGAGTGTCTCGACAATGTTCCTCATATAAAACATCGAGGGCATTTGTACCAATTAACACTGGCAAGTCTGTGCTGGAGCGCAAATCAGGTACTATTAGAGCTAATGTAGAAATTTGAGGCTCAGACTCAACAAACTCTTTTGGAAAACCAACTGGAACTTCTACATAGCCTATATAAGGTACCGCCTGACCGTTTGCACCCTCAACATCTAGGTCACTGATCGGCTGGATTGGAAAATCAACCAGGTGTCTCTGGTGAAAGGAGTTTGAAATAGTCGTAACTTGCGACCCTGAATCTAATAGAGAATTGCAGCTAACTCCAGCTATGTTTATATTAGCAGTGCACTTCTTACCTATTAAGCCCTTGGGAAAGCTAGAATGGTGTTTACTCGTTAGCGTACAACTCTGTTTTGGCTGGGGTTTCTGAGTGGGACTTGTGTCGCTACTAGTTCCAGTTTGTCCCTCAACTGAAACAGGAACTAGTTTAAATCAGTGTTACATTGGTCCTCCCAAGCCTTTTGTTTTGACCTAAGCTCTTTGCGCTAGCTTCAACAGCTTTGGGGTTTGGGTCACTGTCACAAGAGGGGGCTATATGGCCATCCTCGCCACAGTTAAAGCAGAACCATGGGCGAGGCTTTTGTTACCTTTGCCAAAGCTTTCACTTTTCGGGCGGTGAGTTCTGTGTTTGTGTCTCTTTCCGCTGTTGTTTCTTTGCAACTTTGGGGACTTTGTCTGAGGTTTCCTTTCAACTGTCTTTTCCATGGACGCTTTTAAGGAAGTTAACTGTTCTTGCAGTTGAGCAATTTGTTTCTGCAGTTTCTTGGTAGACGTTTTACTAGAATTGTCTGCAGCAGCAGCTTGAAACTCAGTGTCTGCATAAACATTTAAAGGGTTGGACTGTACCTTTACTTTTGAAAGTCCTAAGTGCTGCTTCATGCGAGTGGACTTAGCTGCTTGTTTATCCTCCTCTGTTCGCAGCAACAAAAGAAGTTCCGAAAAGGTAGGTGGGCTGGATTTCTTTTGTTCTAGATGGAGGCTGGCAATTAGGTTATCATCCCAGCACCCCCTACAGAACTGTTTTAAAAGCTGTCGATCAAAATCACTGACTGTAACGCTTCCCCCTTTAGCAGCTTTGCTTAAGGTAGTCTGGAGCCGGTGCAAGTATGTTGAAGGTTTTTCTCCGGCTTTTTGGTTTGTGCTCAAAAATTTCACAAACAGCTCATCAGTATCATCTACGTTCCCGTATGCAGAATCGAGCAAGCTCAGAAAGTCTTTGGGGCTGGACAAGGGACCCAAATGTCTGACAATATTGGCGGCTGGTGGTAAGAGACTTTCAATAATTTTTCTTACTACCTGTCTTTCAGAAACAGAAGAGTCGGCAAGATAAAACTCAACATGACTGCGCCAAGTGTCATAATCTACTTCCGTATTAGGGCACGGAAATTTTCCAGAGAACGACCTGAACTTGGAAGAGTTCAGATAAGTTTGGGCCGTGTCAGCACTTCTGACAATGTGCTCGACAATCACCCTCTGGACTTCAGGGGTGCTCAAGTGTTCGGGATTTAAAATAAGAGTTGGTCTGCTGTTGATTGGAGAACTGGGAATATCAGAGTTTGAGGTAGTTGTGAGAGTTTCCCTATTTGTTTGTGTCACAACAGAATCACCTGTTAAACTTTCAGTTACTGGAGTAGCGTCAGTGGAAGCTATACCTTCACTTTCAGCAGCAGAGGCCTGAAGTTTGTTAAGTTCACCAAGCAACAATTTCTCATAATCTATTCCGCTTGCTTTGGCAATTCCCTTTAAATCAAAGAGAAAAGACTTGGTCAGATCAGCTGTTAACTTATCACTATAAAGTGGGGATAAGAGCTGAATTTTGTGAACAACCTTTGGGTCAGATGTTGCTCTTTGACATGGTAGTTCAGCCTGAATTGACTCAATAGCAGTGCCATACTCAAACTCAACTACGGCTGTATTTTTAAAGTCAGGGTCAGAAGTAGTAAGTTTCACTGTTCGTGTAATAGAACCATACTTTTCTAAAAACCTAATAACTTCTTCATCAGTCTCAGTACCAGAAAAACCATTAATTAATACAGCATTTGGTACTTTGATACCTTCACGTTCAATGATATCCATATTTCTTTTGTGGGAAAAGTTGTACAAAAACTTATAAAACTGCCAAACTGTATGCCAAATTATTAATTTATAGGCAAAATGTAGCCAAAACTCCTCCTGGCTGCTCGCCACTTTGATGTAACACCAGCTTGATATAGCTGTGCTAGATTTTATACTAGGTTCTAGAGGAGTAAAATGAATTGTGGAGAATTAAAGTTGAACAGCCGGCAGATTTATTACAATTAACAATATCACAAGAAACAGTGCAAACAATGCTGTAGAACACTCTTTACAAAATAAAAATAAAATAAAATAAGCTTAAGTCTCTAAGGTTCGATTTGTGTGAATTCGGGAGTCTGTTCCAGGATTGTGATCCGTTTGGGATAAAGGTGTTTTTATTTGTTCCTATCTGGGATCCTGTGATTTGAAGTGGTTGGGTCTGTAGATCTACTCTCGCATCCAGAGAACAGTTGGCCACACTGCTTCTGGATCCGCCAAGAGTTCTCACTGGATTTGGCTCGCCATCCGTGTCCGAAACCAGCTTCAAGATCAAATCCAGATCCACTAAAAAAACCAGTCGGAGTTTCCAAGAAAACAAACACTCTCCATCTGGTTTGATTCAGAGAGAACAAAACACATACAAGGCTTTGTGTCGCTTTTCGAGGGCTCTGTATGCGTCCTGCTCCTCACGCTCTGCTGTACGCTCTCTGTGCTCAGCCAGGCGCACGCAGCACGTGCCTATGATGCGTTCAAGGGGACTAGGAAACTATAGTGCTTTCAGGGAGCGTTGGAAATTAGGGTTTGTTTCCAATAAAATTAGTAACCATGTATTTACATGGGTTACACATAGCAGAAAGATAGAGATGGGAAGGACGTGCAGCAAGTTAGATTGATAAAGGACAGAGAGGGAAATGTATTGACTGATGACAGAACTGTGCTGGGAAGATGGAAAGAGTACTTTGAAGAGCTGATTAATGAGGAAAATGAGAGAGAAAAAAGAGTAGAAGAGGTGACTGTTGAGGACCAGGAAGTAGCAAAGATTAGTAAGGGTGAAGTGAGGAGGGCAATGAAGAGGATGAAGAATGGAAAGGCAGTTGGTCCTGATGACATACCTGTGGAGGTATGGAAGTGTCTTGGAGAGGTAGCAGTACATTTTCTGACAAGAACATTCAACAAGGTCTTAGAGAGTGAGCAGATGCCGGAGGAATGGAGGAGAAGTGTGCTGGTGCCCATTTTTAAGAACACGGGAGACGTGCAGAGTTGCAGCAACTACAGAGGGATAAAGTTGATGAGCCATACGATGAAGTCATGGGAAAGAATAGTGGAAGCTAGACTAAGGGCAGAGGTCAGCATTTGTGAGCAACAGTTTGGTTTCATGCCAAGAAAGAGCACCACAGATGCAATGTTTGCTTTGAGGATGTTAATAGAGAAGTACAGAGAAGGTCAGAGAGAACTGCATTGTGCTTTTGTGGATCTGGAAAAAGCATATGACAGGGTTCCAAGAGAGGTACTGTGGTATTGCATGAGGAAGTCTGGAGTGGCAGAGAAGTATGTTAGAGTGGTGCAGGACATGTATGAGAGATGTAAGACAGTGGTGAGGTGTGCTGTCGGCGTGACCAACGAATTCAAGGTGGAGGTGGGACTGCATCAAGGATCAGCTCTGATCCCCTTCTTGTTTGCGATGGTGATGGATAGGCTGACAGATGACGTTAGTCAAGAATCTCCATGGACTATGATGTTTGCAGATGACATTGTGATCTGTAGTGAGAGCAGAGAACTGTCTGTCTGTCTTTCTTTCGGCTTTTTTCCCTTTTACTCGGGAGTCGCCACAGCAAATCATCTGATTCGCACATTTGATTTGGCAGAGGTTTTTACGTCGGATGCCCTTCCTGTCACAACCCTTTTTAGCAAGGGACAGAAACACGCTGACGGCTTTGCAGCCTACTCTTTACGAAAGTCAGCAACGGTTCTTTTACATGCCTCTCTCACCATAGACAGTGAGAGACATGGCCCGCTTTTGATAACCCAGTTAGTCGCACTGGGGGGGACAGTGACAACCTTGTGGCGAGCGGGACTCGAACCCCCAACCTTTGGATCAGCGATCCAGCGCCCTATACCACTAGACCACCACTGCCCCTCAGAGAACAAGTGGAGGAAAATCTAGAGAGATGGAGGTTAGCCTCAGTAAGTCAGAATACATGTGTGTGAATGAGAAAGACCCTGGAGGAACGGTGATGTTACAGGGAGCAGAGATAACAAAGGTGGAGGATTTTAAGTACGTAGGCTCAACAGTCCAGAGCAATGGAGAGTGTGGAAAAGAGGTGAAAAAGCGTGTGCAGGCAGGCTGGAATGGTTGGAGAAAAGTGTCCGGTGTGATGTGCGATAGGAGAGTGTCAGCAAGAATGAAGGGAAAAGTGTACCAGACGGTGGTGAGGCCAGCGATGTTGTATGGCTTAGAAACAGTGGTGCAGAGAAAAGGCAGGAGGCAGAGCTGGAGGTAGCAGAGATGAAAATGTTGAGGTTCTCTCTGGGAGTAACAAGGATGGATAGAATTACAAATTAGTACATCAGAGGGACAGCACATGTAAGATGTTTTGGAAACAAAGTCAGAGAGGCTAGATTGAGATGGTTTGGGCATGTACAGAGTAGGGATAGTGAGTATATTGGCTGAGGATGCTGAGGTTGGAACTACCAGGCAGAAGGCCTAGAGGAAGACCAAAAAAGAGATTTATGGATGTGGTGAAGGAGGACATGAAGGTTATTGGAGTAAGAGAAGAATATGCAGAGGACAGGGTGAGATGGAGGCAGATGGTTTGCTGTGGCGACCCCTGAAGGGAACATCCGAAAGGAAAAGAAGAAGATTCAATTTTAAACATCATATAACTGTCGATTTTTTAGCATAGGACACAGAGATGCATGTGATATTGCTGAGCCTAAGTACTTAAAATCCCCCACCTTCTTTATCTCTGCCCCCTGTAACCTCACCGTTCCTCTTGGGTCCTTGTCATTCAAACACATGTATTCTGTCTTACTGAGGCTAACCTTCATTCCTCTCCTTTCCAGGGCATACCTCCACTTCTCTAGATTTTCCTGCACAATGCCATCTGCAAACATCATAGTCCATGGAGATTCTTGTCTAACCTTGTCTGTCAGCCTGTCCATCACCATAGCAAACAAGAAGGGGCTCAGAGCTGACCTTTGAAGCAGTCCGACCTCCACCTTGAACTCTTCTGTCACACGGACAGCACACCTCACCACTTCATACTTACATACTTCTCTGCTACTCCAGACTTCCTCATGCAATACCACAGTTCTTCTCTCGGAACCCTTTCATATGCTTTCTCCAGATCCACAAAGGCACGATGCAGCGCCCTCTGACCTTCTCTGTATTTCTCTATTAACATCCTCAAAGCAAACACTGCAATCTGGAAGCAGCGCAACCAGGGGAAAAGCAATGAAAGGAAGCTGACAGACAATTTGGAATTATTTCATAAGTATTCATGGAAAAAATATAATTAACAACAGTCTGCGATTCAGATAGTTTTTAGGCCAGCAGAGAAGGCATTGCAGGCCCTGACGGCCCACCACTGGTTGGAAGGTAACCTGCGATAGACTAGCGTCATATCCAGGAGAAGTTGTACTCCTAGTAGTGTCAAACTATGGAAACTGGGAATAAGCACTCGCCTGATGAGCCACTAGCCCAGTACTTTTCAAATAGTGACACCCCCCCCCCCCCGGGGGGGGTGCCCTCAATATGATGCCAGGGGCGTGCATGCCCCTGGGGAACATGCTTTTCTGGAATTGTGTACGAGAATTAAATGTAATTACACCTCCGCTCCACTACTTCACAGTGGCACTCACATTGTCGCGCTATGGTGTAACGGTTTTTCGCCCAAGCAAACGATATGGAGTGCAGTAAACAAGCACTGGAGATATTAAGACATATATAAGGTGAATGAGTTTAAATAAGGAAGTTTTTTTTTTCAGGCACATTGGCGCTCTTTAAATCTTTTCAATTACAGATTAAAAAACAATGTTAATCAAGTTTTTCTTTACTGTATGTTGAACTGTATTTCTTTCTTTTTTGTTTATAATGTTAATAAAGATACAATGTTATGCAGAGGTGAAGTAATAATTTTTTAGACAAATAATACTATTTATCGTCGCTCACGGGGGAAGGGGCAGAAAATAATTGAGAAGCACTGCACTAGTCTCAGGTGTTAAAAAAAGATTAATTTTATTGCCACTAAATCAGATGGTTTAATTTATTCAGACTATATTTCACCAGTTTTGGCCCATAATTAATTTATGAATGATGGCATTGCAGAAGGATGATTTGTAGAGATTTTAATAGCAGAAAGTAACCTTGCCGGCTTACATAATTAGTGCACTGTTTAAAAAAAACCTTCTTATATGTAATTAGCTGTAATCAATAATAATCGGTCATTATTGCGTTCATCCAGAACTTTTATTTTGAAATCTCCAGCGAAACCGGAAGTAAATAAAATCGGATCAGGGACGTGTGGTTGTAGGAGTGTGATTGACAACGTCGATAGAGACGGAACCAAATATTCGTCAGTTTGTTTATTAAGTTGGTATATTGTCGTGACTATATTAGGCGTAATTTCGTGTGTTTATTTATGTATTGTTAGTAAACTCATAACAGGGGAAGTGTTTTCACTTACGATCAGTTATTACTTTACTTCCGTGTTTATTTTCTTCAATACGTTCACGCGTTGTTGTCGCTTTATGAACAAATCGGTTGCCATGTCAACAGCGACGCCGGATAATACCCTGTCTCGGTAATCCATGTTTTATTTTAATATCCACTGTCATGTATTATTTAATTTCATTTAATGTTTTCAGGTGGAGTGTTTAAGAGCATGACTCTCCCTCTTTCCTGTAAACACAGTTATTAATTAATCAACAGGCTCGGTCCTTCGATTTTATGCAGGTTTATGGGATAATTGCAGGGCTGCTCTTTGTTTTCATGGCAAAGTGGTTATTGTCTGATCACAAAGTCCCTCGATGACACTATGCACTTAAAACCCTTGTGGAAAGAAGAAAATAACTCGGGGAACTTTTTTGCCATATACAGGTATTGTGTTAATCCCACAAGGAAATATTGCCTCTGCCTTTATCCCATGCACAGTGAGCACACACACACACACACACACACACACATGGAGCAGTGGGCTGCTGCCTCACACATCGAGGTGCCCAGAGAGCAGTTAGGGGTGAGCTACCTTGCCCAGTCAGAAGCCTTTATTTCTCAAGAGGAAATTATTTGCACTCAGTTGCTGCATAACATAAAAAACTCACACAAAATGTACAAATATCTCTATACAAATGTACATACGGAATATACAATATAATATAAGCAGTATAGTAATATACAAATTATAAAATAAAAATCTATAACAAAGTTCAGTTCATTTTCTGTAACCGCTTAATCCCAGTCAGGGTCACGAGGAGGCTGGCGCCCATCCCAGCTGATTCCGGACGAGGGCAGAGTGGCCTGGACAGCTCGCCAGGCCATCGTAGGGCGGAAACACGCAGACGGCTTTTGCAGCCTACTCTTGTCGAGAGTCAGCAATGGTTCTTTTACATGTTTCTCACCATAGACAGTGAGAGACGTGGCCGGCCTTTGATAACCCAGTTAGCTGCACTTAGTGACAACCTGTGGTGAGTGGGACTCGAACCTCCAACCTTTGGATCAGCGATCCAGCGCCCTATACCAAATACCACCACTGCCCTCTATAACAAAGTTTATCCTGAAAAATTTGGATTAAAAAAATGGCCTGTTCCTGGAGAGCTACCTTCTTAAAGACTTTTACACCAACCATAGTCATGCACTCTTGACCATCTAATAATTACTTTAAGAAGTTTTTGTTCAGATAAAAAAGTTTGATTTTGGATGGTGATAAAACTTGCAGGAAGGTAGAGCTCCAGGAACAGGGTTGGAGACCATTAAGATGTGTACCAACATGTTTGACGCATTCTCAAAATAAAGAATATCATGATCAATGACTGGTACTTTGACGAAGTGTAAAGCATTGATTGGTCTTTTGGCTTTTGGAGTAGTGTTGATCAATGATTGGTCCTTTGGAGTAATGTTGAACAGTGATTGGTTATTTCAAATTCTCTTGATCAGTGAATCAAACTCATCATTTGGAGTGGTCATAATCAGTGATTCGATAATCAGTTCATCACTGATTGGAACAATGTTGATCATTCGGGGCAATGTTGATAAGCGATTGGTCATTGTGAGTGATGTTTATCAATGATTGGTCATTTTGAGTGATGTTAATTGAATGGGGCATTATGAACCAAGGGGAGGAATGAACCATTATGATTCTGGTAAGTCGGTTGGTGCTGTGCATCCCATGCTCCCCTGCTTTGATCACATGATTGATTAGTCAGCATCCTGTTCTGATACCATGTGCCTTTATTTCTTCCAAGAGGATTTCTATGAACAAAAACAGTTTTTCCCAAAAAAACCCGAAAATCTTATCATCATGGAAAGTGATTTTAGACTTATTTAATCTGATTTTTCACAAAACCTCATCACATTATTCCATAAATATAATTTCATTAATCAGATTTGTTTCAAATGGTAGGGGGAAATGGTTGTTGTTGTATTGAGCAATTTTCTGATGTAATGATGTGTGGTGTATTATCACCATGGTAACGGCAACTAACATGCACTTCTGTACTTTGAAGAAATCTTAACTGCAATATATTTAATAAGCTTGAAAGATAATTTAGCTGTGTAGCAACAGGACTTCAAATGGAGAATATTTGAAAGATTTCCTTTTGGATTTTTCCCTTTCTCAGGGGTCGCCACAGCGAATGATTCGCACGTTTGATTTGGCCTAGGTTTTACGTCGGGTGCCCTTTCTAACACAACCCTTTTAGCAAGGCACAGAAACACGCTAAGACTTTGCAGCTACTCTTTACGAAAGTCAGAAATGGTTATTTTACGTGCCTCTCACCATAGACAGGGAGAGACACGGCCCGCCTTTGATAACCCAGTTAGCTGCACTGGGGGCAAAGGGAGAATCTTTAACGTTTAAAAATGATAAAAGTAGTAAACCAAAACTTTTTATATTTTTCAGATATAAATCATTTAAATGTTTAAATAAAAGTGATGGAGTTGGAGGACTACAGTTCTTAGCCATGCCTTCTATGAGAACATGACCTGATAAGGGAGGCTCACTGGTACCAAGCCATTCATTCATTATGTAAAAGAGAAATAATAAATAATCTCTCTGAGATATGTTTATTATAATAGTACCGTATTTTCCGGACTTTAAGTCACACTTTTTTTTTTTTCATACTTTGGCTGAAGGTGCAGCTAATACTCCAGAGCGATTTATGTGAGGTGCTTGTCGCACAGACCACTTTTGAGATGAAGGCCAGAAAAGTAAAATTGGTCCATTTTTATCGAAATTCGGATTTTTGCATAAACTATTAAAACTATCATTGTTCATGTGAAATCGAATAAAACTCACTAAAAATGTCATCGAGTACCATTATCAACTAGATAAAAACAGGAGCAAATTTACTGGTTTTCGTTGCAATTATTCATCGAGTTCGGTACAAGACACACTATAATCCATACACCAGAGTGGGCAGTGGTGGTCTAGTGGTATAGGGCGCAGGATCGTTGATCCTAAGGTTGGGGGGTTCGAGTCCCCACAGGGTTGTCACTGCCCCCCCCCCCGAGCAGCTAACTGTGTCATCAAAGTTGGGCCATGTCTCACTTTCTCTGGTGAGAGACATGTAAAAGAACCATTGCTAACTTTCAGAAAAAGAGTAGGCTGCAAAGCTGTTGGCGTGTTTCTGGGGACAAGTAGCAAGTGTTCCCGCGTCCCAGTTAATCTTCTCCGGAAGAGACCGATTGCTACACTACCCTACGGGATAAGAGATGATGAGCCATACACCAGAAGAACGGTCGTGAAGTCGTCTCTCCATTTTGGAAACTTTTGATATTAAAATGCCGTTTCAGTGAATAGAATAAAGGTTATGAAGACGATATGCTCGTAAACAATGCAGGCTAGTTGCTAAGGAAGATCTGAATAATATCTCCGACTTCCTCTTCAATAACAGTCAGTAAGTTTATTTACGAGATTGTGAATACACAATTTCTGGAAAAGGAGAGTGAAATGTCATCTGTGATGTCTAGCAGCATTAGTATACTAGTAGATGTTGAATTCGACGTGAGAATTGGGCTCCGAAGATGCCGGAATGCTTGGTGTTCTTATTTCGCCCGTGAGTATTTTTCTCTGCATGCAAAATTCGATTATGGAATTTTTTTAATTTGATTTTGTCTGTAATCTTGTCTGGACTGGACATGCTGGATCGTGGGTTGTTAGTTTTGTTACGAAAATTGATCAAGACCTGAAAAATACTTAAATGTTTTTTCCTTTTACAGATGAACAAACTGATGATGATGCCAGCTTTGTTGATGAAGATTTTGGTTTTGATATTGATGAACAGGCATCTGTTAATAAAAGTGTGATGAGTCAGTTGTTTGATGATGTCATCCTTTCTGTTGAGCAGGATGTAGATGAAGATGATGATGCTGAGGGCAGAGTTGATGAAGCTTACTTATATAAAGAGATCAGAGAGTTTTGTTATATAGTTTTCTTAATTTCAGTGTGATTGTTTGAACCTGACAGTTTTTTTTATTTGAACCTTTATATAATTGTTAAAAAAGATACACACTGATCTTATTGGAATAAACAGAAATGGGGGGGGGGAAAGTCGGGTTTTTTGTTCATTTTGGGGGGTTACCATGGTGACTGATGGGTTAAAAAAGGGCGTGTCAGATTAAAATGAGGCTGACTTCTCTTATCTCTTCCTAAAACTTTTCCTAGACATGTTTTCGAAAAGTTTATATGGCTGAAGTGCATAAAAATGTTTGGTTGCTAAGGACTAATGATCTTGGAAGAAGTGAAACCTTCGTGCTCATTTTTCTCTAAAATGTCTTGAAATTTTTAGTTGAATGCTGACACAAGAAATGGCATAGCTCACTCAGTTTTCAAGGTACTGCATTGAGAAACTTTTTGCTGCATTTTGTAGCTTTGGGCTTCCTCTATCTGACTGTGTAAAAAGCTAATTTTTCATTTTTGGACGCAAGAGCCTACTTTGGTGCAGTGGCTCACAAAAATGAAATTATTACATATACATAATTCTGTTCATCATCATAAGAAACATAATTTCACGTTTATTTTTTACACTCACAACCACAAGAGGGCACCCTAGGTTTGGGTGCCAGTACCTGCTCATCCATCATTGAAGAGATGTCCCCCAAAAGAAAATCCTATTCTGCGGATTACAAGCTGAAAGTAGGGAAATATGCAGCAAAAAATGATAATAGAGCAGCAGAAAGAAAGTTTGGAGTGAAAGAGAAACGTGTGAGGGACTGGAGAAAAGTGGAGATTATTATTATGGCCAAAGTGAGAGGAGCAAGCTTGTACATGGGTTTTTGAGCACGTGCTGCAGGGAGAGGCTTGTCAACGGTGCAGTTGCGTCTCCACATCCAGGTAGTGAAATTTTTACATATAATTCTAACAAGAGTGCAGAAAAGTGGAGATTATTATTACTGCAATGAAGAAGAAAAAAAAAAAAGCTAATCGCGGGCTAAAAGGTAGACGGCCACGGCTAGAAGAATAAGTTCGCATATGGGGGTTTGAGCAATGTGCAGCAGGGAGAGGCTTGTCAACAGTGCAGTTGCGTCTCCATGTCCAGGTAGTTGTCAAGGAGATGAAAACAGGGATCCCTCGCTACTTCGTGCTTCAATTCATGTGCCTTCAGTACATCAGATTTCTTTTTTAAGTATTCATCGAATTAAAAAATAAGGAAATTAAGGAAGAATAGGGGAAAAGTCAAGGGAAATGTCGCAAAACAAGGCCAATTATGCAAAAAAAAACAACAACAAGAAAACCAACCCAAAACCTCCCATCAAATCTACTTACATTTTTATGTGAGGCGTGCATCTGAGTGCGTGCATATGCATCTGTGTGCACTCGTGCGCGTCTATATGTGTGTGTATATATTTTGTTTTCATCTTGTGCGTTATTTTTGAATGTTTAATTGTTATTATAAGCATTTATAGCGTTGAATATGTATTTATCATCATCATCTTCCGCTAAGTCCAGGGTTGTGTCGCGGGGGCAGCAACCTAAGCAAGACGTCCCTCTCCCCAGCCACTTCCTCAAACTCTACCTGGAACACCGAGGCGGTTCCAGACAAGCCGAGAAACAGTCCCTCCAGCGTGTTCTTGGTCGACCCCGGGGTCTCTTCCCGGTTGGGGATATGTATTTATTGATATTATATACACATACATGTATGTATACGTCAGTCGTGGGAGTTGATCCTACTTTGCTGAAGTCAGCGGCTGTGGGGGATCTCGGTCCCAATTATCCACGGAAAGTGAGTGATCCCTGTGTACGTACATGTATATGTGTATATAATATCAATAAATACATATTTAACACTATAAACACACACATACAGACCCACACACACAGATGTGCACCTCACATAAAAATGTAAGTAGTTTTGTTGGGTTGTTTTTTTTTTTAGTTTGTTTTTGTTTGTTTGGAGTGTTTTTGCATAATTGGCATTGTTTTGCAGCATCCCCCCCCCCCCCCCTATTTTTCCTTAATTTCATGAATATTTTTGAAAAACCCGTTATACACTGAAGCCGCAGAAACTGAACCATAAAGTAGCAAGGGATCACCTGTAAATGACTTTGTGTGAGGACTTTATTAGTGCTACCTATTCATGCAACGCAACCCCCTTCTCTATATCAGAGCGAGAACCACAACGTCACATAAACTGCCAGCAGTTTTCCAAACCAACGTAGACAGTTTCCAGGAGTTTGCGGCTTATAGTTCCATGCAACTTATATATGTGATTTTCTTCTTTGTTATGCATTTTTGGCCAATGCAACTTGTACTGCAGAGCGATGTATAGTCCAGAAAATACGGTATATAATTATATCATTCATTTGTTTTCTATGAGAAAAGTAATTTTTACAGTTAGTCTTGGGTTGTTATGACACATAAAAGGAAAGACAAAACAAACATGAGCAGTTTCTCACAGGAGGACATTATGAGTGCACTGGATGCTGTCAACAAGAGAATGAAAGTAAGAGAGGTTACTGTGGCTGGGAACTACAGAATAAAGTTTGATAAATTCCTGGAAAGGAGGGGAATGAAGATGAGCCTCAGTAAGACAGAATACATGTGCATGAATGACAAGGACCCAAGAGGAACGGTGAGGTTACAGGGAGCAGAGATAAGGAAAATGGAGGATTTTATGTACTTCGGCTCAACAATCCAGAGCAGTGGAGAGTGTGGAAAAGAGGTGAAGAAGCGCGTGCAGGCTGGTTGGAATGGCTGGAGAAAAATGTCCGGTGTCATGTGTGATAGGAAGGTATCGGCAAGAATGAAAGGAAAAGTGTACAAGACGGTGTTGAGGCCAACGATGTTGTATGGTTTAGAAACGGTGGCCCTGTGGAAAAGACAGGAGGCAGAGCTGGAGGTAGCAGAGATGAAAATGTTGAGGTTCTCTTTGGGAGTAACGAGGATGGATAGGATCAGAAATGAGCACATCAGAGGGACTGCACATGTAAGACGTTTTGGAGACAAAGTCAGAGAGGCTAGATTGAGATGGTTTGAACATGTACAGAGGAGGGATAGTGAGTATATTGGTAGTAGGATGCTGAGGTTGGAATTACCAGGCTGAAGGCCTAGAGGAAGACCAAAGAGACGATTCATGGATGTTGTGTAGGAGGACATGAAGGTAGTTGGTGTAAGAGAAGAAGACGCAAAGGATAGGGTGAGATGGAGGCAGATGATTCGCTGTGGCGACCCTGAAGGGAAAAGCCGAAAGGAAAAGAAGAAGAAGAAGGAGAAATTCCTGATTTTTGAATCAGGTTTAGAATATTTAGTGATGGTTCAGAACACTCCTCATCATATTATTATGTAGAAGTGTAAATTTGTTCAACATTTTTGCTTTAAGATTTTATTTAAGTAATTGGTCTGGAGTATGAAGGTCTATCAGTTTACATATGCTGTAGATAATTCACAGGAAAAATAGTTAAAAATGCCTCATTATCCCCTGTAGTTATCTTGAGTGAGGGTAACAAGTACACAAGAACAAGGTCATTTGGGCAGATGTTGATCAATATTTGGTCATCTGGAGCTATGTTATAGCTATGTTATCTGGAGCTATGTTATAGCTATGTTATATATATGTTATAGTAATTGGTCATGTTAAGCAATGTTTATAAATGATTGGTCATTTGGAGCAATGTTGATGACTGTTTTGATTATTTGGATTGGTGCTAATCAACAATTAGTCATTTGGTGCGATGTTGATTTATGATTGATCATTTGAAGTGATGGTGATCAATGATTGGTCATTTTGAGCCAGGTTAATTGGTAATTGGTTGTTTGGTTGTTTGGACAACTCTCCAGGCCATTGCAAGGCAGAAACACGCTGATGGTTATGTAGCCTACTCTTGGCGAAAGTCAGGAACAGTTCTTTTACATCCCTCCCATCAGAGACACTGAGAGAAATAACTTGTCTTTGACAGCCCAGTTAGGTGCACTGGGGGAAGAGCAGTGACAACTTGTTGGATTGGGATCAGTAATTGTTGAGGATACCATACCAGAGAACCTAAAGCAGACCCATTTGGCCAAAAGGACAATATGTGAAATGCCTTATGGACTCGAGTTAAATTTAAAATGGTGAGGTGAGAAAATGCAACGAACAACCTTCCAAAATAACTTTCCCCCTCCGTCTTATCAAAGGAGCAGCAACGTTTCCAAACTGGAGCGATTGAACTGCCGTGTGGTGAAGCTACTGACGGCGGCAGTGCAGGAGGTACTGGAGGCCGTGAGGGAAACTGTGTCCGAATATCAGGAGAAAACTGCTCGAACACAGAGGGAGAATGAGCGACTGCGCCTGAAATTACAGGACACGATGAAGAAACTGGAGAAAGAGCGAGAAGGTGAGTGTTGTACTTTCAGAAAAACTCACTTTTGTTGTTGTGCAGGGGGGTGTTTAAAAAAATGAGTGAGAATTAGATGGAAACATCAACCTTCCCGTCTATATTTCTCTTTTACAGTGTCAAGACTCGCATCCATCTCCTTGTCCATCAATCACTCATCCACTGAGCCTCAGGAGATCCCCGAAACTGGTGTTCCTTTTTTAAAACAGGATTCCAATGTTAAAGAAGACGCAGAACCAGAGGCACTTTGCGATCTCCAGGTTGCACTTACACTATCTGATTCGAGTATGCCAAGAACCGAGCGGGTCAGCGTCTCTGATTTAGACTGCTCTGTTAATGGAACCGAACATGGCACTTGTGTTTTTGATGCCTCATCATACGTGGACATTAAACCCGAACCTGTTGTATCTGAAAGTTCTCAACAACAACAGATCCCTCAAGGCATGGTTACCATGAGCGAGGATGTGCAAGACCAGACAAGCAGGCAGGCCAATATTGCCTTGAATCTGTATGCCCAATCAAACCTGGACATGCCTGGAAGGTGTGTAGGGAACAACTGGAGCACGATATCTTCCCTTCAAGTACCAGAAAGACGGCACCATATTCCACGAGATGAAGAGCATCATGTGTGTCAGGTCTGCGGAAAGACCTTCAGTCGTGTTGGGAACCTCCGGATCCATCAGAGGTGTCACACCGGGGAGAAACCCTATTGTTGCCTGGTGTGCGGACGCTGCTTCAGCCAAGCAGGAGACTTGAAGAAGCACAAAAGGGTCCACACCGGAGAGAAGCCCTACTGCTGTGTCCAGTGCGGGAAGAGCTTCAGCAGGGGTGAGAACCTTAAGCGGCATCAGAAGATCCATGTTGGAGACAGATTACGTCGACAGAATTTATGGAAAGATTCTCACGGATTGGCCATTTAACTGGAATACATTACCAGAGGAAATGCGTACTAAACATAAGAGTCTCAAGTTTACCGGCGGGTGCTAAAAGCACTGGCCACAAAGTCAATCATCAAGCATGCCATCTTTTTTAAAAAACGAAATTGCAAACACATGAGATCCATTTAGTGGAGTAAAAAAGGACCTCAGTGTGTTTATACCAGTGCTTCTCAAATAGTGGGGTGCACCCCCCTTGGGGCCCTTGGGGGGCGCGGTATGATGCCAGGGAAGCGTGTATGACCCTGGGGAACATGCTTTTCTGGAATTGTGTATGAGAATTACGTGTGATTGTACCTCCACTCCACTAGCTGGCAGTGGTGCTCTCATTGTCACACTATTGTGTAGCGGTTTTTCGAACGAGCAAACGATATGAAGTGCAGTAAACAACCCCTCAAGAAACAACACGGAAAAATTTCTAAAAGGAACGAAGAGAAAGGTGGAGAGAGCTGGAGATATTAAGACATAAATAAGGTGAATGAGTTCAAATAAGGATTTTTTTTTTTTTTTTTCGGGCACATTGGTGCATTTTAAATCTTTTCTATTACATATTAAAAAAGAATGTTAATAAAGTTTTTCTTTATTGTAAGTTGAACTATATTTCTTTCTTTTTTGTTTTTTAATGTTAATAAAGATACAATGTTGTGCAGAGGTGTACTAATAACAATTTTACAGACAAATAATATTATTTATAGTCGCTCGCGGGGCAGTGAGGGGGCGTGAAATGTTTTTCTTCCTGGGGGGGGGGCGCGACAGAAAATAATTGAGAAGCACTGGTTTATACTATAAATTGGAGTGGACGAGGCCTATGCTTTCTTCATTCATTTATTAATTTACTGAGCTGCTTAATCCTAATTATGGTCGCAAGGAGGCTGGTTCCCATCTTAATCGACTATGGTCAAGTACGGGTTACACCCTGTACAGCTCGCCAGCACATTACATACAACAATGCTCACACATCTAGGGGCAATTTGGAATAGCCTGTTACTCTACTGTGTATGTATTTTTGGGGTTTCTTTTTGACTCTTGGATGAAACCGGAGTACCCAGAGGAAACCCACATAAGAACGGAGAGAACATGCAGTCTCCACCCTGAAACACCCAGGAATCAAACCCAGGCCTTCGTGTAGTGAGGCTTACATGCTAACAACTGCACCTGTGCTTTAGTAAGAAGGAAATGTATAACTAGAAACCAGGACTGAATGAATCCAGTAGTAAGTTTTAGTTTTTGAAAGAAGTGTTTTAAAATACGATAGTCTGATTAATAATAATAATGTTCCATTCTACACCTTTAACACCCAGTCACAGAAGGACGTGCACAATCTTATTGAATTTGAGATGGAAATGCTTGTTATTATTCCTTTTGTTCCTATTTTCAAAGAAGAATTGATTGTATGAATACTTCTATAATTATAATTGATGATTATGGATTTTTCTTGGATAAGGAATTCAAATAAAATGACATCCAAGTAGAATACTTTTCCAAATACTGTAAATCAGAGTTGTTTGTGAAAGCTATTTTTAGTTGTTATTCTCTGTCTGTGTCCAAAAGGAGTCACGCACGTGAATATATTGTTGTTCCTCTTTTATCCTTGCTTACACCATGTAATCATCATGGAATTGTTTCAGCAAACTTAACATAATTTTTCTATCCAATTTTGTATTCATTTCTCGTGCCTTGAATTGATGAGGGGAAATATTGAACCACTATATATGTGTGTAGATATGGGAAAATGATTCCTCATGTTCTCCGAACCACTCCTTCATTATTTGAGTCCCACTTAATGTCCATGCTCTCAGGGAAGAAAATGTCTATTGATGTGATAACCTGCTCATTCAGTCCATTCATGTTGTCAGTTGCTTCATTTTGTTGCCACATTAATGTTGCTGAGCCTCGATTGGACTAACTGGACATATCCTCGGGTGGAAGTCAGGCCCTTTGCCAATTCCTTCTGGCTTTCTTTGTTCTTGTCCTTGTTCTCACAAGAGTATACTCAAACAATCAAAACTTGATCAAATAAAAGAGACTATCACCACATGTTTTCTTTATTCCGCCATACAGTGAGACATAAAACATGTGCTCATTTATGTGGAGGCTGAAGTGCCATTGAGCAAGGCCACTATCTTCTCACCCTATTTCTTAGGGGGAGTCCCAAGCTCATTTCCACGATCTTGTTCTTTCAGTCACTACCCAAAGCTCGTGAGCATAGGTGAGGGTTGGAACATAGACTGGTAAATTGAGAGCTTTGCCTTGCAGATCAGCTCCGTCTTCACTGACCGGTACATGTTCCATTTTGCAGCAGAGGCTGCAGCAATCCAACTGTCAATCTCCCGCTCCATCTTTCCCTGACTTGTGAACAAGACTCTGAGATACTTCAACTCCTTCACTTGGGGCTGGACCTCATTCCAGACCCCTAGGGTGCATTCAAACCTTTTTCAACTGAGAACCATGGCGCATCGAACTTGGAGGTGCTGACTCTTATCCCAGCCACTTCGCAGTCTACTGTGAATCGCTCGAGATCCTATGGCCACCAAACCAGAAGAAATGTTTAAAAATCGTTTTTTAACTTTATATTTTATCTAAATGTTTCTTTATGTGCAATATTGAGGGGGCTCTGTGTCCAAGAATTTCATTGCCGGCAGTGATGTTCAACACTTACCTGTTTATGACAATGAAACTTAAAATTATGTGAAGTATCTCAATATTTCCCAAGATTCAGAATTGTGACAGAGATACGTTGTCAAATATAGTGGTACGTCGGTTCTCGAACGCTTAGAGGTCGAACAAATTGGAATTCGAACAAAAAAATATCTGAGATTTTTTTTTGCCTTGGAAGTCGAACAAAATTCAGAAGTCAAATTCGAAAAATGCGCAAGAAAAACGAGACTGAGAGTGAGGAAAACTGCGCAACTTCCGGAAATCAGTCTCTTTTGACTTTATTCGACCACTGTGTGTGTGTGTGAATGTGCTTGCTCCTGTGCTACAAAGTACAGTATACCACCATGTTTTTTTTTGTTTACTCGGTTAAATTAGCGAATAAACATGTCTCCAAAGAAAGCTACTGAGAAAAGGTCAGTTGTGCGGAAAACTGTTGAGTTTAAGAAAGAGCTTATAGCTAAACATGAATCAAGTGTGCATGTTACTGACCTTGCTAAGGAATATGGCACGGCTAAATTAACGATATGCACAATCCTATCCTGAAGAACGAAGAGAATGACCCGACAGTTATCAGCAAACAAAGATCGCAAGTGCTGGAGGAGGTGGGAAAAATTACTGCTCCTATACATAAACGAGCAGCAGTTAGCAGGAGATAGTTTTAGCGAGGATGTGATCTGCTGCAAAGCTCCATGAAATCTGTGATGATTTGGTGAAAAAAGACCCTAGCTCGTATCCTGAAGGGTTCCAATTTAGGCTGGTTCGAAATTTTTAAGCGGAGAAGTGGAATTCACAGTGTAATTCATCACAGGGAAGCAGCGAGTTCTAACAAGATAGTGCTGAGAAGTTCAAGAAGGAATTTGCTGATTTTATCAAGGCTGAGAATTATCTTCCCGAGCAAGGCTTTAATTGCGATGAGACGGGCTTATTCTGGAAGAAAATGCCACGGAAGACATACATCACGCGTGAGGAGAAAGCGAACAATGTGATAAAAAGTAAGTGATGTTGCGATCCAATTCGAAAGCGTGGTTAACCAGGCAATTTTTCACCAAGTGGGTGCATGAGGTGTTTGCTCCGAGTGTGAAAAAATATTTGCATGAGAAAGCCCTGCCATGCCGCTGCCTTCTTCTAATGGAAAATGCCTGAACAGCAGGACGATAGTCAAATTGTCCAAGACATCGTCAGCATAAGCCAAAGTCTAGGTCTGGAAATGGACACTGATGATGTCGACCACCTGCTGGAGGAACATCGTGCCGAACTCATAACAGAAGAACTCTTCCACCTTCAGGCAGAGCAGAAGAAGACTTTAGAGGAGGAGATGTCTTCTGAAGAGGATGATGGAAGGAAGGATGCCCCGACTTCACTTATTAAGGACATGTGCTCAAAATGGAACGAACTCTATAGCTTTGTTAAACTGTAACACCCTGATTAGGGTAGCAGAGCTGTGCACACCTTTAATGAGGAGGTCATGAGCCACTTCCGTATGGTTCTGAAAAGAAGGCAGAAACAGGCAACACTAGAAATGTTCTTCAAGAGAAGAAAGGAACAGCCTGAAGAAGAGTTATCCCCTTCCAACCAATAACATGTTAATGTTTTTTTTTTCTTTCTTCAGTACTTTATTTCTTGTGTTTGCTTTTTTTTTACATTTTTGTGACGTCTCATCACTGCATAATGTTTATACTGTACGTATTCCTTTACACAAACTATAAACATAAATAAACAAAAAAAAACAAACAAAGACCAAAATAAATTAATCTATTACGATTTTGGTGTGTTTGTCCTGTTATTTCACATTAGTATACAATTTTTGATATATAAATGACATTATAAAATAACATTTATGTTTAAAAAAGGTAGTTCTCTAGCATCTTGGAACGGATTAAAACCGTTTACATTAATTGTAATGAGAAAAGCAGTTTTGAAATTTGAACAGCCTTCTGGAATGGATTAAGTTCAAGAACCGAGGTACCACCGTACATAGTTTCATTCATTTTCTGTAACCACTTAATCCTATTTGGGGTCACAGGGAGGCTGGTACCCATCCCTGCCAACTCTGGGTAAGGGCAGCGTATACCCTGGATAGATTGCCAGGCCATCATAGGACAGAAACACCCTGACAGCTATGCAGTCTTCTCTTAACACAGGTCAGAAATGGCTCTTTTACATGAACCTCTCACCATAGACAGTGAGAGACATGGCCAGCCTTTGATAACCAAGTTAGCTGCACCGGAATGGCAGTGCCAACCCATTGAGAGTGGGACTTGAACCCCCAATCATGGGATCAGTGATCCAGCACCTTACCACCAAGCCACCACTGCCCTTGGAGGCAGTGTTGATTTTCAATGTGCTATTGTTGCATCAGATTGACGCCATCTTTGGCAATGTTACTAAAGGCATCAACAGCATGGAAGGAGCTAGACAAGAAAGAAGCATTTAGGCTGAGGGTGCTTTGTGGTAAACTGTAAAAATTACAGGAACCAACACAGCAGATCTATAGGGATAACATTTCACAAGTAAGTGATAATGACGCATAGAAAGCATTATAAATCCCCATGAGAAGAAGGTGTATTCACTTGAGTATGAGGATGGTACTGGTGTTTAACATGGTGTGCATCATGTACATGTGGGCAACTATAGTAGCAGTCAGTAACTACATGCAAGGGCAGTGGTGGTCTAGTGGTATAGGGCACTGGATTGCTGGTCCTAAGGTTGGGGGTTCAAGTCCCACACTCCACAAGGTTGTCACTGTCTCTCCCCCCAGTGAGAACCCAGTTAACTGCATTGGGTGGACAGCAGTGACAACTGCTGACAGTGGGACTTGAACCCACAATCTTAGATTGGTAACTGGCCACCAGTGCCCCTTAACTGTTCTATTTAAAATATATATTAATGAAATATGTTGCAAAAATTTCCAACAATCTTCTTTTCATTTTTTTCAGGGGTCACCACAGCAAATCATCTGATTCACACATTTGATCTCGGTTTTTAGGTCAGATGCCCTTCCTGACACAACCCTTTAGCAAGGGACAAAAACACACTGATGGCTATACAGCTCCTCTTTACAAAAGTCAGCAATGGTTCTTTTTACATGAAGCTCTCACCATAGACAGTGCAAGACACAGCCAGCCTTTGATAACCCAGTTAGCTGCACACTAGAGGGCAGTGACAACCTTGTGGAGAGTAGGACTCAAACCCCCAACCCTAGGATCAGCAATCCAGCACCCTATACCCATAGGCCACCACTGCCCACAACTGTCTTTCATCAATATTGGTGCTAAATGTTGCTAATGACAGCGGTGGACCCTGAGCCAGCATTCACATTAAAATAATTGGTTTGTATGTTACAAATAACATGACATGTCTGTCTGTCTTCCTTTCAGCTTTTTCCCTTTTACTCGGGAGTCGCCACAGCGAATCATCTGATTCACACATTTGATTTGGCAGAGGTTTTTACGTCTGATGCCCTTCCTGTCACAACCCTTTTAACAAGGGACAGAAACACACTGACGGCTTTGCAGCTACTCTTTACGAAAGTCAGCAATGGTTCTTTTACATGCCTCTCACCATAGACAGTGACGGCCCGCCTTTGATAACCCAGTTAGCCGCACTGGGGAGGACAGTGACAACCCTGTGGAGAGTGGGACTCGAACCCCCAACCTTTGGATCAGTGATCCAGCGCACTAGACCACCACTGCCCACAAATAACATGACATGATGTGGGATAATTACGCTGTTTTTAATTAATATATTACATGTATTTATTCTGTATTATGTTTTCCATAGCAATAAAAAAAAACCACTGATATTATGAAATCATGCTATGTGTCGAATAAACCCACAGGTCGCTTGCTAGTAATAGTAAAACATTTTCTTTCTGCTTGCTCCCCTCAACTGTTTCTATAGCAAAACCCCCAAGGAACACTCTCAAAGATGGCGTCATGTTGACACCGAGGGGGTGATGTATGACACATCTTTTTTTTTTTTTTTTTTTCTTTGCATGTCCAATGTGCGTTGACAGCGCGTGCGGGGGTGCGGTTAGAGTTTGCGGAAGTGAAAGTGAAGAGAAAGGAAGTGAAGTTTTGGTCGTCAGGGCTTTAACAAACTTGGTAAGTTCTACTAAAGCAGAGGTAATTTCAACATTACACGCCGTCACCGGTTGGTATAAAACCTCAAGCTACTTTATTGCTAAAATAACCAACAAATAACAGATCGAACTGCAGGTGTGAGAATTGTCAGAGCCGATGGTATGGTCTATGGTGTCGGTGCTGTACAGGGTGGTAGTGGTGGGGGTGGGGTGCGTGCTTGTCTGGGTTTGGACTGAAACCTCTTGTGAAACTCTTGCGGATTTTTGTTGCTGTGTTTCTCACCGCTTTTATAGATGTAAACAAGCCCAGATGTTTTGTTGTGACCTTCTCGCGACCCCATAATGAAGATTCATAGAAAACTCCTGCACCACTACCTGTCCAGCGGTGCACCTGATAAAGAGGGATACCTGTACAAAAAGGTAGGAAATTTAAAATAAATAAATAAATAACAGCTCAGTCATATCAGATTTAGCAGCTCTGTATTTTAATGTATATTTAAAATAACTTTTGTTAATACGTTTAATTAATATAATAGGTTTTGTTTGAACAAAAACTTCAAACACCATCGATGTCATTTCTGATGGACAGAGCTTCAAATGACATCTTATAAAAGTTATGGGAATCTAAAGTTTTGTAATTGGTGACCATTTTAGCTGGATTTCTTTGTCTGGGTTAAAAAAAAAAAAAGAATTACCTGTTTCTCATCAGCGTCCGCACCAGAAAATTGGCTCTTGATTTACTTCTTTATTACAGGGATCCCTCGCAACTTCACGCACAATTCATGTGGCTTCAGTGCATCGCATTTTTATTTTTAAAATAAATATTCATCCAATTAAAAAAATAAGGAAATTAGGGAAGAATAGGGGGAAAGTTAAGTAAAATGCTGCAAAAACAAGGCCAATTATGCGGGAAAAAAAACAACAACGTAAACAAACAAAAAACAATTCAAAATCTCCCATCAAAACAACTTACATTCTTGTGAGGTGCGCATCTGCGTGCGTGCACGCGTCTGTATGTGTGTGTTTGTTTATATTTTATTTACATTTATGCGTTATTTTTTAATGTTTAATTGTTGTTATAAGCATTTATAGCATTGAATATGTATTTATTGATATTATATACACATATACATGTACGTATACCTCAGTGGGGGTTGGGGTGATTGTACTTCACGGAATTCGGTGGTCGCTTGGGGATCTCGGTCCCAATTAACCCTGGAAAGTGAGGGATCCCTGTACTACATTATTATTGTATTATTACATCTTGCTGAGAGTTTAAAGGTTACATCCTTTATCATCAGGACTCGTAATCAACAGGCCAATAAAATTAACTTGTGTAGTATCGGAACTTGTTCCAATGGATACTGACTGACTTTATTGGTAATTCATAAACTTTCAATGAGGGTAAAAGACTAGAATAGGGCCAGCAGCAGGCAGTATGGCATCTTTAGGCATTTTAAATGATTTGTTTTGACTGGATTGCCATGAAATTTGCTGAAAAGGGAGATGAAGCCTTTTTAACTATGTCCTAAATGTAGAAGTGACGATTACATTCAGTGAAACATCAAATTTAAACAGACTGCAGGAGGAAACCCCACTCAACCCAGAAAGACCGGATGGGATGCCAACGTCTGGGTGACTGACAACATCGTTAGATCAGAGTTTCTGAGCTTTCCAATTTTTAACCAGTTCAAGAGGAGCTTTTTCAAGGAATGCCATCTGACGCTACTCAAATACAGTGGGACCTCACCTTACGAAAGTCTCACCAAACGAAAAATTCAGGTTACGAAAAGCATTTTCCTAAAATTTTTGTCTCAGGATACGAAACAAGTTCACGTTATGAAAGTGCCATCTTAAAAATTCAAACGCCCCATTCAAACATTCAGACAATGCATGAGCTGCTATCCCATCAATGACGTTCAAACATCCCGCCCACTGGCCTCCCATTGGCTAACAACTGAGCTGTCGTTCATGTCGCCTTCACTCAAGCGCCATCTTGGACAGGTCCACCTGACACCATCTTGGACAGGGATCCCATTGCCGAGGAGGAATGACGCATCTACCTCCCATTGCCTATTATGGAGCTGAATCTACCATGATGCTTTTCGTGTAAAGACAGAGTTACGGTTGTTTTATGCTTTATTTCTTGACTCAGGCTTTTAACCTTCCATAAACATTTATAAGATTATAACTCTGCTAAGAAGACATGGTCAACACGCACACACACACACAATGAGAAGAAGAAACGGGCTTGATTGATATCCCAAAGGAATATGGCCAAACCTGTCTACCATCGGTACGATATTGAAGCAGAAGGAGGTCTTAAAAGGTCTGCTTTTATTATTTTTAAAGGGTTTAGGGGGTAGTATTGGGAGCCTTGGAACGAATGACGCGTTTTACATGTAAAATGCGGTTCAACTTACGAAAAAACTCTGAAATGGATCAATTTCGTAAGGTGAGGTACCACTGTATTGGGTGACGCTACAATAGTGACAGAATGGCTGCCGTTGATTGGGAGATGAGCGCACAGCTAAATAAAGGAATTTTATTTAAAAACGGTTTAACTGTTACAGTTATATTTTGATTGACTGTGTTGTATTGACTTCTCATCTCTGTAAATCCGATCATGTGTCCTTTCCCCCTCCATTCTATAACTGCATTCACACTAGTTGTTGACTGTGGGCATGTAATATCCAGAAAAGGCACTGAATATGTAAATATATGTTGCTGCAGGGGGAAGTAAACACATCCTACCAGAAACGTTGGTTCTCCCTTAAGGGGAACCTGCTGTTTTATCAGGAGCGGCGGAACGAGCGTGATATTCTGGGCGTGATTGTACTGGAACGCTGCACTGTGCAGCTCTGCGACTCAGAAGAGCTCTTCGCCTTCTCTGTGTCATTTTACCGAAATACCGAGGATTCTGACGGCCTGCGTACGTACAAGTTCTCGGCTGAGGATCAAGCGAGTCAGGAGAGCTGGGTCAAAGCACTCCACTCAGCCCACCACGGCTATCTCGAACTCCTTGTCCAAGATCTACACCAGCAGTATCTTGGTGAGGCACAATGTCCTTTAACAGTTGAAGTAAGTAGAGTGTATTAGAGAATGGATTGCTGTAGAATTGATCTTGGATTTGATAATTATTTAGAAGTCGGACACACAGGTATCAAGAACGTTAATGAAGGAGACCTTGTGAGTTGTAGATTTTAAATCTTTAATCTGTCAGTTGTTTAGCTATCTCCTATTTCTTTTCCATCTCCTAGAGGCTGCAAGAAACGCTGGTGTCAGCCCAGTGGACGGAATGTCGGCCAAAGAAAAGATGCGCCACTTTCAGAAGCCTCCCAAGGGTCCAGGTTTGAGCTCAGTGTTTCACACACCGATCGAAAACCAGACGCTTCAAGTCCTGCCCACTGCCTGCAAACAAGCCCTCAAACGCTCTCCTAAACTCTGGCCCAAGCGGCACACTCTCGAGCCCCTGCCATGTGTAGGGGAGTGGGTGGAACCCCTGCAAGACTTTTGCGAATTGCACGAGCACTTTGGACAGGAAGTGAGGCAGCTGGTGGCCGAGTGGAAGAAGAAGAGACTGGGAAAGACTGCGCCGGCTGAAGGGAATCTCATCGACTTAGGTTAAAAAAAATGCTAAACTTAGTTTCATTTGTTTTGGGCTTGAAAAAAATTGTAAAAAAAAAAAAAAAAATTAAAAGATGCTGTATGTGTGTATAAAGTCAGAGCAGGTGATGAAACAATATCACATTTATACCTTGTTTTATTTTAATGTAATTTTAAAGATTAAAAGGTTTTATATTGTTTTTATACTTATTTAAATTTAAATTTTTTACTTTATGGTACTTACATTTTCTTTAATTCAATATTTTCCAAATATGATATGTGGTTAGCACATTGGCCTCACAGCAAGAAGGTTCAAAGTTCCCAGACTCAAGGCGTTTCTGTGTGAAGTTTGCATGTTCTCACAGTGCCTGTGGGGTTTCTTTGGGCTCTCTGGTTTCTTCCTATAATCCACAAACATGCACAGTATCCTAAATGGCTGTACCAGAATGCACCTAGTTGTGAGTCTGAATTGTATGTGTTTCTGCCCTGCGATGGCCTGGTGTGTGTGTGTGTGTGTGTGTGTGTGTGTGTGTGTGTATATATATATATATATATATATATATATATATATATATATATTGGGTTTTTTTGTTTAGTCTAAAACACTGATTTGGATTATTTTTTTCTTATATTCTATATATTCTATATATTTTTTTAAAAATAGCCTTTTACATTTGAAAATAAATCTTGATAATGGTTTCATTTTTTTCAGTACTCTGTAAGCTGACACTGCTTCACAGGTCATGATTATTCATGGATTGTTTTTACTTTATTTTAAATTGTAAAAAAAAAACAACAACAACTCTTTCAATAATATCTATTATTTGTTTCTTTTTTCTGTTTTCGAGATTCATTTTTTTAAGGTTTCTGTTGAGTTTAAATCCAAAGCAAACTATTAATCATGCATGTCATGTGTAACCTACTATGATTCCCCAGGGAAACAGAACATTAGTCCCGTGGTTGAAGAGTTTTTATCAGAGCCTATTTATAATAATAATGATTTCAGAATTGTAACTGTTCTAAATCTCTGAGAATTTTTTCTTTTTACGCTGTGTTCATTGTTATTTGTTCCTTTCAAATAATAAATAAATATATATATATTCCTTGTTATAGGATCATAACGATACTGTACCTTAAAGTAATTTGTACATGAAAAAAAATCAACTGGTTTAAAACTTATCTGGATCAACAAATAGTGTTAGATCCAGCTCCCTTTGCCTGTTTAGTCCCCAATAACATTTTTGTGTCTAGTGGCTGGAGACTGTCAAAAAAACCCATAACAGTGAAGAAAGTGAAGCATGGTGGTGTAAACATCATGATACGGGGTGTTTCTCATATTGCGGCATTTATCACATACCAGGGATCATGGATCAGTTTGAATCCATCAGAATACCTGAGGTAATGCTGCCTTAGGCTGAAGAGGAAATGCCCTTGAAATGAATGTTCCAACAAGACAACGACCCCAAACACACCAGTAAACGTCACAAGAATTTGTCAAGAATATGACAAGAATAACGACATGGAGTAGCAGCCCCAATCCCTGGAGCTTAATCCAAAAGAAAACTTGCAAGGTGACACTAAGAAATATTGTGGAATGTAGTCCAATCATCCTGTGCTGGAACACCTGGCCACAGGTGCCACAACTAAATATTAGTTCAGTGATTCAAAGGAAGCAAAATCTTGCATTTTCCAGTTTTATTGGCGACAGTCACTGATTACTATATTATGATGCGTAATCAGAAACAGACTTGAAAAACACAGGGCAATTGTTCACGATGGGTGGATTCATTGCTGGCACTCAGCGATATGGTTGATGATATCGATCACAGACTCCTTATGCTCATTTGCGACCTAAAAATACTTTGAATCACCCAAATGAAATTGGGGCTTTCAGAAGGCATGTCTACTCTAAAAAGGGTGGTGTTTTCTTTTTTCATCCTCATAACACTAAAAACCTACTTGCATCATTTATTTATTTTTTGCTCTATCCTGCAAGATCTGGGTCCTGATTAATGGCAATGACAATTTCTAAGCCTTGTATCCAGCTTAGAGCTGCTTACTGGCTGTACATTATTACCCTGCAGGAATGTACTTCAAGGCTGCTTCTAAGTGCCAACATATAGGTTCATACATCCTGTTATTCAGATTCCAATTTAACAGCTGGGTGGACTGAGTGCAATGTGGATGAAGTGCCTTGCCCAGGGACACAACACAGCTTCAGACCCAAGCCACTAAAATTTTTCGGTATCTCTACCTGGATTTGAACCCAGGCCTTTGCAGTGATAGGCCAGCACATGAACCATTACACCACCATGCTCATCAACAGGTTTACTTAGCAAGGATAGTGCAGTGGTTTGCCATTACCTTCTGCACAGTGTGAACCTACAGACAATTTAGAATGGCCAATTAACCTACTGTGCATGTTTTTGGACTGTGGGAGGAAACCGGAGTACCCAGAGGAAACCCATGTAAGTGCGGGGAGAACATGCAAACTCCACACAGAAACACCCAGGCCAGGATTCGAACCCAGGCCTTCTTGCTGTGAGGCAGACGTGCTAACCACTACGATCTGGGTCTTGAGGCATACTTCTAGTCCAATAACCTGCCTTGCAAACCTTTCCAGTTAAAACCCCTCAACCTACACATTGTAAAATATACAGTGTTTTTGAGTGAGTTGATGGAATACAAATTCATGATGGCAGCTGTGGTGGCCATACTGGATCCTGACTTAAATCAAGAGGTCTACAATACAGTACCCTTATATCTATTGGGCTTCTTCTTCTTTTCCTTTCAGCTGTTCCCTTCAGGGGTCGCCACAGCAAATCATCCGCCTCCATCTCACCCTGTCCTCTGCATCTTCTTCTCTTACTCCAATGACCTTCATGTCTTCCTTCACCACATCCATAAATCTCTTCTTTGGTCTTCCTTTAGGCCTTCTGCCTGGTAGTTCCAACCTCAGCATCCCACTGCCAACATACTCACTGTCCCTCCTCTGTACATGTCCAAACCATCTCAATCTAGCCTCTCTGACTTTGTTTCCAAAACATCTTACATGGACTGTCCCTCTGATGTACTCATTTCTGATCCTATCCATCCTCGTTACTGCCAGAGAGAACCTCAACATTTTCATCTCTACTACCTTCAGCTCTGCCTCCTGTCTTTTCCTCAGTGTCACTGTTTCTAAGCCATACAACATTGCTGGCATCATCACCATCTTGTACACTTTTCCTTTCATTCTTGCTGGTACTCTCCTATCGCACATCACACCGGACACTTTTCTCCAACCATTCCAACCTGCCTGCACACACTTCTTCACCTCTTTTCCACATTCTCCATTGCTCTGGATTGTTGAGCCTAAGTACTTAAAATCCTCCACCTTCGTTAGCTCTGCTCCCTGTAACATTACCATTCCTCCTGGGTCCTTCTCATTCACACACATGTATTCTGATTTACTGAGGCTAACTTTCATTCCTCTCCTTTCCAGGGCATACCTCCACCTCTCTAGATTTTCCTCCACTTGTTCTCTGCTCTCACTACACATCACAATGTCATCTGCAAACATTATAGTCCATGGAGATTCTGGCCTAACCTCGTCTGTCAGCCTGTCCATCACCATAGCAAACAAGAAGGGGCTCAGAGCTGATCCTTGATGCAGTCCCATCTCCACCTTGAATTCGTCGGTCACGCCGACAGCACACCTCACGACTGTCTTACATCTCTCATACATGTTCTGCACCACTCTAACATACTTCTCTGCCACTCCAGACTTCCTCATGCAATACCACAGTTCTTCTCTCGGCACCCTGTCATATGCTTTCTCTGTATCCACAAAGGCACAATACAGTTCCCTCTGACCTTCTCTGTACTTCTTTACATCCTCAAAGCAAACACTGCATCTGTGGTGCTCTCTCTTGGCATGAAACCAAACTGTTGTTCACAAATGCTGAGCTCTGCCCTTAGTCTAGCATCAACTATTCTTTCCCATATGGCTCATCAACTTTATCCCTCTGTAGTTGCCACAACTCTGCACGTCTCCCTTGTTCTTAAAAATGGGCACCAGCACACTTCTCCTCCATTCCTCCGGCATCTGCTCACTCTCTAAGATCTTGTTGAATGTTCTTGTCAGAAAGTCTACTGCGACCTCTTCTAGGCACTTCCATACCTCCACAGGTATATCATCAGGTCCAACTGCCTTTCCATTCTTCATCCTCTTGAATGCCCTCCTCACCCTTACTAATCTTTGCTAGTTCCTGCTCCTCAACGGTCACCTCTTCTACTTTTCTCTCTCTCTCATTTTCCTCATTCATCAGCTCTTCAAAGTTCTCTTTCCATATTCCCAGCACACTTCTGTCATCAGTCAATACATTTCCCTCTCTGTCCTTTATCAATCTAACTTGCTGCACGTCCTTCCCAGCTCTATCTCTCTGCTGTGATAACCTGTATAGATCATTTTCTTACTCCTTACTGTCCAACCTACCATACAAGTCATTGTACGCCCTCTGTTTGGCCTTTGCCTCCGCTACTTTCGCCTTACGTTGTGTCTCCCTGTACTCCTGTTTACGCTCTTCGGTTCTCTCAATGTCCCACTTCTTCTTAGCTAACCTCTTCCTTTGTACATACTCCTGCACTTCCTCATTCCACCACCAAGTCTCCTTATCTACTTTCTTTCCAGAGGACACACCAAGTACTCTCCTACCGGTCTCCCTGATCACATTTTCTGTGGTTGTCCAGTCATCTGGAAGCACTTCCTGACCACCCAAAGCCTGTTTCAACTCCTCCTTGAAGACAACATGACCCTCTTCCTTTCTCAGCTTCCACCACTTTGTCTTCTGCTCTGCCTTTGCCTTCTTCACCTTCCTCACCATCATCTTGTACACCACCATCCTATGCTGTCTGGCAACACTCTCACCCACTACTATTTTGCAGTCACTGACTTCCTTCAAATTACATCGCCTACACAAGATGTAGTCTACCTGTGTGCTCCTACCTCCACTTTTATAAGTCCTTCTGCTTCTGTCTCTTCTGAAAGAAAGTATTCACCACAGCTATAGCCATCCTTTTTTGCAAAATCGATCAACATCTGTCCTTCTGTGTTGCTGTCCTGGATACCAAACCTGCCCATCACCTCCTCATCCCCTCTGTTGCCTGCACCAACATGTCCATTGAAGTCTGCACCAATGACCACTCTTTCACCTCTGGGGGTACTCTGCATCACTTCATCTAACTCCCTCCAGAATCTCTCCTTCTCTTCTAGCTCACATCCTGCCTGTGGGACATAAGCACTAACAACATTGACCATCACACCTTAAATTTCTAACTTGAGACTCATCACTCTGTCTGACACTCTTTTCACTTCTAAAACAGTCCTGAAAAACCTTCCTTCAAGATGACTCCTACTCCATTTCTCTTCCCATCCACACCATGATAAAACAGCTTAAACCCTGCTCCTAAGCTTTTAGTTTTACTACCTTTCCACCTGGTCTCCTGAACACACAGTATGTCCACCTTCCTCCTCTGCATCATGTCAGCCAGCTCTCTATCTTTTCCTTGCATAGTTCCAACATTCAAAGTCCCTACTCTCAGTCCTAGACTCATGCTTTTCCTCTTCTCTCTCTGCCTACAGACACGCCTCCCACCTCTCCTTCGACTAACAATAGTTCAATTTCCATCAGCACCCTGTTGGCTAACGTCACTGATGGCGGTCGTTGTTAACCTGGGTCTCAATCGATCCGGTATGGAGGTAATATTTGTGATTTGCATGATAAAGTTTGTCATTGGTTTTACATCGGATGCCCTTCCTGACACAACCCTCTGCATTTCTCCAGGCTTGGGCTGATGGGTAAAAAATAATTGCACACTATATGGTCACCACATTGTGGGCAGTGGTGGTCTAGTGGTATAGGGTGATGGATCGCTGAAGCTCTCCACAAGGTTGTCACTGCCCCACCAGAGTAGCTAACTGGGTTATCAAAGGCGGGCCATGTCTCTCACTGTCTATGGTGAGAGGTTCATGTAAAAGAACCATTGCTGACTTTCGTAAAGAGGAGCTGTGTCGCAGTCAGCGTGTTTCTGCCCCTTGCTAAAGTGTTGTGTGAGGAAGGGCATCCGATGTAGAAACCTATGCAAAATCAAACGTGCAATTCTTTTGCTGTGGCGACCCCTGATAAAGGGAAAAAGTCAAAAGGAAACCTCAATGGTCACTACGTGTGGAGACCATTACGGTTTTTATTTCATGGTTATTTTAGTCTGACCCAAAACAAAAACCTTTGAGATCTTTTAAAAATAAATACATTTAAACATGGCATATCATGCTGAAGTATGGCTCTTGTTAAGCTGTTAACCTGTATGATTTTCTGTACACCATTCAGCCACAATATTAAGACCATCTAACAGGTCTGCAGCTAGGGAGCCCCTGTGAGTTCTGACTTCTTTCTGTGATATTCAGCAATAACATGTTCAGTAGTATGTACTGAGGGCAGATAGATGCTGGGGGTATAGATGCTGAGGGGGTATAGATGCTGGATCACTGATCCTCAAGATTGGGGTTCAAGCCCCACTCACCACAGGTTGTCACTGTCCCTCCCCAGTGCAGCTAACTGGGTTATCAAAGGCCAGCCATGTCTCTCACTGTCTATGGTGACAGGTTCATGTAAAAGAACCATTGCTGACTTTCGACAAGAGTAGCTGCAAAGTCATCAGCGTGTTTCCATTCTGCGATGGCCTGGCGACCTGTCCAGGGTGTACTCTGCCCTCGCCCGGAGTCTGCTGGGGTGGGCAATAGCCTCCCTGCGACCCTAATTAGCATTAATTGGTTACAGAAAATTAATGAATAGTACGTACTGTGCTAATTGTTCTGTGGGATCAGGCCAGACATACTCGCTGTGACTCTATACATGCATTAATAAGCCTTGGGCACCCTTTGATTTTCTTCCAGTTCACTGGTTCTTATTCTTTATACACTTCTGGTAGTACCCCGGCATACCAGAAACACCATACAATACCTGGCGTTTTGGAGATGAATTGAATGACCCTTTTGTTTACATCACAGTGTGGCTCTTATTAAGGTCACTGATATGCTTACACTCGCTCATTTTTCCTGCTTCTAACACATCAAGTTCCAGAACTGACTTCACCTTCTGTATAATACATCCTACGGCTCGGGAGCTGCCACTGTAATAAGAGCGTCAATGTTATTCACTTCACCTGTCAGTGCTCATGATGTATTTATTATTATAGCCGATTGGTGTTTAGTAGGCTGCAAAGCCATCAGCATGTTTCTGCCTTGCTATGGCCTGGCGAGCTGTCCAGTGTGTACTCTGTCTTCGCCTGGAGTCGGTTGGGATGGGCGCCAGCCTTCCCGCAGCCGTAATTAAGATTAAGTGGTTACAGAAAATGAATGAATGAATGGATTGGTGTGTATTGCAGTAACTAATGAATGAATTATGGGCCTGTTTACATGTTGAACATGAACCAGGGTTATTTTTAAGTGATGACTTTTAGTGCACCATGGCTTCTCTCATGTGCTTCTATTTATAATTGTTCCATTCATAAACTGAACATTTATGTGTGAGGATTTCTAACTACTGGCCAAACAGCAGTGTTATTTCCAGGGTCAAGATAATACATGTACTGTAATTATCTACATACAAATACATAAAAATGAAACAAAAACATAAAACAAAAAAAGGTTCTTTGGGGAATGAAGGTCAGCACTAAATTCACCTTTGATGTCTGAAACACTTCAACAAAAATTAAGTGCCATAACCTCTTCATGTGTTCAAGGATCAACCTGATAGCAGGTATGCTTACACTGGTGGAAAGTTACCCAAGATAAGAGACAGTGTAATGTGATTCCAGTCAACCCCGATTTTGCATCCAAGTGTTGTATTGTCTTTGGAATAAGCTCATCACAATGAAACTATTCTCTAAATACTGAACCAGGAATAAAACTGATTGCAAAAACACATTTCTCCTTATAAGTCCGCAGGCTGCACCAAATAGTGGACAGAACCTGCAGGGTTGAATCTAAATCGTCTCAGCCCTATTTTCTCCAAGAAGTGAAAGGGGAGACTTGAAGCCACGCTTCTTCTATTACTTTCCCTTCTCATTCTCTCTCTTTCACTACCAAACCTGATCAAGAGTCTATAGTTAGCTCTCCTGTGCTAGTATATAAGGCTCCATAGTGTCAAAATGTACATGTCAGTCACGCAAATTTGACGTAGACTCCTGGCTCTTCTCCTGACCAACCCCAAGAACTTTATATAACCTCAAGAGATGGTGAGTGTTCACACTGGAATCTTCAGGAAGGGTGAATCTCCAGCCATGTTAGAAAATATAATTCAATTCAATTCAATTCAATACAGTTTTATTTGTAACAACAATTTAAATCCTTTTTTCTGGATCTTCAACCTCCCAACAATTTAAATAGTTAGACTTCCTTGGAAGTAGACAGATTTGATTTCAGAGTCAAGCTGTCAAAGTTATTTGCCACCTGTGGCCACCTTTTACCATATTTGGAGATAATAACATCTAAAATGTTTAGTCCATTTCTGTGGAGATACCTTATAAAATTAAAGTGAAAAGTTTTGTTGGTTTTTTGTTTGTTTGTCTGTCTGTTATTATCTCTAGGCACCCAAAAAGGCTAAGAGGAGGCAGCAGGGAGAGGGTGGCAGCTCCAATGTGTTCTCCATGTTCGAACAAAGCCAGATCCAGGAATACAAGGAGGTAAGACTTACAGCTGTTTTGATCTCTATACCATCACAAATTCATCTGCATGAATTTCACATGCATAGAAAAACTGGAATAATAAATTTAACACAAATTAAGATTAAGAATTAAAGGTCTCAAACAAACCACACTACATTTAACTTGGTGAAAAACACGGAAAACCTGCTGCCTGTAAATTCAAATAGGATGTAATGCAAAATAAATGGAAATGTAGCACCACAGACCATGGGAACAAGAAGAATGAGACAGTCATGAAAGGTGATCTTACCAGAACTGTTCTTTTTACCAACATTCCAACACTGGAACAATATAGTAAAAAGGAGTCATTACTTTGTTTTTCTGAAGGCATACACCAAGCGTCTAGAGCTAGACATCTTTCTATAGACCAGCATTAACCCTGAGATCCCCATTGTGACATTGGTCTGCTCAGCTTTCTTTTATTGGTACCAAATAAATCTTTTTTAATCATCCATATGATCCCAATGCTGAAGATCCAACAATTCGTGGGTTATTTACGATAACGAGTAAAGAATACACACTCATGGGTTAAAATGTAATTCTGCTGGCTCAACGAAACTAATGCTTGGTATATAAGGGGCTTCCTGGAATGTCAAAGTTAAAAATAAAGCCATGTTGCTGGTTTTTTATGCTAAACATACTCCCTCTGCTGCAATATGGAATGCGTGCTAGTCATCGGAACCCAACAGATCGATAAGATATATTTATTTTATTATTATTATTTATTAATTTATTAATGACCACACAACCAAGTTGGTGGAATTTGCTGTCGGTACAGCACTCAGCTATGACAAAAGTTACAAAGGACATTAACAACACACATCATACAACAAAGACAGCACACATGAAAACAAATGATTACAAACCTATCCATAACAACTACAGTAATAACAGACAACAAAAAGACAGACAAGGCTGTAATGTACATTCAGTGCAAAGAGTTCAGAGTCCTTATGACTGTAGGGAAAAAACTGTTCTTGAAACGGGATGTTCTGGTGGGTAGAGATCGGGCAGCGGTTGAAACAAATGATGGGCAGGGTGAGAGGGATCAGAGGTGATTTTTTTGTGCTCTTAAGATTGAGCGTTTGTGATAAATTGATTGGACTGATGGAAGGGGGGTGCCAATGATCCTGGATGATTTATTGACAATGCGCTGTAGTTTTTTCTGTGAGTTGCTGTCTAGGCTGCCATACCAAACTGTTATGGATGAAGTGAGAGTGCTCTCAATGATGGCGGAGTAGAAACGGAGGAGGAGATTTGTTTTCACTCTGAATTTCTTGAGCTGTCTCAGGAAAAACAGTCTTTGGTGGACTTTTTTGTGAATGTAATCTGTGTTAGTGTTCCATTTTAGTGTATTGTTTATGTGAGTGCCGAGAAATTTGAAAGAGTCAGTTATGGCTATGGGTTCATTAGAGATGTGAATGGGAGTTTTGAGTGAAGCTGTGTGCCTGAAGTCAATTATTAGTTCTTGTGTTTTGGATGGGTTGAGCTGGAGATTGTTTTCTTGGCACCAGGAGACAGCTTGGGCTACTTGTTGGCGGTACTGGTGTTCATTATCCATAGTTATGAGTCCAATGATAGTAGTATATATATATATTCCTCAACATGTGGTGTGTATATAGCTCTTGCTTTCATTTCGCAATGAAAACTATCAACATAATTAGCAGTACAGTAAAAGGTTTTAGAACTGTGTGCTCATTTTGCAATAAACCAATTTTTTTGTGTGTGTGTCGAAATTTTACAAGTGATTTTTAACTTATAGGGAAAGTTTTGTAACTGAAATTAGAAAAGTATTTATTCATTTTGGGGCTCAAGGGTGTGGTTTTTGGGGTGGTGGAGAAAATGTAAATCAATCCCTTAAATGTCACCAAGCACATACCATGAATTCCGAGATCATTTTAACACCTTAGAAATGTAATGAGCCAGCAGCTACTGTGTAAAACTTACCTACTTAGATTTCACTGAGAGTTCTCTGGCACCAAAAGAGGAACTACAGACCTTGAGTATTAGAAGAGCTTAGTGTATTACAAAGGTGTTATGCAAATGATTATTGTGTACAGAGTGAGTTAAAATCAAAACATTTCTCTCTGTTGAACAAACAGAAGTGACAGTCTGTGAACAATCCAAGCAGGAATCATTTTCATACATGTATGGCAAAACAGGGTCACCTCAACCCCTATGGAAATTTTGGATTCAAATAATCATTGTGGTAAAGCTTAAATTTGTAGAAACAATGCCATGGAGATTGCCAAAATTATTATGCGAGTGATCAAAACGAATTTCATACCGGATCGGTCGAGGCCCGGGTTAACAACGACTGCCATCAGTGCAATTAACCAACAAGGTGCTGGTGGAAAATGGACTAATGTTGGTCGAAGAAGGAGAGACGGGAGGCATGTCCGTAGGTGGAGAGAGGAGGAAAGACATGAGTCTAGGACTGAGAGTAGGGACTTTGAATGTTGGAACTATGACAGGAAAAGGTAGAGAACTGGCTGACATGATGCAGAGGAAAAAGGTGGACATGCTGTGTGTCCAGCAGACCAGGTGGAAATGTAGCAAGACTAGAAGCTTAGGAGCAGGGTTTAAACTGTTTTTTCATGATGTGGATAGGAAGAGAAATGGTGTAGGAGTCACCTTGAAGGAGGGGTTTGTCAGGAATGTTCTAGAAGTGAAAAGAGTGTCAGACCTAGTGACGAGTCTCAAGTTAGAAATTGAAGGTGTGATGTTCAATGTTGTTAGTGCTTATGCCCTACAGGCAGGATGTGAGCGAGGTGAAAGAGTGGTCATTGGTGCAGATTTCAATGGACATGTCGGTGCAGGCAACAGAGGGGATGAAAAAGTGATGAGCAGGTTTGGTATCCAGGACAGGAACACAGGAGAACAGATGTTCATAGATTTTGCAAAAAAAGGATGGATATAGCTGTGGTGAATACTTTCTTTCAGAAGAGACAGAAGCATAGGGTGACTCATAAAAGTGGAGGTAGGAGCACACAGGTAGACTACATCTTGTGTAGGCGATGTAATTTGAAGGAAGTCAGTGACTGCAAAATAGTAGTGGGTGAGAGTGTTGCCAGACAGCATAGGATGGTGGTGTGCAGGATGACGCTGATGGTCAGGAAGGTGAAGAAGGCAAAGGCAGAGTAGAAGACAAAGTGGTGGAAGCTGAGAAAGGAAGAGTGCCATGTTGTCTTCAAGGAGGAGATGAGACACGCTTTGGATGGTCAGGAAGTGCTTCCAGATGACTGGACAACCACAGCAAATGTGATCAGGGAGACAGATAGGAGAGTACTTGGTGTGTCCTCTGGAAGGAAAGTAGATAAGGAGCTTGATGGTGGAATCAGGAAGTGCAGGAGTGTGTACAAAGGAAGAGGTTAGCTAAGAAGTGGGACATAGAGAGGACAGAAGAGAGGAACAGGAGTACAGGGAGTCGCAGTGTAAGGCAAAGGTAGCAGTGTCAAAGGCCAAACAGAGGGCGTATAATGACTTGTATTCTACGTTGGACAGTAAGGAGGGAGAAAATGATTTATACAGGTTGGCACAGCAGAGAAATAAAGATGAGAAGGACGTGCAGCAAGTTAGAGTGATTAAGGGCAGAGTGGGAAATGTATTGACTGATGACAGAAGTGTGCTGGGAAGATGGAAAGAGTACTTTGAAGAGCTAATGAATGAGGAAAATGAGAGAGAAAAAAGAGTAGAAGACGTGACTGTTGAGGACCAGGAAGTAGCAAAGAATAGTAAGGCAGAAGTGAGGAGAGAATTGAAGAAGATGAAGAATGGAAAGGCAGTTGGTCCTGATGACATACCGGTGGAGGTATGGAAGTGTGTAGGAGAGGTAGCAGTAGATTTTCTGACAAGAACATTCAACAAGGTCTTAGAGAGTGAGAGGATGCTGGCGGAATGGAGGAGAAGTGTGCTGGTGCCCATTTTTAAGAACAAGGGAGACGTGCAGAGTTGTGGCAACTACAGAAGGATAAAGTTGATGAGCCATATGATAAAGTTATGGGAAAGAATAGTGGATGCTAGACTAAGGGAACAGGACAACACAAGATTATGATGTTTGCAGATGACATTGTGATCTGTAGTGAGAGCAGAGAATATGTGCAGGAAAATCTAGAGAGGTGGAGGTATGCCCTGGAAAGGAGAGGAATGAAGGTTAGCCTCAGTAAGACAGAATACTGTGTATGGATGTCAAAGACCCAAGAGGAACAGTGAGGTTACAGGGAGCAGAGATAACGAAGGTGGAGGATTTTAAGTCCTTCGTCTCAACAATCCAGAGCAATGGAGAGTGTGTAAAAGAGGTGAAGAAACGTGTGCAGGCAGGGTAGAATGGTTGGAGAAAAGGGTCTGGTATGATGAGTGATTGGAGGGTATCAACAAGAATGAAAGGAAAAGTGTATAAGACGGTGTTGAGGCCAGCGATGTTGTATGGTTTAGAAACAGTGGCACTAAGGAAAGGACAGGAGGCAGAGCTGGAGGTAGAAGAGATGAAAATATTGAGGTTCCCTTTGGGGAGTAACAAGGATGGATAGGATCAGGAATGATGGTTTGGACATGTATAGAGGAGGGATAGTGAGTATATTGGTAGTAGGATGTTGAAGTTGGAACTACCAGACAGAAGGCCTAGAGGAAGACCAAAGAGAAGATTTATGGATGTGGTGAAGGAGGACATGAAGGTAGTTGGAGTAAGAGTAGAAGATGCAGAGAATAGGGTGAGATGGATGCAGATCATTTGCTGTGGCGACCCCTGAAGGGAACAGCCAAAAGGAAAAGAAGAAGAAGAAGAGAATTCCATGGAGATTACATCCTGTAATTAAATTAAAGGTAGTATTAGAGTGTGTGATTTTTTTTTTTGCCTGGCAGTTTACATGTTGGGGTAGTGGTGGCAGGAGAGTAAGGTGCTGGATTACTGATCCCATGGTTGCAGGTTCAAGCCCCACTGTGAACAGGTTGTCACTCTTGTCCCCCCAGTGCAGCTAACTGGGTTATCAAAGGCCAGCCATCTCTCTCGCTGTCTATGGTGTGAGGCAAGGCATGTAAAAGAACCATTGCTGAAAGTCATCAAAAGTAGCTGCATACCCTCGCCCACAATTGGCTGAGATAGGCGCCAGTCTCCCCGTAACGCTAATTAGGATGAAGTGGTTCAGAAAACGAATGAATGAGTTTCCATGTTGCTCAATTTTCAACATGTTAATCCTCTTTGGGATTTTATCACTGGAATAAATTCTTTGAATTCTCTGTTTTCACAGGCGTTCACCATCATCGACCAGAACAGGGATGGCATCATTAGCAAGGATGACCTGAGGGACGTGTTGGCTTCTTTGGGTCAGCTGAATGTGAAGAATGAGGAGCTGGACGCCATGATCAAGGAGGCCAGTGGTCCAATTAACTTTACCGTCTTCCTCACAATGTTTGGTGAAAAGCTGAAGGGTGAGTTGGCATTAATAACTGGACATAACTAGCATTTGATAAGGTTATGTCATTTTGCACAGAATTATGTAACAATATCTAAAAAATGTCCATGACTCAAAAGACTTCAGTTTGAATGCTCAGAGTGAGTCCCATAAAGCATCATTTTTTTCTCAAGCTTCATGCGACACAAAACTCTTGCTAAATTTAACATTGGTTAGTTTCCCAAAATTAGCATACGCAGAGAAGCAGTTCTGTGTATACTAGTACATTAATTATAACAGTGATTAGCTTGTTTGCCTCATACTCATCCGATTATAAAAAATCTATAATCTTGCAATCTTTTAGGTGCTGATCCTGAGGACGTCATTGTTAGCGCTTTCAAGGTCCTGGACCCGGAGGGTACCGGCTCTATCAAGAAGGAGTTGTACGTGCATTCTTCATTCAGCTCAATTTATTTCGAACTTGTTTTTGACAATGATATTTTGGCTCAATACAGAAACACTTATGAAATGGTCTTACCTCCTTCTCTCTCCAGCCTTGAGGAGCTTCTAACCACCCAGTGCGACAGGTTCAGTGCTGAGGAGGTCAGTTTTCTTTAACCAACACGCCATTTATGCATGTTCATAGTTACTGGATTTAAACAATGAGTCTTTATGTTTTAGATGAAAAACCTGTGGGCTGCTTTTACACCAGATGTGGCAGGCAATGTAGACTACAAGAACATCTGCTATGTCATCACACATGGAGAAGAGAAGGAGGAATAATCTCCTTTCCATCTTCTATTTATCTACTGTTTACCTCAACCCTCTCACTCTGCCCTCACATGCAGTTCCTCAATGGGTTCCCTATTCTCTGTTTCATGCTCACGTTCTTTCTTATGATGAATGTTCCTCTTGCTCACATGGTTGATAATACAAGGCTCTATCTCCATGCTTGAGGTCCTGAAATGGAGGGCTGGATGACCTTTGGAAGTGGGGGGTTATTTTCAACAAACAATTATTCCGTGAATCAAATCGGCCTCGCAGTGTTTACTTTGCTTTTCTTGGTTAATCATCACAATCTTCAATAAAGAACAGAAGAATGAGCATTTCTTGGGTGCGTCCTTCAAAAATGTTGTTCCAAATATGCAGAAGTATTTAATTCATTAATTAATTGTTTTTGTAATTAAGTAAAGCAAAAATACAAATCAATCTGCCTTCATCCATGACCTTCCTTGATTTCTCTGGAGGCAAGCGACAGTAAGGAGAAACTAGTGAGGAAAATGGTGAGATAAGGCAATAGAGGGGGAAGAAATGAAACATTCTTTGGGTTTGGATATTTACTCCTGCTTTTTCAACTTTTTTCAGGTTCTTTTTTTTCACCTTGTTTTGCTGTTGAAAATCAGCTGAACACAGGGAACTCTTCTTTTAAACTAATTAAAGGCAATCTAAAGTAATAAATAAATAACACTTTTGATTCATTTATTTATTGAATAACTTTTGGTGGCAAAGCAGTTTTACATAGTAAAAACAAATTTTGTATAATTTTTAAAAAATAATTTCTCTATAGACCCTAAACATCCCCAGTGAGCAAGCCTACAGTGACGGTGGCAAAGAAAGACTCCCCCAGATCACATGAGGAAGAAACCTTGAGAGGAACCAGAGTCAAAGAGGAAATCCATCCTTATTTGAATGAAACTAGATAAAAACACAACCCATGTAGCAAAAACTTCATGATAGTTTTACATGAAATCAAGTTGGTTATCTGACCCCCAGTGCAGCTAACTGGGTTATCAAAGGCGGGCCATGTCTCTCACTGTCTATGGTGAGAGGTTCATGCAAAAGAACCATTGTTGACTTTTGTCAAGAGGAGCTGCAAAGCCGTCATTGTTTTTTTTGTCTCTTGCTAAAGGGTTGTGTCAGGAAGGGCATCCGACGTAAAAACCTAGGCCGAATCAAATGTGCGAATCATTTGGTGTGGCGACCCCTGATAAAGGGAAAAATCTGAAAGGAAATCTCAAATCTCTCAAATTGGTTATCTGAGAAATGTAATGCTAATTGTCATCCTAAATCTTTTCAGTCAAATAGTTCATATCACCAGCAGTGGAAAGTCGTCAGGGTTACTGAGAGCAGATTTAGATCAATAGATCATCAGAAGCAGGCCCAAGGAGCTTCTAACATGAGAACTTCAGCCAACAGAAGCACACAGATCAGAATTACTGGAGTTTTATCATGTATACCTCACTGGTATCTCAGAAGTAGGATGTGTACCTCAACAAAAACACAAAGAGAGGGAGAGATGATGTTGTTTAGAAAAGACATTAGATGTGCTCATAAGAGTGTAATAGTCAAACAGGAGAGTTTATCAGTCCTGAGTACAAGCAGAAACTCTGACATCACTGACTATTGCAGCATAGTTAAAAAGAGAGAACCAGAAGTAAGACAGACATGAGAGTCCCCATGACATGAGGTATACAGCCACTCCACTGTCACCGGACCTGAGTGAGCATGTTAGCATCAGGTAGTGAAAGTATCCAAACGTCACAATTCATCAACACTTTCTAGACCTGAGAACCACGAGATCTGCTCCTTTAGACAAAAAAAGGCTATTCACAAAATGCTTGAACATACCATGTAGTTTTTAGCCTCATCTTAAACACCAAAAAAAAGAGAAGTTCATAAAGTTGTCAGTGCTTAACGTTGCTGGTCTGCACTTTTCATTAATGATCTTATTCCTACTTAATTTTGAAGCAATATTAAATGAGTATTTTTTATTATTATTCATACATTAATATATATTAATATTAATATACATTAATTTTCTCAGCCGTTCAATCCTAATGAGGGTTGTGGGGAGGCTGGCACCCATCTCAGCTGACTATGGCAAGGGCAGAGAGAAATTAGTATTCTGTAGAATTTCTGGGTATTCTGTTTTCATATGTGCTTATCATCATAAAACCATAATCATAATATTTTGTACACAATCATCACTGCAAATTCATATATAACAATATACATTTTTAAACTGTACACTTTCTTAAATGGGAATGGAAGAAATAGTTCAAAGTCCTCCTGAATCCCACCAACATGCCTTCAGTGGATGAGGAAGACCTTGGGGGTTTGGGTGGGGATCCACCCATCACTGGAGCTGAGGCCGCTGAGGGAGTCAAAAAGCTCCTCGGTGGGTTGGCTCCAGGGATGGATGAGATCTGCCATGAATATCTCAGGGCTTTAGATGTTGTAGGACTGTCATTGTTGACACATCTCTGCAACACCGTGTGGGCATCAGGGGCCGTACCTCTGGATTGGCGAACCAAGCTGCTTCACATGTTATAGCAAACAAAAAGATTGAATCAAAGACCTCTGCGTGGTTTTTTTTCATCATATGATGCGATATCTATGAAGTGTTAACTTGCTTCTACTAACCCAAATATAAATTAAGATGCAGTTAGTTTAATAGTGTCAGTTAAAGATACTGTTTTTTTTTTCATTATACTGTACACAGGATTACTAGAATAAAAATAAATTGGTTTCTTTTTAAAATCACATCACTGTCTTTGTGTCATGGTGTACAGAAATTTGTGGATATTTTAGGAAGCTAAAAAAATCTACATTTATATATTACTATACAGTGCAGTGTTATATCATGTATACAATGTCTACTATGGAAAGCTTCCTGGGCTCAGCAAGAGCATTACCACGTGCAGTTAATATACTCTCTCTGTGCTTGAGTGGGTTTCCTCTGTGTTCTCCGATTTCTTCCCAAATTCCAAAGACATGCATTTTAAGTTAAGTGGCTGTTCCAAATTTAGACTGAGACACCCACAACCCTGGAAGGTAAGCCATTCTGCAAATGAATGAATGAACAAACTAAACCTTAGAACCCATATATGACAAGCGAAATTTTTGTGGCATAGAATAGCTTATTTCAAATTGAGAAACTTTTAATATATTTAAAATTGCAACTTTTCTTTGATCATTTACTTTGGTGCCTGCCTAGTGCCACAGTTATGTTTAACTATAAACATCTCAGTTTTCCTCATGAATATGAATGAAGTTCTGATGATTCAATGCCACTGCGTATGTACACAGGAAAACAGTATTTAACACTGTGATTGAGGAGAAGGTGAGCATGCTCGCTTGTTTATATTACAAAATCACATATATAAATGCTATTTGTGTGAATTTGTTGTAGACTGGAAATTCAGATGTATGATTCAAAAGAATTAAAAAATACATTATAAATATTTTTGATATAAATACAATGTAAGACATGTGAAACACGATATGTGTACAAGCCATTAAAAATAGAAACACAATTGCACCAGCAAACAAATAAAGTTGGGATCTGAAAACAGTTCATGAAGATCATCATCATCATCATCATCTTCTTCCGCTTAGTCCAGGGTCGGGTCGCGGGGGCAGCAACCTTAGCAAAGAGGTCCAGACATCCCTCTCCCGAGCTACTTCCTCCAACTCTCCCGGGGGGACACCGAGGCGGTCCCAGACAAGCCGAGAGACATAGTCCCTCCAGCGTGTTCTAGGTCGACCCCGGGGTCTCTTCCCGGTTGGACATGCCCGAAACACCACACCAGGGAGGCGTCCGGGGGGCATTCTGACCAGATGCCCGAGCCACCTCAACTGGCCCCTCTCAATGCGGAGGAGCAGCGGATCTACTCCGAGCTCTCCCCGGATGGCGGAGCTTCTCACCCTATCTCTAAGGGAGAACCCCGCCACCCGGCGAAGGAAGCTCATTTCAGCCGCTTGTATCCGTGATCTTGTTCTTTCGGTCATTACCCAAAGCTCGTGACCATAGGTGAGGGTTGAAACGTAGATCGACTGGTAAATTGAGAGCTTCGCCTTGCGGCTCAGCTCCTTTTTCACCACAACGGACCGGTACAGGCACCGCTTAACAGCGGAGGCTGCAGCGATCCGTCTGTCGATCTCTCGCTCCATCCTTCCCTCACTTTCGTAAACAAGACCCCAAGATACTTAAACTCCTCCACTTGGGGCAGGACCTCATTCCCGACCCGGAGGGTGCATTCCACCATTGTCCGACTGAGAACCATGGCCTCGGACTTGGAGGTACTGATCTTCATCCCGGCTGCTTCGCACTCAGCCGCGAATCGCTCCAATGAGAGCTGGAGGGCCCGACTTGATGAAGCCAAAGGACAACATCATCCGCAAAAAGCAGAGACGATATCCGATGGCCACCAAACCAGAACCCCTCATCGCCTCGACTGCGCCTAGAAATTCTGTCCATAAAAATTATGAACAGAATCGGTGACAAAGGACAGCCTTGGCGGACTCCAACTCCCACTGGAAACGAATCCGACCTGCTGTTACCAATACGGACCAAACTCTGGCTCGGTGATACAGCGACCGAATAGCTCGTAGCAACGGATCCGAACGCCCGTATTCTCGAGCACGCCCCACAAGATCTTTCGAGGGACACGGTCGAAAGCCTTCTCCAAATCCACAAAGCACATGTGGACAGATTGGGCAAACTCCCATGCCCCCTCCAGAATCCTGTGGAGCATATAGAGTTGGTCAAGAGTGCTGCGGCCAGGCCGAAAACCACATTGTTCCTCCTGAATCCGAGGTTCGACTATCGGTCGGATCCTCCTCTCTAGTACCCCTGCATAGACTTTCCCAGGTAGGCTGAGGAGTGTAATTCCCCGATAATTGGAACACACCCTCCGGTCCCCCTTCTTAAAAATTGGGACCACCACCCCAGTTTGCCAATCCAGAGGTACAGCCCCCGATGACCACGCGATGTTGCAGAGGCGTGTCAACCAAGACAGTCCTACAACATCCAGAGCCCTGAGATATTCCGGGCGGATCTCGTCCAACCCCGGAGCTCGACCACCGAGGAGCTTTTTGACAACCTCAGTGACCTCCACTCCAGTGATGGGCGGACCCTCACCCGAACCCCCAGGGTCTTCCTCTTCCACGGAGGGCGTGTTGGTGGGATTGAGAAGGTCCTCAAAGTATTCCCTCCACCTCTCAACAACATCCTCAGTCAAGGTAAGCAGCTCCCCACCTCCACCGTAAACAGTGTTTGTGAAGAACTGCTTCCCCATCCTGAGGCGTCGGATGGTGGCCCAGAACCTTTTTGAGGCCAACCGATAATCACTCTCCAGGCCCTCACCGAACTCCTCCCACGCCCGAGATTTTGCATCTGCGACAGCCTCGGCTGCAGCACGTTTGGCCTGCCGGTACCCGTTTGCTGCCTCAGGAGTCCCACAGGCTAATAAAACCTGATAGGCCTCCTTCTTCAGCTGGACGGCCCCCTTCACCGCAGGTGTCCACCACCGGTTCGGGATTGCCGCCACGCCAAGCACCGACGACCTTACGGCCACAGCTATGGGCTCCCGCCTCAGCAATGGAGGCACGAAACATGGCCCATTCGGATTCCATGTCCCCCGCCTCCTCCGGAACGTGGTTGTAGCTCTGCCGGAGGTGGGAGTTAAAGGCCTCTCGGACAGGGGCTCCGGCAAACGTTGCCAGCCGACCCTGATTACACGCTTGGGCCTGCCAGGTCTGGAAGGCAACCTCCCACACCACGAAGCCAACTCACCACCAGGTAGTGATCGGTAGACAGCTCAGCTCCTCTCTTCACCCGAGTGTCCAGAACATATGGTCGCAAGTCCGATGACACGACTACAAAGTCAATCATCGAACTGCGACCTAGGGTGTCCTGGTGCCAAGTGCACTTATGGACACCCTTATGTTCGAACATGGTGTTCGTGATAGACAAACTGTGACGAGCACAGAAGTCCAACAACGACACACCATTCGGATTCAGACTGGAGAGGCCGTACCTACCGATCACACCCTTCCAGGTCACACTATCGTTGCCCACATGGGCGTTGAAGTCTCCCAAGACAACGAGCGAGTCTCCCGAGGGAGCGTTCTCCAATCCCCCAAAGACTCCAAAAAGGGTGGGTACTCTGAACTGTCATTTGGTGCATAAGCACAAATAACAGTCAGGTCCCGGCCCCCCACCCGCAGCCGGAGGGTAGGTACCCTTTCCTCAACCCGCGAGACCCCCAACATTTGGGCACCGAGACGGGGGGCAACAAGAATACCCACACCGGCTCGCCGCCTCTCCCCATGAGCAACTCCAGAATAGAAGAAGGTCCAGCCTCTTTCGAGATGGATGGTTCCAGAGTCCAAGCTATGCGTTGAGGTGAGCCCGACTATATCTAGTCGGTATCTCTCCACCTCACGCACCAAATCAGGCTCCTTTCCGCCAGAGAGGTGACATTCCATGTCCCGAAGGTCAGAGTAAGCAGCCGAGGATCAGTCCGACAGAACCCATGCCTTTGGCTGCCACCCAACTCACACTGCACCCGACCCTAAAACTCCTCCCACGGGTGGTGGGTCCATGGGAGGGCGGACCCATGTCTCCTTTTCGGGCTGGGCCCGGCCAGGCTCCATGGGCATAAGCCCAACCACCAGGCGCTCGCCTTGAGCCCCTCCTGGGCCTGGCTCCAGGAGGGAACCCCGGTGACCCGCGTCCGGGCAAGGGAGACTGATTCCTATGTTGTCTCGTGTCTTAGGGGTTTGTTTTGAATCGCACTTTGTCTGGACCTTCACCCTGGACCTGTTTGCCTTGGGTGACCCTACCAGGGGCATTTGCCCCCGACAACATAGCTCCTAGGATCATTAGGTCACGCAAACCCCTCCACCACGATAAGGTGGCGATTCAAGGAGGGGAGTTCATGAAGATAAATTACTATATTTCACCATTCATTTTCTGAACCGCTTAATCCTAATTGAGGTCACAGGGAGGCTGGTGCCCATCTCAGCCAACTCTGGGCACTCACACAACCATTCATAGTCACATTCACACCTAGAGGTAATTTGGAAAAGCCAATTAACCTACTGTGTACGTTTTTGAACTGTGTGAGGAAACTGGAGTACCCCATGCAAGCACGGGGAGAACATGCAAACTCCACACAAAAATGCCCAAGCTGGAAATCAAACCCAGGACCTGCTTGCTGTGAGGTGGATGTACTAACCACTACACCACCGTGCCACCTGCATTTCACCAAGTTTCTGCAAAGAGCTCACTGGGTTATGATGTTACTATCACATATTCAAATAAAGTTAAAAAAAAATTATATAACAACTTTCTTTGAACTATAAAAAAGTACAGTGCTACCTCTACTTCGGAAATTAATCTGTTCCGAGGGCGAGCTCGTAAGTGGAAAGGTTCGTCAGGTGAAACAAAAATTACCAAAGGAAAAATAGAAAAACCAATGAATCCGTTCCAACCCCCTCCCAAACTCATATAACCTGACACAAACATGTATTTTGGATGTAATATATTTAAGATAAACATGTAACAATAAACATCATCACAATAATAACACATGTACAGCAACATTAATACTGTAATTAACAATAAATAATAATATAACAAGAATAAACAATAAGTCAATAAACTGGTAGACCAGCTTTATAGTGTGATTGTGTATCCTCTACACTAAATGGCAGTGACGCTCTCACTGCCGTCTAGTGTAGAGGATGGCAGTGAGCGCGCCACTGTCATCTAGTGTAGAGAATATGCAATCACACTTATAAAACTGGCAGTAGCATGTTTTCTGTGTTGTTGGGGAAAAGCACCAAGCAAATGATATGAAGTGCAGTAAACACTATTTATAGTTGTACGCGGGGTGCTGGGGGTGGATTTTTTTTTCTTCCTATAGGAGCATCACAAAAAATAATTGAGAAGCACTGTTCAAGGCGTTCTCGGAGCACAGAGGAATATAAGGCTAATCCACCCGGAAAAGCCATTTCCCCAGCAGAGCTCGTAAGTAGAAAATTTGCTCATTGGTTGGGGCAGATTTTTGGTGGGATTGAAGCTCGTATCATGGAAAATTCGTTATTAGGGACACTGGTAAGTCGAGGTACCACTGTATATGAAAAGACCCTACACACACACACACACACACACACACACACACACACACAGACACACACCTGTGAAGTATGTAGTAATCCTGCAGCTTCATACTTAAACATCAAGTTCAGCTCTTCTTTCACTCTATTCCACCTAACAACTTTCTGCTTATCTCTCTGTCTGATTGACTTTTTCCCCATTCCTTTCCAATTCAGTAAATTATCTGGTGCCAGATAGTCTACCCTGATAGCAAAATGGTAAAAGGTAGGAAATTAAATATGGTACAGGCCCACTACAATCTTCAGATATAACAACATCCTTCAACATGAATGACAACTGCATAAAGTTATATAAAAGCAAAGGGTCAAATTACAGAGATTTTTTTCAACTCACTTAAACATGAGGAAGATAAAGATTGCCACCACCATTTCGGCATTGCATTTCCTTTTATTGTGCAACATCGTGTCATTGAAAGTAGCAATGTCTGTGTTAAAAAAAGGAACAAGGCATGTGATTTCGAAAGAAATTAAAGTAAAGTACCACATTTTACTTTCTTACACACACCCAGAGAGCGAGAGCGAGAGCGAGAGAGAGAGAGAGAGAGAGAGAGAGAGAGAGAGAGAGAGAGAGACCCTCCATGTCTGTGCTAAGATGATAGCAACTATGACAATGTTTGCTGATACCATTGTGTGTGGTGAAGGGGTCATTGACAGTCATTTACAGGAGCAACTCTGAGTTGATATTGGGACATGTTGTCCACTATTTCCATGTTTTGAGTGAATTGTGATGAGTGTAGGGGTCATGGGATTGAATCATGATGATCTTGTTGGAACTTGGTGGATTTATGATGATTTTGAGGGAACTCGTTGGATCTGTGGTGGTTATACTGATCGTGTCAAAAATTTTGACTGTAAAAATGTTGCCACAAGTATTCTGCTGTACAGTATTACAATTTGAGATCACTCGTGATAGAATGTGGGAAGCATGGTAGAGCTTAACACACCTTAATTAAACGGAATGTAGCATAACAGACCTTGATGTGCAAAGGGGATTTTGAGGAACTCCGCAACATGATTCCTTCAAGTTTCATCCGAATGCAAGCTGTCTCTTTTTTTATATCTCAATTGTGCTCCAAGCATCTTCAAAAAATCAAGGAGGTCTATGTGAATTTCATTACAAAAATATTTACGTGAGGGGTACAACATTTATTAATGTTTCAGTTGAATGTGGAAAAAATGAATTCTTAATTTATTGAAAATATTGAAGTTATCCTTGAATTACTATCTGTTTAAATGAGAATCTGTTTTGTGAAGTAAGTAGGATTGATAAATTAGCACTACAGCTATCTTAAATGACATCAACTCTCAAATAAATATCAACATTTCAACATTTAAGGGAATTTTTTTATTTATGAGAATCATGTCGCTGAGATGCTTTTACTGAAAGAAATTCCATAATCCTTATTTCGCTAACAATGTTAAATATAAAATAAAAAAGAATCTAATTAATAAACAACTGAATAGTCTGGAAAAGCAGGGAATAGAAAGTGAAGAGTTATTAGAACAAATCAACAGAAATAATCTTTAAATTTTATTTTATGTGTAATTCGGTGCAATGCTGCGTGTTTCTGCCCTGTGATGGATGGCCTGGCAAGCTGTCCAGGGTGTGCTCTACCCACGCCCGTAGTCGGCTAGGATGGGTGCCAGCCTCCCCGTGACCCTAATTAGGATTAAGCGGTTACAGAAAATGAATGAATGAATAGTTCAGAGCAAACACTTAAGGCTGAGGGCTGATAAATCAGTATTCAATAAATACTATCAATAAATATCAACACATCATTTTCTAGGATTTGATGCCTAAATGTTTTAGATACGTCAGTTAAAATCTCATATCTCTATATGGGGAATTCAGTGCTAACAGTGACATCATCAGCTATCTCAACTCCACAAAACTCAGAATTCAGTGCACAGTCAGTCATATTTTTTGAGACTTTAACTTCCTCCATGAGGAACGGCTTGGCAAATGAAGCTGTGGGCTGTTGAAGCTTTAATATGTGTAACGCTCTAGGACCTACTCAGTTTGTCAAAGAACCTACCTAAGAAGACCAAATTCTTGATTTTGTCATGACTGATTTGGATGTCACCTGTCCAACTTTTTACCTGAGACCACTGCCCAGTTTTGTCAGAGCACAATACAGAGATAAACAAATATGAACTGTGGCAGTATAAAAAGGCTGACGACTGGAAATGAGAGGTTTCTTTGCCTTCCAGTCTGATCTGAAGTAAGCATGCAGCGATGCCACCAACATCATCACTGAAGCAATAGAGATAATCTTGTGTCAAAGAAGACTGGTGACAAGGTATGGTTTGACAACCAGTATAAGTTGGTAGCAACCAAGAAATGCCACTTGTTTATAAAGCTAAAAAAACCCAACAGTCAATAAAACAGAAAAATAAAAATCGAAAAAAGAAGTGCAATCATGCAGAAAACACAGTTAAAATGACTTATAACAACAAGCTGAAGAAAGAGCTGTTAGATGGCAGCCTCAGCAGCAGAGGAAAACTGTTAACACTCGGTTTGAAAGGTCTGCCAGAGCTAAAATATTGGTGGTGAGAGACTTTTACACGTCAGCAAAAAAAAACCCAAGGCTGAAAATTTTTAACAGACCTCTGCTTGTAAATGTCAGCTTGATAGTGCTGATCTGGCCAGTCATCAAGCACTTCTTTCATCACTGTGTCACTTTTAGAATGGTCAAACTGGGCCCACTATTGTTTTGAGTCTTTACTGGTGATCTAGGTGATGGATGTGAAAACCAACTCTACCTCTATGCAGATGATTCTACCTTGCTCTGTGAGATTAGGCCAACTGATGACTCTGAGGTCAAAACCACAAGCCTAAATAGAGACCAGGAGGGGATGAGGAACTGGGCGGAACACCGCAAGGTGTCATCAAAAAATGTAAGTCAGTGACAATATCAAGAAAAGGAATCCAACTGAGCTATCTTCTGCTTGGTAGGACCAACTGGCTAAAAAGGAGGAGATAGAGATTCTGGGAGTCACAATGGAAAGCAATCTGACCTGGACACAGCATTATTTTCGATATTTCTTAAAAAGCAGGACAGCAGCTAGGTTCTCTACGAATGGCTACAAACAAACTTAATATCAGATGCAGATCAACTGCCTCAGAGTCAACAGGTTCAGATATGCAGTTTCACTATACTGAATGAGTGCCATCAAGGTCAATCAAAACAATGGATTCGCTACAGTTGAACAAACCAAAAGAATCGACTTGGTTAATCAGACTGTACAGCACTAATTCTAATACAGTAGTCTTTAGTTTTGTTCCAAAACTCTGATAATTTTTTTTTAACAGAGCAGAGCCGAGTGTGTTGAATGCTGCTCACTGTACAGTACTTTGAACAGCCACTGAGCAAGTGTCTCGTACTGCGTATTTTGTTTATTCATCACATTACGGCTACTTTAACCCTGAACCCTTGGTCCTAAGAAAAGCAGCAGTAATTCTACTGGAAAGGAAAAGAGAAAAGTCATGAGAACATGAAGAATCAACTGCGATCAAGAGACAGAGAAGGAGAAAAACCACCACACCCCTCAAAGCAATGACCCGTCCCTTATGTCCCCCCTATCCATCCACATACAGTATGCTGACATATCGTAACCAGAAAGGGATGCAGTACTATGCTATTATTGAAAGATGATCCACCTTCAAGCTGGCAACAGGCGCTTCACCTCATCACCAAACTGTGACTCAGCATGTTACACATCACACGCCTCAAACTATTTAAATAATATTTGACTATGAAACACTACATGAAATACTCCTCGTGTTAGTAGTTTTTAATTATAGGTTGGTGTAAATAAGCTCCAAGCATGCCAAATAACAACGATGTGTTGATGTGGTCCATAACAACTAGCATTAGAATTGCAATCAACCATATCTTTGGAGTGAATTGTGTTTGACCACCGAGGTTCCACTGTACGAATTCTAATGAGTTCACAGTGCAGGTGAATGGGGGGGGGGGTCTGATTATTTGGGGAATGAGTCTCCCATGCTAGAGCCTTGTAACAGTCAGGTTTTTATATTACAAGAATATATATATATATATATATATATATATATATATATATATATATATATATATATAAAGGTGACTCGTTTCACGGGTATCCCTATAACATCTCTCTCTGTTTCTCGCAAGGTCGCACTCAGCTTTATTCCTGCCCATACACTGATGTTATCCTTACTTGTCTTTTTCTGCATGCCTTGTTTCTTTCCTCCTTTGTCTTGTTGTATCTTGTTGCACCACAGTGGCAAACCCAGATGATCTTGAGATATAAGCGTACCATTTTAAGTTTATATTGTCGTACTATTATGAGTATGACGTCGGATGGGCCAATGTGCTGTCTGATTGTGTTTCGACTTTTTCATTTGTGATGTGATTTCTGTAAGACATGCCAAGTCGTTTTCAGAAGTGTCTCATCTCTACAGATTTTATTCCCCTTTCCAGGCCAGAACTAAGGGTCCAGGACTCACAAGCATACAATAATGTAGAAATAGCATCAGCACATCATTTTCGAGATCATTGCAGTGTTATATTTCGTTATCCATCATGGACCCGGAAAATACTGAAAAGCGGAAATACAGTGACTGAGGCGATTATTTCGGCACGATATTGAAGCAGAAGGAGCATGAAAACAGAGTGCTCCGTGGGACAAGACCTCCGATCTCACAAGCAAGCAAGTTAATATTAAATCAGGACCTCTGACCTTTCAAACAGTTACTGAAAAATTCCGCTTTAAATACAACATCCCGTCCATTTAAACATTTAAATACAATTTCTCCATCAGCTCCGGGCCGAGTGTGGGCAGAGCCCGCATTAGGCAAAACACACCAGAGAGTTTTGTGTGTGTGTGTGTGTGTGTGTGTGTGTGTGTGTGTGTGTGTGTGTGTGAGAGAGAGAGAGAGAGAGAGCGATAGAGAGAGACAGAGTGTGTGTGTGTGTGTGTGTGTGTGTGTGTGTGTGTGTGTGTGTGTGTGAGAGAGAGAGAGAGAGAGACTGCGTACAGAGTCAGTCAGAGATGACTCTCTTCAGAGAGAGCACATTGCAGCTTATTTTTCTTTTTTTAAGTTGTTTAATTCAGTAAATGTTGAATAAATGTGGCACGCTCCACCAAATGTGAGCAAAACATGGCTCATCCGGACCTCCGATAACCTCAAGGATACAAGTTAAAGTTGAGTTTGGACCTCTGATCTGTCAAGTAGGGAAGGCGCTTTGAATTTCTTATCTTAAAATGCTCTAGGGTCCTGCGTGTGGGCGGAGCCCGCATTCAGCGGAGCACATGTGTATTGTGTGTGTGTTTGTGTGTGAGAGAGAGAGAGCGACAGAGAGAGAGAGAGGGTGCTTTGTGTGTGTGTGTGTGTGTGTGTGTGTGTGTGTGTGTGTGTGCTTGTGTGTGTGCGTGTATAATATTGTATTAAACGCAGCCGTGAAGAGGTGCACAAGCCAGTTTACTGTCTCATGCCGGTCCCAAGCCCAGATAAATGCATAATAAGGGCATCCAACATAGAACATTTGTCAAATTTGATATGCAAAGCATCAATATTCCCTCCATACCGGATTGGTCGAGGCCCGGGTTAACAACGACCGCCATCAGTGCTGATAACCAACAGGGTGCTGGTGGAAACTGGACTACTGTTGGTCGAAGAAGGAGAGGCCGAAGGCATGTCAGTAGGTGGAGCGAGAAGAGGAAAGACATGAGTCTAGGACTGAGAGTAGGGACTTTGAATGTTGGAATTATGACAGGAAAAGGTAGAGAGCTGGCTGACATGATGCCGAGGAAAAAGGTGAACATACTGTGTGTTCAGGAGACCAGATGGAAAGGTAGCAAGGCTAGAACCTTAGGAGCAGGGTTTAAGCAGCTTTATCATGGTGTGGATGGGAAGAGAAATGGAGTCGGAGTCATCTTGAAGGAGGAGTTTGTCAGGAATGTTCTAGAAGTGAAAAGAGTGTCAGACAGAGTGACGAGTCTCAAGTTAGAAATTGAAGGCGTGTTGTTCAATTTTGTTAGTGCTTATGCCCCACAGGCAGGATGTGAGCGAGAAGAGCGGGAGAGATTCTGGAGTGAGTTAGATGAAGTGATGCAGAGTACCCCAGAAGGGAAAGAGTGGTCATTGGTGCAGACTTCAATAGCCATGTCGGTGCAAGCAACAGAGGGAACAAGGAAGTGATGGGCAGGTTTGGTATCCAGGACAGATGTTGATAGATTATGCAAAAAGGATGGAAATTGCTGTGATAAATACTTTCTTCCAGAAGAGACCGGAGCATAGGGTGACTTATAAAAGCGGAGGTAGGAGCACACAGGTAGACTACACTTTGTGTAGACGGTGTAATTTGAAGGAAGCCAGTGACTGCAAAGTAGCAGTGGGTGCGAGTGTTGTCAAACAGCATAGGATGGTGGTGTACAAGATGATGGTGTGGAAGGTGAAGAAGGCAAAGGCAGAGGAGAAGACAAAGTGGTGGAAGCTGAAAAAGGAAGAGTGCCGTGTTGCCTTCAAGTTCGAGTTGAAACAGGCTTTGGATGATCAGGAACTGCTTCCACAAGACTGGACAACTACAGCTGATGTGATCAGGGAGACAGGAAGGAGAGTACTTGGTGTGTCCTCTGGAAGGAAAGTAGATAAGGAGACTTGGTGGTGGAATCAGGAAGTGCAGCTGTGTGTACAAAGGAAGAGGTTAGCTAAGAAGAAGTGGGACATTGAGAGGACCAAAGAGAGTAAACAGGAGTACAGGGAGACGCAGCATAAGGCAAAGGTAGCGGTGTCAAAGGCCAAACAATGGGCGTATGATGACTTGTATGCTAGGTTGGACAGTAAGGAGGGGGAAATGATTTACACAGGTTGGCACAGCACAGAAATAGAGATGGGAAGAACATGCAGCAAGTAACAGTGAGAAAGGACAGAGAGGGAAATGTATTGACTGATGACAGAAGTGTGCTGGGAAGATGGAAATAATACTTTGAAGAGCTGATGAATGAGGAAAATGAAAGAGAAAAAAGAGTGGAAGTGTTAAGGCGAGGTAGCAGTAGATTTTCTGACAAGAACATTCAACAAGGTCTTAGAGAGTGAGCAGATGCAGGAGGAATGGAGGAGAAGTGTGCTGGTGCCCATTTTTTAAGAACAAGGGAGACGTGCAGAGTTGTGGCAACTACAGAGTGATAAAGTTGATGAGGTGTGCTGTCGGTGTGACGGAAGAGTTCAAGGTGGAGGTGGGACTGCATCAAGGATCAGCTCTGAGCCCCTTCTTGTTTGCTATGGTGATGGACAGGCTGACAGACGAGGTGAGGCCAGAATCTCCATGGACTATGATGTTTGCAGATGACCTTGTGATCTGTAGTGAGAGCAGAGAACAAGTGGAGGGAAATTTGGAGAGGTGGAGGTATGCCCTGGAAAGGAGAGCAATGAAGGTTAGCCTTCTGTAAGACAGAATACATGTGTGTACGACAAGGACCCAACAGGAACGGTGAGGTTACAGGGACCAGAGATGACGAAGGTGGAGAAAAGCACTTCGGCTCAACAATCCATAGCAATGGAGGGTGTGGGAAAAGGTGAAGAAGCGTGTTGCAGGCAGGTTGGAATGGTTGGAGAAAAGTGTCCGGTGTCATTTGTGATAGGAGTATTGGCAAAAATGAAAGGAAAAGTGTACAAGTGATGAGGCCAGCGATGTTGTATGGTTTAGAAACAGTGGCACTGAGGAGAAAAAAGGAGGCAGAGCTGGAGGTAGCAGAGATGAAATTGTTGAGGTTATTTTTGGGAGTAACAAGGATGGATAGGATCAGGAATTAGTACATCAGAGGGACAGCACATGTAAGTGGTTTTGGAGACAAAGTCAGAGAGGCTAGATTGAGATGGTTTGGACATGTACAGAAGAGGGACAGTGAATATATTGGTAGTACGATGCTGAGGTTGGAACTACCAGGCAGAAGGCCTAGAGGAAGACCAAAGAGGAGACTTATGGATCTGGTGAAGGAGGACATGAAGGTAGTTGGAGTAAGAGAAGAAGATGCAGAGGATAGGGTGAGATGGAGGCAGATGATTTGCTGTTGCGACCCCTGAAGGGAAAAGCCGAAAGGAAAAAGATGTAATATTGTATTCATTTTGCAAGTGAAATTATGAGTTCTGTACTTAAATCATCCAAAATGAGCACACACACACACACACACACACACACACACCAGGGGGGTTAGCTGGCCATGAGGGCGATTCAGCCATGAGGTTGTAGGAAAGGAACACACTGCTCACTCCCCATGCCACCACATATTTCTCCTGCTGGTTCAGGATTTGAAACGGCAACTTTTAGCTCCCAAAGCTGCTTTTCTAGCAATTAGGCAAGAAGGTCATGCTAGTGTTGGTGATATCTTCCACACGGAATCCTGAGATTTACAGTCGATTCCTTTGTGCTATGTTCTGTCCTAAACACGACCTGTTCAGTAATAATTGACTTCTGCAAATATAATCCTCAGCAGATAAAAACTATTCATTTATTTTCTGAACTGCTTAATCCATATTAGAGTTACAGCGAGGCTGGTGCCCATGTCAGTTGATTCTGGGTGAGGGCAGAGTACACCCTGGCTGACAGGCCATTACAACAGACAAAAAGCACAAGAGATACAGTGGTATGAAAAAGTATCTGAACCTTTTGGAATTTCTTACATTTCTGCATCAAATGTGCTCTGATCTTTGTCAAAATCACACAGATGAAAAAACAGTGTCTGCTTTAACTAAAATCACCCAAACATTTATAGGTTTTCATATTTTAATGAGGATAGCATGCAAACAATGACACAAGGGGGAGTAACTGTATAAGCATGAATAAACTGAATAAGTAACAACCATCACATTTAATATTTTGTGGGCCCCCCCTTTGACAGCAATAACTTCAACCAGACGCTTCCTGTAGCTGCAGATCAGTCTGTTACATCGATCAGGATACAAAACTGCTGTACTTCAGTCAGATTCCTGGGATGTCTGGCATGAACCGCTGTCTCGAGGTCATGCCACAGCATCTCAATGGGGTTCAAGTCTGGACTTTGACTTGGCCACTCCAGAACGTGTATTTTGTTCTTCTGAAACCATTCTGAAGTTGATTTACTTCTGTGTTTTGGATCATTGTCTTGTTGCAGCATCCATCCTCGCTTTAGCTTCAACTGTCTGACAGACGGCCTCAGGTTTTCCTGCAAAACATCCTGATAAACTTTTGAATTCATATTTCCATTAATGATTGCAAGTTGTCCAGGACCCGAGACAGCAAAACAGCCCCAAACCATGATGCACCCTTTTTGCACTCCATTTTTCCTCCACACATGACGTTGTGTGTTCCTCCCAAACAATTCAACTTTGGTTTCATCAGTCCACAAAACACAAAATATTTTGCCAAAACTTCTGTGGAGTGTCCAAGTGCATTTTTGCGAACATTAAATGAGCAACAATGTTTTTTTAGACAGCAGTGGCTTCCTCCTTGGAGTCCTCCCATGAACACCATTCTTGGCCATTGTTTTACATATAGTTGATGTGTGCACAGAGATATTGGACTGTGCCAGTCATTTCTGTAAGTCTTTAGCAGACACTCTAGGGTTTTTTTTTATCTCTCTAAGTATTCTGCGCTGAATTCTTGGCGTCATCTTTGGTGGACGGCCACTCCTTGGGAGAGAAGCAACAGTGCCAAACTCTCTCCATTTGTAGACAACTTCTCTGACTGTCGATTGATGAACATCCAGACTTTTAGAAATGATTTTGTATCCTTTCCCAGCTTTATGCAAATCAACAAGTCCTGATCGCAGGTCTTCAGACAGCTCTTTTGAGCGAGCCATGGTGCACATCAGACAATGCTTGTCATCAACACAATTCTTACTAGGTGTGTGTTTTATAGTGGGCAGGGCAGCTTTAAGCCACTCATCAGTGATTGGACACACACCTGACTTAAATTGTTTGGTAAAAATTGGTTTCAATAGCTCTTTAAGTCTCCTTCAGCAGAGGGTTCAGTTACTTATTCCTCCCCCCTCTGTCATTGTTTGCATGCTATCCTCATTAAAATATGAAAACCTATAAATGTTTGGGTGGTTTTAGTTAAAGCAGACACTGTTTTTTCATCTGTGTGATTTTGACAAAGATCAGAGCACATTTGATGGTAATTTTATGCAGGAATGTGAGAAATTCCAAAAGGTTCAGATACTTTTTCATACCACTGTATTTAGTTCAGTTTATTTTCTGTAACCGCTTAATCCTAATTAGGGCCGCAGGGAGGCTGGCACCCATCCCAGCCGACTCTGGGCCAGGGCAGAGTACACCTACTAGGCCACCACTCCCTCCAACAGATATTTACTAATGGGGGGTGGGGGGTTGCAGAGGTGTATAGGGAGTGAGACAGTTTGTAAAGTGCTGTTATTGAAAGATGATCCACCTTCAAGGTGGCAACAGGAGGTTCAACCTCATCACCAAACTGTTCCTCAGCATGTTAGACATCACAAGCCTCAAACTATTTAAATAATATTTGGCTATGAAAACACTACATGAAATACTCCTCGTGTTAGTAGTTCTTAATGACAATTTGGTGTTCATAAGCTGTAAACATGCCAAATAACACCAATGTGTTGACGTGGTCCACAACAACATGCATTAATATGACGTAAGAAACCTGTTTCAACTGTCGTCACAAGTTATCCTATGAAAATAGAATTGCTAAAACAAGCTAACTTTCACATGAGGTGTATTTTTATTTCTCCCAAGAATTGGTACTGGGTTTAGAGAATAAAACATTGCACTCTTTTATTTAAAGGTTATTTAATGAGAGTTGAGGAAGAGGTCCAAATTCGCAAAAAGACCTCGCCGGTGAGAGATTTACTTCCGGGTTTCTGTCAACGCTGCTGTTGCAGTCTGTGGCTCGCTCTCCGTGCGCGCGGCGGTTCCGCATACTTTCCAGCAGATTCACCTGCGCGTGTGCACGCTCAAATCAAACGCCCCGAATTTATAACTGAACAAAGAGCTGGCATGTCGTTCTAACTACCGCTGGTTAACGTTCTTCTCAGCTCCCATGACGTGACACGGACGGATCGTGTGCTCGGTGTTTGTACTAGATTCAAATACATACAAATAGGCTACATCGTGTGGACGCCATAATGGCTTGCTGCACGTCACTGGGTGTCGTGCTTTTCACCGTGCTGCTGGTTCTGTGCGCACCGTGTCGCGTGCACTGCTCTCAGGGCGACAAGGAGCCCGTGTACCGAGACTGTGTGAAGCAGTGCGCGCGCACCAACTGCACCGGTGCCAAGCTCCGTGGCTTCCAATCCACACAGCCGCCTTACATGGCGCTCACTGGTAAGTTTCTGTTTGAAACACAAAGCTCTGCCAGTCTCCATTACTTTATTTATTTAGCTCAAGTTATTACACCGCCGTTGTATCGGCGTTTAGAGCTTGTTGTTTTCTAGATTTCTGTTTTGTTTTTCTACTCGTATTCTACAAAATAAGAAACACCTTCTATGCTCGGATTGGTCAATAGTCTGTGCTCGTGGGCAGTCCCAGTAGTCCTCATTGCTCCATTGGACAGCGCACAACGAACTGTAAGCCAATCTTATCTTTGAGGGTCGAACCGAATACGGGTGCGGATTGACGTACCCAGAGCATGCACGAGAGGGGGTTTAACAAATTTATGTTTAGAGCTCGAGCATTCACATAAATATTTTGAAACGATTGACAATTTTAATCCCAAAAAGTAGCACTTTTACGCTTTCATCATAGTCGGAATGAAAACATTTTACCATTATAGTATTCTATAACTTTTTAACGGACTATTCTATGCTGTATTTTTAATTTTAACTTAAAATTTAAAGCTACATACTATTAGCATAACAACTAGCATTCCTTCAACCTGAAGCTACCGCTGTTGCTTGGCAACATGGCTCCTTAGACACCAACTACAGTACATGCCTGTCCCACTACAGTAGTCATGCTAAAAGACAGAGGGATGATGTAAATATATATTATTCTCATGAATATCAACCTTATTCCATTTTAATATAAAATTTCACTACAATATCACCAGCCCGAGAGATATTCTGGAGGTACATTTTGTTTTAAATTAGGTTGGTCGAATTTAAAAACTTTAACATAACTTTTAAAAAATGAATAATCTAAACAGACATGTTGGTTATAGCCCAGAAAGTTGTATTTTTTAGCATTAAAAATAGTTGGATCGCTAGTTTTTTTTTTCTGATGAAAAATGTAGCTAAAAAGTAGTAATACTGTAATTACTTTGGGGGGCGTAGTTGTAAGCATGTCTGCCATACAGTAACAAGGTCCTGAGTTTTAGTTCTGGGCTCAGGTGCTTCTTTGTGGGGTGTGCATGTTTTGCCTGTGCTTGCAAAGTTTTCCTCTGGGTATTCTGGTTTTCTCCCACAGTACAAAGACATGAACATTGGCCTAATTTGCTGTGTCAGATTGCCCCTAGGTGATAGAGCGAATAGAGTGTGTTGGTCTTGCGATATTCTGGTGAGCTGTTCAGGGCAAACCCCACATACCCAGTGTCCATTACCCTAACAGTAGGATTAAGCGATTAGGCATTTGAGTGCGCGTGCAAGTTGTAAGATTTTTTTTCTGCTTCTTTTTGTGAAGAAGATTCCCTCCAAATAATCAATGCAAAGAAATCCCCAATGCTGCTATCTTCGAATGTTTATTTAGTTCTTATCTTGACCAAACATGTTATTGTTTTACCTGAAAATCGATCACCCATTTTATGCTGAATTCTTCATAATGAGTAGTAAACCAGAAAAAGTGAATAACTAAAACAAATTCATTGCGATGGCACTATTTAAATTTAAGCAGTGTTTATTGTAGGTGTGGAAACTTCAACAGAAACACATTTCCCAGAAAGCCATGATGAACGGTAAAGATCTGTTAGGAACAAGTGCTTGTGTTTAGTTTCAATAAGCTAAGGGAAGCATAAATAGCACCACAGTGACATAATGCTGAATTTCTGGATTGTTCTGATGGACAAAATGTTGCTTAGAAAATTGTACCAATTTTAGCAATGTCATTTATTTATTCATTTACTGAACCACTTTAATCATTTACTGAACCATCTCAGCCTACACTGGGCGAGGGCAGTGAACACCCTGGACAGCTTGTCAGGCCATCGCCGTGCAGAAATGTGCATACAGCTATGCAGCCTACTCTTTACGAAAGTCAGCAACAGTTCTTTTACACCTTTCACCACAGACTGTGAGAGATATGGCTGCCCAGTTAGTCACACTGTAGAAGGGGGCAACAGTGACCACCCAGTGATGGTTGGACTTGAGCCCCTGACCTTCAGAACAGTAATTCACCACTAGGTCACCACTTTCCCTATTTGCTTTATTTTATTTTAAATGAATATCATAAGTGTGTAACAGATGCATTATAGTGATGATTGTCAGTGATTAATTATTTAATTAAACAACTTGTGATTTTGCGTCCCATGTTAATGAATTTGCTGTTTATTTATCCGGAGCGTCACGTCTGAGGATTGGTGGGACACTCCAATCCAAGGACACGGCTTTGTGTTAGGCAATACAATGATACCAAAGCAACCCCACATGACAAAATGGACAGTGAGTATATGTCTCAGATGTCAGTGTGTGACTCACGTTGCAGGTTGGACGTGTCGGGATGATTGTCGTTATCAGTGCATGTGGACCACAGTTGGACTCTACCAAGCCGAGGGCTATCGAGTGCCTCAGTTCCATGGGAAGGTTGGTATTAAAATGGCTTGTCATGATCCTGTACACAAGAAATCACAAAGCGTATAGTCAAAGGGCTCACACGAGGATGCTTTACCTCACCAACTACAGAGACTTCATCTGACCAATCAGAATCCAGAATGTTATAGCATAAACTACTCAGGATAATGCAGAAATAGGTTTGAATTGTGTTCAACAATACGCTACTGATGAAATACTGTGAGGTATTACTGAAAGTGACCACTGTCCAGGACGACACCATGGCAATCACCTTCGGGATACCCATTAATGGAATGTGGCATAGATGAGGTGTGTGCGCGTGTGCGTGCGTGCGCGTGTGTGTGTGTGTGTGTGTGTGTGCGCGCGTGTTGTGTGTGTGTGTGTGGAGAAATGATACCATTATACATTCAGACGGAACAGTTAAATATAGATCCAAGTGGGTAGTTTAAAGTGTTTCTTCTTATTATTATTTGGTGCTGACATGATGTTTCCATGGTGAAATGATATTTGCATGAAATTAATCCTGTAGAATTTAATGCTGAACTTGCATTACTGAAAATCAATATAGAAAGCCGAAAATCCACTGTACTATATGTAATCTGAACTAGTACTTGCATTTGGAAATACAAATAAATTCAGCATGTGATTTAAAATGATAAGGAAAAACACTGAGCTTATATACAGGAACTCAAAACAAAACAAAAAATTGCAGATAAAGTAAAAATAAAATAAAAAGGCATGGGTATCATATTTAAAGCGGAGTTAAAACGTATATTATCAAGAGAAGTGTTATTCCATAAGTAAACTCAAAGTATAATAAACCAATCATGTTACAGCATGCAAATAAAATCATATAAGAAAACCACACTCAGATTTTTTTTTTAAAAACATACTTTATTGCATATATTTCATAAATACAGATGCATTTCATTTTTTTTTTTCAATGACTTGCATTAATTAGGGTTAGCCTTGCATTGCCTGTTTTACACATTATGTCATATGCACTCAGTGATTCATACTTGGCTTTAATCTTTTTTGGTTAAAAGAACAATCTTTCCCAGTTGCTTGACACTGACGATGACTTGATGCCAAAACGCACCTGTGCTTATGGGACATGCGCTATGTTTTTAAGAAAAATATAAATATTTCTTGTATGATTTTTACACAAGGTTTTATTTTTGCACCCAAACGCATTTAAAATTTAGAGTTGAGTGCTCCTAATTTTTGGAATACAGCATGTACATAACCACTGACCACAGTTTCAGGGGCAGGCACGTTTTTTTTTTTTTTTTTCATTTAAATACAGTATATTTAGATTATAGATGTGTATATATATATATATATATATATATATATATATATATATATATATATATATATATATATATATATATATATGTGTGTGTGTGTGTTGGCACTTCAGGGCTTTTTGGGCATTAAAAAAAAATCATGCAGGAAACGCGCTCAAGCCCGCAGGAAGTAACACTCAAATATGGACGATTTTGATTATAATACACAAATTAAACTTGATTGAACATTTGTTCTATGAGTTTTCTATGTTAAACTTTTGTACAAATACTTAAACTCCACTGTTGTGTTTTTTTTTTTTTTTGGATAATATACATGTAAAAATAAACAAGTTAGAAATTGAAGGTGTGATGTTGTTCTGTCTGGAATCGGCCCTTCTCCACAATCTTCCTCAGGGTCCGGTCACCTCTTCTGGTTGTGCAGCGTTTTCTGCCACACTTTTTCCTTCCCACAGACGTCCCACTGAGGTGCCTTGATACAGCACTCTGGGAACAGCCTATTCGCTCAGAGATTTCTTTCTGTGTCTTACCCTCTTGCTTGAGGGTGTCAATGATGTCCTTCTGGACAGCAGTCAGGTTGGCAGTCTTACCCATGATTGTGGTTTTGAGTAATGAACCAGGCTGGGAGTTTTTAAAAGCCTCAGGAATCTTTTGCAGGTGTTTAGAGTTAATTGGTTGATTCAGATGATTAGGTTAATAGCTCTTTAGAGTACCTTTTCATCATATGCTAATTTTTTGAGACAGAAATTTTGGGTTTTCATGAGCTGTATACCAAAATCATCAGTATTAAAACAATAAAAGACCTGAAATATTTCAGTTGGTGTGTAATGAATCTAAAATATATGAAAGTTTCATTTGTATCAGTACATTACAGAAAATAATGAACTTTATCACAATATGCTAATTTTTTTGAGGACTGGTATATATATATATATATATATATATATATATATATATATATATATATATATATATATATATATATATATATATAAAAATAGGTGTATTACACATTTAAAATATTTTATTACAAGAAAAAGTTAATGTAAAGTGTGTGTGTGTGTGTGTGTGTGTGTGTGTGTGTGTGTGTGTGTGTGTGTATCCAGTGGCCTTTTGTGCGTTTCCTTTGTTTCGAAGAGCCGGCGTCAGCACTGGCATCACTGCTTAATGGTCTCGCATGTTTACTGATGCTGCTGCGGTACCGCAGCGCCGTCCCACGCCAGTGCCCTATGTACCACACCGTCACCGCCTTCTCACTGGTAAGAATACTTCCAGTGGTTGTATGTGTCTGTATTTTAAGTTGACAAGTACTATGGTTATTATCAAGCTATAAATAATCAAGGTTTGGTTTTGCAGGTTTTTACACCAATAGTTGCTTTACATAGTGCGTAACACCAATTTTTTTTTCTACTTAATGTGTCATGACTAAACGTAAGCCATGTCCGCAAGTCACAATTTTGCAGGGATTTGTTGCTTGCTTAAAGAAATGCCCTGCGAATTCATGTGTAATGTAATGTAACTAGTAAAATATGTAGTAGCTTTATTTATTTATTTTTTTGTAGAATTGTTTCTCCATGTGCCACTTATCTCGGTTAACTCTCAGCGAATGTGGTTTCATGTGCATGTGTACATCATAGCTGGCTGTCAAGTGTACAAAAATCATGTATTATATGGATAAGATTATTTTATCACTGTTAATGAGCAGCACATCACTCTAAAGCAGAGGTGGGCAAACCATGGCCCGTGGGCCACATTCGGCCTGTTGGTCTTTTTAGTCTGGCCCACCAATGATTGATTGGTACAGAATTCATATTTGATGTGAATGATTAATTGATTGCATTCATTTGACTTTGACTTGTAATGACAGCATTTCAACACTAGTGGCGCCTTAGGCGCAGTCAGTTGATTTTGCGTAACTTGAGCCACTTCCGGTTATCACTCTTCTACTGCACAGAGGCCATCTGCAGCAATGTCATTGAAAAGACAGTCGACAGTGAGTGCCGAGTGGTTCATAAGGAACGGACACCTAAATACTTTTTTACTGAAGTCCAGTCAAAGGCTGTATGTGTTATTTGTCAAGAAACCACTTCATTTTTAAACAAATACATCAGCCGCCACTTTTCCACCAAGCATGCTAATCACGCCAACAACCTGTCACCACAAGAACGTCCTGTTACCGCTGATAGGTTGGTCGCGAGCTTGCAGGCTCAGCAAAACACCTTCATCCGAGCAACTTTCATCCAAGAATAAAACATGACGATATATGTATAATTTAACGGGAAGCACTGTGTAAGTCCCTGGTGCAGCTCGACCATGTAGTGTAGCCGGTTGTGAAACTTGTTAAGTTTTTCCAAGCGACAGAACTTCACCATCATCAGTTTATTCATTTTCCTGAAGAAACTGACACTGATCACAGGGACTTGCTTTACCATTCCAATGTCCTCTGGTTCAGTTTGGGGAAAGTATGTCAGTGAGTGTGGAGCTCAAACAGGAGATTATTTAATTTTTGGAGCTACTCGAGTACACTGACAATTTTCTTGAGGAGAAAGACACTGATTGGCTGTGATTTAGCATTTACTGGACAAACTGTGATGAACACCAGCAAAGTGACCCATAGACCCAGTTGAGTGATGAACACCTCAAATCTGTTCTGAGAAATACAACAGGATTATCACCAGGCTTCAATGCACTGGCAAAAATGGGTGATCAACAACACTGTTCCCACTAAAGGGTATGTTAATATTTTGGTGCTTTTTTGTTGTTTATGTTTGATATGTACTGTTAAAAAAATGCATTTTTATCGTATCTTGCTGACCGGCCTGTTTGTCAACTTTTAAAAGTCAATGTGGCCCTCAAGCGCGGGCAGTGGTGGTCTAGTGGATAGGGCGCAGGATCGCTGATTCTAAGGTTGGGGGTTCGAGTCCCCACAAGGTTGTCACTGTCCCCCCAATGCAGCTAACTGGGTTATCAAAGGAGGGCCATGTCTCTCACTGTCTATAGTGAGAGGCATGTAAAAGAACCATTGCTGACTTTCGTAAAGAGTAGGCTGCAAAGCCATCAGCGTGTTTCTGTCCCTTGATAAAAGGGTTGTGACAGGAAGGGCATCCGACGTAAAAACTACTATGCCAAATCAAATGTGCGAATCAGATGATTCGCTGTGGCGACTCCCGAGAAAGGGGAAAAAGCCGAAAGGAAGAAAGAAAGAAAGAATGTGGCCCCCAAGCCAAAATAATTGCCCACGCCTGCTCTAAAGTATGAATTACTCTTTTGTCCCTGCCCACTTTAATGTCACTTTTTGCTCAGCACTACTTCACCTCACTTGCTTAGTTTCCCCCATAGGTGTCCCTGAACGCCTGGTTCTGGTCCACCGTATTTCACACCAGAGATACATATCTAACCGAGGTACGCAAGTCAATTTGTGTTTATTTATCGTTTATACAGCATGCAAAGGCATACAGTATATATGTTGAAAGGTTATGGTAAGGCTTAGCTAAGTTGTTTAGGTGTAACAAGGGTATACAGGTACAAGGATTTTATCTTTCAAATAAATGGGGGTGTCAATGCCCAAAAAGTCTCTTCTCATTGATGCGATAGAATATTATTATTATTTTCCTAATCTTTCTGATACAATAATAATTATAGTAAAATTGAATGATATGGTGTTTTCACAATAAAAATAGCAAATTAACTAACTGACCTCAAGTTTAGCTACTAATCCTTATTGAAAATCACAGTACATTATTTAGCTTGATAACAACAGGTTTTCATGACACAAATACATTAGTTTCGTGTTACTTCAATTCAGGTAACCCTAAAGCTAGCTACTGTTAGCAAGCTGTGGTATATAGACTGCTAGTCTTCTAGTTCTGCTAATCTGAATAAATATAGTCAGAAAAAGAAAGAAAATAAGAATATGTAGTTGTAAAGTTTCCCCTCTGGTTTATCACATCGCTTTATTTATTTATTTTTTTGCAGAAGATGGACTATTTTTGTGCATCAGCCGTGATCCTTTACTCAATCTATCTGTGCTGCGTCAGGTAAATATTTATGAGATATGTTTAAAAATGTAACTGTGCTTGTCTCAGGAGTTGTCTGGAATGAGAGAAAGTTCCATAAAAGTTTATATCATCATTTTCCACTTGTTCCGCGGTCGGATCGTGAGGGTAGCAGCCTAAGAAGTGACGTCTAGATGTCCCTCTTCCCAGCAGTTTCTTCCAAATCTTCTGGAGGACACTGAGACATTCCTAAACAAGCCGCAAGACATGGTCCCTCCAGTGTGTTCTGAGTTGACCCTGGGGTCTCTTTCTGGCTGTTCATACCCAAATCACCACACCAGGGAGGCGTTCAGGAGGCATTCTAATCAAGCAGCCATGCTACTTCAAGCTCCTCTCAGATGGTAGAACTTAACTTCTCATTTTTAACGGAGAGCCCCGCCACCTTGTGAAGGAAGCTCATTTCAGCTGTGTTTATCCATGTTCTTGTTCTTTCGGTGACTACCCAAAGCTCTTGACCATAGGTGAGGATTGGAACATAGATCACCTGGTAAATGTAGAGCTTTGCCTTGAGGCTCATCTCCCTCTTTACCACGATGGACTGGTACAAGCTCGTAAATAAGACCCTGAGATATTTCAACTCCCCCACTCGGCCAGCTATGGATCCTATGGCCACCAGGCCAGAGCCCCTTAACTCCTGTGCCTAGAAATTATGCCCATAAATATTATGAACAGAACAGGTGAGAAAGGTCAGCCTTGGCGAAGTCCAACCCTCACTGGAAACAAACTCAATATATTATGACCAATACTGAGCTCTGGCTCAGCAATAGCATACCATATTCCTGGAGCACACCCCACAAAATAGCCTGAGGAACATGGTCGAGAGTCTTCTCTAAATCCACAAAGCTCATGTGGACAGATTGTGCAAACTCCCATGCCCCATTTAAGATCCTGTAGTAGAATGTGTAGAACTGGTCAAGAATGCTGCGGCCTGGGAAAAAAAACACAGTTTCTCCTGAATCTATCGGTCGGATCATTCTCTACAGTACTCCTAAATAAACTTTCCCAGGTAGGCTGAGGAGTGTGATTCCACTATGGTTAGAACCCCCCCCCCTTTTTTTTTTTTACAAAGGGGGACCTATCACCCTGGTTTGCCAATCTAGAGATACGGCCCTCGATGACCATGTGATGTTACAGAGACATGTCAACCAAGACAGTCCTACAACATCCAGAGCCCTGAGGTATACAGGGTGAATCTCATTCACTCGGAGCTCGGACATCAAGAAGCTTTTTGACGATCTGAGTGACTCCCCACCCCAATCATGGGCAGACCCCCTCACAAACCAACAGGCGCTTCCTCCTCCACAGATGGTATGTTGATGGGATTGAGGAGGTCCTCAAAATATTTCTACCACCTCCTGATAATATTCCCAGTCGAGGTGAGCAGCTCCACATTTCCACTGTTAACAGTGTTTGTGGAGAACTGCTTCCTCCTCCTGAGTCATCCGATGGTGGTCCAGAACCTTTTCGAGGCCAAACGATAGTCTTTTTACAGGCTCTCACCAAGCTCCTCCCACATCTGAAATTTTGCATAGACCACAGTCTACGGACTACAGCATGTTTGGCCTGTCTGCTGCCTCAGGAATCCAACAGGCCAACAGGAATTGATAGGCCTCCTTCTTCAGCTTGAAGGCCCCTCGTCACCTCAGGTATTCACCAATCATCTCAAGAGGGGCTGGACCTTGTTTCATGCTGGAGTTGCTCATGGGGAGAGGCTTGCCGCCAGTGTGGGTATGATTGTTGTCCTCCTTCTCAATGACCACATGTTGGGCTTTTCCCAAGTTGATGACATTCTGTAAAAAGTCCGTGAGGTCACACACCATTGTTTTATTTAAAACACAGAATTGTACATCTAGAAAACTGTAAGCTAACTTTAAATCTCTAAAGAAAAAGCTTTTCTGGATTTAGTTCTTGTAATTAAATATTGTTACATAAAATAACACAAGACTGGCTAAATATGTATGTACTATGTGTGACATATAGGACGCTCGGTTTGCGTCGGCCTGGTGTCTCCAGCATCGTTGGAGTTTTGCTCATCCTGGCATTCACCTCCCACGTCTCCTATCTTACCTTTGTTAGATTCGACTACGGCTACAACATGGCAGCAAATGCAACCATAGGTCAGTAAAGTTGTTTTGTGCTTGGGGTTTATCTGATATGCTACAACAGTTACTGATTAGCTGTTTTTGTAGGAGCTAGTGAACAAGATCCACAAGGCAGAAGGATAATGGCCCAAATCCACATTTGGCTATGCATGTTTAATACATAAGATGGGAATGGCTCAAACTGATTGGTTTGCTATTTTTTTTTGCATAATAAAACATATCCACCCTGTGAAGTCACTTTTTAAAATGAAAATAGAGGAAATTTGTGCTAAATAGTGTACATTGGTATGAAAAATTATCTGAACCTTTTGGAATTTCTCCCATTTCTGCATAAAATCACCTGTTGATGTGGTGGATCATCTTTCAATAACAGCACTTTACAAACTGTTTCACTCCCTATACATCTCTGCAAACCCCCATTATTAAATATCTGTTGTATGGAGTGGTGGCCTAGTGGTACAGTGGTATGAAAAAGTATCTGAACCTTTTGGAATTTCTTACATTTCTGCATAAAATCACCATCAAATTTGATCTGATCTTTGTCAAAATCACACAGATAAAAAAAACAGTGTCTGCTTTAACTAAAACCAACCAAACATTTATATCCTCATTAAAATATGAAAACCTATAAATGTTTGGGTGGTTTTAGTTAAAGCAGACACTGTTTTTTCATCTGTGTGATTTTTACAAAGATCAGATCACATTTGATGGTGATTTTATACAGAAATATGAGAAATTCCAAAAGGTTCAGATACTTATTTATACCACTGTACATACTAAAATAATTATTCAGTCATCAGATACCGCTCCTTCACAGAGACTATTTAAATATATCCTCCTCACCTGTGGGAAAGAATTGTTGTTTATTATTTATTCAAGGTATTTTCTTGCTTCTGATTGGTGGAAAGCCATCCGTGAACTCTTGTTATACTTCAATGATCAGCTTTATCCATCAGTGACAGTGAATCAGTTGAACGATTTTTGCATGATTGGCATGTGCCAATGTTCTTTATAGCTATAATATAGGTTATGCTGCGGCTTAGTAGTCTACTGCTGGCTGTAGTCTGTCTGTCCTGTGATATTTATATTTTTCCTAGTGAGAAAATGGCTGTTTTTAAGACTTTATGATAATTGCAAAAAGCTGATAAAGTATGGCATGCTAACCTCATTTTGCTCACTTGCTCACTGATATTAACTTACTAGCAGCATAATAGCATGATTGTTGTATTATGAAGAAATGGATGCCTTCAAATACTTGAATTCAATTTTATTTACAAACTGCAAATCCCTGCAGTTAACATAGCTGTATGCAACAGATTTCCTTTCTGATACTCTCACCTTATGGTATTCTTCCAAGTATATAGTGACATCTAGTGGCTAGGATATTTATCATGTATAGTATGCAGGACTGATGTTTATTTTTCCAGTGGTTGGCAAAAGTATTTATACCCCTTGAACTTTTCCACATACAGTCGGCCCTCTACTTATGAAATTAATCTGTTCCAGAGCCTTTTTCGTAGCCTGGAGTTTTCGTAATTAGAGGCGCATTTTATATGTAAAACGCGTGATTCGTTCCAAGGCTCCCAAGACTACCCCATAAACCCTTTAAAAATTATTAAAGTACACCAATTTTGAATGAAATACGTATGAAATAGGTATTAAAAGTAAAAGAAAAATATTTATTAAACCATTTAAACAATTTATTTACATATTAAACCATTATATTAACATATTTGTGAGCCACACAAGTAGGCTCTTGGGTCCAAAAATGAAAAATGAGATTTTTTTTCACAGTCAGATAGAGGAGGCCCAAGGCTGCAAAATGCAGCAAAAAGTTTGACAATACCTTGAAAACTGAGCGAGCTATGCCATTTCTTGTGTCAGCATTCAACTAAAAATTTCAAAAGATGTTTTAGAGAAAAATGAGCACAAAGATTGCACTTCTTCCAAGATCATTAGTCCTTAGCAACCAAACATTTTTATGCACTTCAGCCATATAAACTTTTAGAAAACATGTCTAGGAAGAGTTTTAGTAAGAGATGATAAGAGAAATCACCCTCATTTTAATCTGACAGTCACTTTTTAAACCCATCAGTCACGTAACCCCCAAAAAATTAACACAAAAAAAAAAAGACTTTTTTTTCCATTTCTGTTTATTCCAATAAGATCAGTATGTATCTTTTTGACCATTATTATAAAGGTTCAAATGCCTTCAAATGATAGATTGAAAAAAAACACTATCGGGTTCAAACAATCGTACTGAAATTAAGAAAACTATATAAGATAACCATATAACAAAACTCTCTGATCTCTTTATACAAGTAAGCTTCATCAACTCTGCCATCAGCATTATTATCTTCATCTATTATCCAACTCAGCAGATAAAATCACATCTTCACAAACACCAGTCATCACACTTTTATTAACAGATCCCTCTTCATCAAAGTCAAAATCTTCATCAACACAGCAGGCATCATCATCATCATCATCATCATCATCATCATCATCATCAGTTTGTTTGTATGTAAAAGATATGAAACATTTAAGTATTTTCAGGTCTTGACCAATTTTCATACAAAACTAAACAACCCACAATCCAGCATTTCCAGTCCAGACAAGATTACACACAAATCAAATGATAAAAAAAAAATCCATAATCGAATTTTGCATGCAGAGAGAAATACCAATACTCATTAAGTTTCTAAAGTACATAATGCTGAGCAAATGGGATTTTCTTTGACTGAATTGCAATGGAATCATGTCTTTCTTAATATTCCAGCAGACCTGAGGTATATCACACACACACACACACACACACACATACACACACACACACACACACACACACACACACAGACAGATTGTACGCAGTGGGTGCTCAGTTGTGCATCTGCACTCATTTGCCCCACTCCCTTCATATACTGTATTTTTTTTTTACATTCAAATTGCACTAGTTCATCTTGATGTTGCTCATTTAACCGTTTGCACACTGTGTGTGTGTGTGTGTGTGTGTGTGTGTGTGTGTGTGTGTGTGTGTGACAAAGAGAGAGAGAGAGAGAGAGAATTAATCATCTTCAAAGCCAAATTCCAGCGTCGAATTTAACATCTATACTAATGCTGCTAGACATCACAGATGCTTGACAGATTGGAGGTCCGGACTTAACTTTAACTTGTTTCCTTGAGGGATTGGAGGTCCGGATGAGCCACGTTTTGCTCACATTTGGCAGAGCATGCCACATTTGTTAACATTTACTGAATTAAACAACTTAAAAAACGACAAATAAGCTGCAATGTGCTCTCTCGAAAGAGAGTTAAAGAATGCCTCCTTTCATCTCTGACTGACTCTGTAAGCAGTGTCTCTGTCTCTCTCTCTCACACACACACACACACACACACTGTCTCTCTCTATCTCTCTCTCTTTTTCTCTGTCTCTCTCTCTCACACACACACACACACACACACACACACACAAACAAAACTCTTTGGTGTGTTTTGCCGAATGCGGGCTCCGCCCACACACAACGCACAACCGGCGGAGCAATTCTATTTAAATGTTTAAATAGATTGGATGTTGTATTTAAAGCGGAATTACAGTACCTGTTTGAAAGATCAGAGGTCCTGATTCAATATTAACTTGCTTCCTAGCGAGATTGGAGGTCTTGTCCCACAGAGCACTCTGTTTTCATGCTCCTTCTGCTTCAATATCGTGCCGAAATAATCGCCTTCGTCACTGTATTTCCACTTTAAGGTCTCCTTGTGCTTCAATATCGTCCCGATTGTAGAGGGGTTTTGGCGATAACGAAATATAACGCTGCAATGATCAATCTCAAAACAAGCTAACAGTCCTGTTCAACTCTCCACGCATGTGACAAACAGGAAGTATGAGTACCGGTCAGCTCCCTCCTGGCCAATGGGAGGCCAGCGGGGCGGGATGTTGGGAGACAGCCAATGAGAGAGCAACTCATGCATTGTTTGAATTTTGAATGGCACGTTTGAATTTTTGAATGGCATGTTTGGGCTTTTCATGAAAAGACGTTATTTTCGTAAAACGAGGATGAAAATTTAGGAAAATGTTTTTCGTAAACCTGGATTTTTCGTACTCAGAGGTTTTCGTAAGTAGAGGGCCGACTGTATTGTGTTGTTACAACCACAAATATAAATGTATTTTATTGGTATTTTGTGTGATAGACCAACAAAAAACTTGCACATAATTGTGAAGCAAAGGAATGTGGTGGCTTCGTGGTTAATGTGTGGGGCTGGTGTGGTAGTGATTAGCAGAGCTGGGTATTGCCTAGATTTTTTGTATTGCGATATATTGCGATTTCTAGCATGTATTGCAATATGTATTGTGATATCTTGCAAGAAGAATTCTAAATGAAAAGTGAGCCTGTTCTTGACGGTATTTTATACTTTATTTCAAAAAGAGAAATACACAACATTAAAAAGGTATAACACTTACAAGGACACTGACAGCTCAGGAAAGTCCGTCAAACTTTAGAACTTTACAATAATAACATACAATATCGTTTATCATATAAATCACATTAATATGATTATTATGCTGGAGAGAACTGGAATGTAATTTACCAGAATCTGGGACTGATTTGGAGCATGTTGAGCCTGAGGCTGAGTCCGCAAGTTGTGTGACGTCATTTTTTTTCCAGAGTCGACAGATATTAATGTTGAGTTAAGCAAAAAAAAAAAAAAACATGCATGGTTCATGTGCCTTGTAGGAGATATGGTTCATGGGACTGCCTCTCTTTTTTGCTCATTTTAAAATAAATGTTTAATACAGTAGTTCAGTAAATTTCTGAGCAATTAGCAACATGACCCTCATTTTTGTTTTTCGTGGGAATTTCCATATCCTGTATAAAAACAAATTATATTGGCTGAAGGCCTTCATGACATCCACACTGCCCAATCACGACATGGCTCTCCATATACTGAAATACTGTTGCTAAGAGGACAGAAACACAATTGTGTCAGGATTATATCCCGGAACCTCTGCAGTTGCAAGTTTTTTCAACGAAAGCATTACTTCCGGTTCTATTCGTGGGAATAGCCGAAGTTTTTTTTAACGTTCTGAAGTTTCCCGAATGCATGTAAAAAAAACGGTTTTGCTTCAGAGTATCGCAATACGTATTGCTTGCATGTTAGAACCGGTTTAAACTGATAAACCAGTTTTATTGCACAGCTCTAGTGATTAGGATGCTGGAATCATGATCGGGAGGTTGTGTGTTCAAATCCCAGTTAGACCCCCACTGTGCTAAGACCCCTGGGCAAGGTCTTAACCACAAGTGTGCCTCTGTTCACCCAGCAGTATAAATGGGTACCAGTAAAATAATAATAATTATATACCGGGAAGGTAATCTGCGATGGACTAGCGTCCTATCTAGGAGGAGTTGAACTCCTGTTTGCTTCAAGCTACAGAAACCGTGAATAAGCACCGCCCTGATGAGCCACTAGGCTCGGGTGTAAAGCCCCGACAGTCGTTAATATGATGGGTTACTAATCCGAAGGTCAGCATTCCAATCCCCACAGTCACCACTGTTGGGTCCTTGAGCAAGGCTTTAACCCTCAATGGCTTAAGTTATATTAAAAAAAATTGTAAGTCCCTCTGGAAAAGAGTGTCTGCCAAATGCTGTAAATGAAAATGATACAATTTTAAATAAATGAAATTTTATATTCAATTTGATTTTTTTTTTTTTTTTACAAATAAAAATCTGAAAAGTTCATTCATTTATTTTCTGAATCCTAATTACTGTTACAGGGAGGCTGGCACCCATCTCAGCCAGCTCTGGGCGAGGGTAGAGTGCACCCTAGACAGCTTGCCAGGGCATTGCAAGGCAGAAACACTGACGGCTATGCAGCCTACTCTTGATGAAAGGCAGCAATGTGTTTTTTCTTTTTTTTACACCTCCCACCACAGACAGTGAGGGACATGGCCAGCCTTTGATAACCCTGTTAGCTGCACTTGGGGGGCAGTGACAACCAGTTGAGAGTGGGGCTTGAACCCCCAACTTTAGGATCAGTGATCCAGCTCCTTACCACCAGGCCACCACTGCCCCTAATCTGAAATGTGTGGTGTGCATTTGTATTCAGCTTACTTTGTTCTGTGACTGCTAAATAAAATTCAGTGCAACCAATTATTTTCTGAACTCACCCAATTAGTAAATAGACTCCAGTGTGTAATCTCAACTCAGTATAAATACAGCTGCTCTGTGAAGGACTCGGTTTATTAGAGAACATTAGTGAGCAAACATCATCATGATGCCCAAATAACACACCAGACAGATCAGAGATACAGTTGTGGACACGTTTAAAGTTTGGTTATTAAAAAAAAAAACACCCCAAGCTTTGAACATCTCATGGACCACTGTTTACTCCATTATCCGAAAATTGGAAGAGTATGGCTCAACTGCAAACCTACCAAGGTATGGCCATCCACCTGAACTGGCAGGGTGTACAAGGAGAGCATTGATCACAGAATTAGCAAAGAGACTCATGGTAACTCTCTATCAGCCACTATACTACTATTACTATACTATACTACTACTGGACTGGACTGTACTACCATTACTATACTACTATTACTATACTGTACTACTATTACTGTACTACTGTACTACTATTACTGTACTACTGTACTACCATTACTATACTGTACTATTACTATGCTGTACTACTGTATTACTATTACTGTACTACTATTACTATACTGTACTATTCTACTATTCGTCATGCATTCCACAAATCTGGCCGTTATGAAAGAGTGGCAATAAAGATAGATATTGTTTAAAGAAAGTTTGCCACAAGCCATGTGGGGGACACTGCAGATGGGTGGAAAATTGTGCTCTTTAAATATGGTGATCCTGCCACACATCTCTTTTTATTTGTAAAAAAAATTCATAAATGATCATTACTTTCCTTTCACTTCACAATTATGCTCTACTTGTGTTGGTCTATCACAAAGTTCAAGGGTATGAAAACTTTTGCAAGCCACTGTACAATTTATCAATAAATGGAAAATTTTGAATTGAAAACGAAAATAATTATTCTAATACAGAATTATCCAATAAAACCTTCTTAACGTAATTATTTTTCATACTTCACCTCATTCAATATTTGCTTAATGTTGATTTTTGTTGGTGAAATGCGTAGTGGTGTGTGTGTGTGTGTGTGTGTGTGTGTGTGTGTGTGTGTGTGTGTGTGTGTGTGTTAATAAATGGTGTACATTCCAGAGTAACCAATAAACCTCAGCTTTCAATAAATGCTGTACATGTGTTTGAACGTTTTCTCTGTGAGAACAAATTAGCAGCAGTCTGGAGGACGTGCACTAACGCAGCCTTGGTTTCAGGCATGGTAAACCTTCTATGGTGGCTCTGTTGGTGCTGGCAGAATCGAAGGACATTGCTGTACTGGTGGAAGTGCGGCGTGGTGGTGGTGCTGCTACATGGCCTGGCGCTGCTCGAGCTCCTCGACTTCCCACCACTTTTGTGGGTGCTGGACGCTCATGCCGCCTGGCACCTGGGTACTGTCCCGGTCCACTTTCTCTTCTACAGGTACATACGTCTCACTACTGCTTCTCGGTAACAGAGGCCAGGACACTAGAGCAGATACACATCCCGTTTCCACAGTAACCACTTATTTAAATCTGAACAAAACAGGTTTTTTCCTTTTTCTTTTTTTAGCTTCCTCATAGATGACAGTCTCCACCTCCTCAACACTGAGAAGGCTGGAGTCAAGCTGGAATAGGAGGAATCTGTCTGAGCCCCACCCCCACTTTCCTGTCCCTTCAGACAGGACGAGTCTGTGAATTTCGAGTTTACGAATTGAGTTTACACTTTTTATCCTCTGCTACAGACAGCTGTGAAGAGAGTTGGGCTTTTGGTTGCTTTATTCACACATTAGTTTTTTCTTTTTTTTTTCCAATGGAAACTTTTCTCACCATGTTTTTGCCTTTATTGAGATTTGCCTTCAGTACAACTATTAATAGTTTATTTAAGCGTTACCTGTAATTATTTACAAATATTCCAATTGTTTATAATTTGTTGCTTTTCTTCAAAATGGCATCTATCTAAGAAGTGAGGCGTGCAATTTATATAATCTTCAACTGCCATTTGTACTGTTAACATATTGTGCATGGTGTGCATCATTTGAGGCAAAGCTCAAGGGATTTGTGGAAAAAGTGGGAAAAGAGGGAGCGAGAGAGAGAGAGGCACTTACAACTGCTCATTTTATTTATTAATAAGATTAACGTTAAAGTAATCCTTAAACTTGCATGCAACCATCCAACAGCAGATGGGCATGCATTTGAAAATCCAGGCTAATGTTGACATGCATCAGAGCCCATCAACTAGTGCAATGTTTGTACAAAGTTGGAATATAAGGTAAATTCATTGGAGTGATTTTTTTTTTTTTTTCTTCAGATAAAAATGGCAGATGGCGGTGTGGTGGTTAGCACATTTGCCTCAGAGCAAAAAGGACTCGATTTGATTCCCTGTCTCGGAGAATTTCTGTGTGGAGTTTGCATGTTCTCCCAATGCTTGTGTGGGTTTCCTCCGGGTACTCCGTTTTTTTCCCCACAGTTCAAAAACATGCCCAGTAGGCTAATTGGCTGTACCAAGTCACTGCTAGTTGAGAGAGTGAGAGAGAGTGTTTGTATTATGTAGCCCTGCAGTGTTCTGCAAGCTGTTCAAGATGAACCTCCTCAAGAGTCAGCTGGGATTGGCACTGGCCTTCCCGCGACCCTAATTGGAATTAAGCGGCTTGGGAACAATAATACAATACAGCCCAAAAAATGTTTAAATGTCAGATGATTACCAGTAATATAGAAATCGGGAATAGTTCCCAGTTGTGTAGACTTTTCAAACTGGCCACCACCTGAAATCTTGTGTATATACCATTTACATCAATTTTTTTTTAATGGTCAATATCAGAAATTTTTTATATACAGTATGGCAATTTATACGGTATAAGGTGCTTCAAAGTAATACCAGTGTCTGCCAGCAGAGGGAAACTATTATTAAACTAATGAGACAAATAACACCAGCTGGTTGGACCAAGACTTGGGCTAAAGTTGCATAAACATGCCAAAACATTATATTATATTATGGTATTATTATTTTTGGGTAGTGGCCTGTGGTTGGGTGCTTGGTAATCTACCTTACAAAAAAAAGAATATTGTAAATGCTGATATTATTAAATTACGTGTGGTATTTGAAGAAGATGTACTATAATCAGTGCACGCATTTAAAGTGTTTAGGTATATTGAAGGGTATATTTAAAGAGAAAAAAGTCTAAAATCATGATACAGCTTACAAATGATATATTAGAGAAGCTGTAAAGTTTGCCTTTTATTTATTTTCTTTTCACTGCTGCTGTACTCTTTATTTTCATATTGTGTCTTTAATCTGCAAACTGTTTTTTTTTCCCTTTTTTAATAATTGTTTTTCACTCATGAAGTCATTTAAAGAATGGTTTTCACCTGGAATGCCTTTAGATAAAAGAGGGAAGGTGTGTGTGTGTGTGTGTGTGTATGTGTGTGTATGTGTGTGTATGTGTGTGTGTGTGTGTGTGTGTGTGTGTGTGTGTGTGTGTGTGTGTGTGTTTCACCTATGCCTTATTCCCATTCTGTTCAGTGTAAATTAATGCCTCATATCTTTACCTTAAGTTCTTTTCCCCCTGAAGGATCCGAGTGCTTATTTGCTCTCTAGAAAAGTATCACCACTGTCAGTGTCTTTGTTACAAATTGCCAGTTGTGCACTTTTCAGTGTGTGTGTGTGTGTGTGTGTGTGTGTGTGTGTGTGTGTGTGTGTGTGTGTGTGTGTGTGTGAGGGAAGGGGAGAGAGGGAGAGTATGTTCAGCTGGCGGGTAAATATAGCCCTAGATATTTTGGAGCGGAGGGGTTCAGAGTGTGTTCATAACAGTCACCATGAGAACGTTGAAACCCTGAGAGGTGTCGACTAGGTTTTGTTATTCCATGGAAAACTCAACCATCGAATACACAGGGAGGGTTTTTGTTGTCGTTGTTGTTGTTTTATTTATTCATTGCTTGTTTTTCGTTTTACCAAATGATGTTCGGCAAACCCAGATGTGTCAAGTGATTTCGCACACATCTGCTGTACTAATCCCGGTGTATATTTCCTCTTATATTGACAATGGGTGCCTCAGCTGGCATTGTTCATCTCTGTAGTGTCAATTTCTAAACACACTTAAACAGCAGTATTAGTTCATGTAGTAGGGTTTCAGCTTCATACTTTTATGGGACCAGTGGTGTAGTGGTTAGGATGCCGGGCTCAAGACCGAGAGGTTGTGAGTCTGAAACCCCATCATACACCTACTGTTTCAAGTCCCCAAGCAAGGTCCCAACCTCAAGTGTCTAGAAAGGTAACCTGCAATGAAGTAGCTTCACATCCATGAGAAGTTGAACTCTTAGTTGCTTTACAATACAGTAACCCGGGTTAAGCTCCTCCCCGATGAACCAGTGGGCTCGGGTGTAAAGGGCGCAACAGACTTTTACTTCATTGATTTGGCAGGCAGAGCATAGAAGGCAATGTGCACTTGCAAAATGGCATCCCCCGTAAATAACATTCCAGTTTGAGCAGCAGGATGAGTGAAGAAGCGAGACTTCAAGCATTTTTTTTGGTTGAGCGTGACTCCTAGCTATTATATTGTGTTAAGATATGATCTAAAAGTTCTTTGGCGTCAGTGATGACAGGTTTATGTGATGCTGCCATGAGCGTCAGCATTAAAGAAGTGACTAGGCTAGGTGTTTGAGTGGAGTTAATATGTCACTGGGCCTTCGTACTCCACTCAGAATACCTTATGTGGTTGTTGGCTTTGCCTTAGCATTTAAAGCATCAACTCAAGCATTTAAAGGGTCTCCACTGCCTGTCAGAATACAAACATGCCAATATTCCACTAAAACTGGTCCTGATGTTCACAGGACAATGTTTCACAGCATACCAATCCATAAAAGCTACTGCTGGCTCCTGCTCCGTGTACGGGGCTGCGTTGTGCTATTTTTGCTTGGGACATCTAAAGTTCTATGAAATTTTTGTACACAACATTTTTTACAGAAGTGTGTTTCATAATTTAAAGAGGAACTAAATTTGACCCCTATTTTGACCCCTATATCTCATAAGATTGTCAAGATCTTGTGATTATGTAATCAGGAAATTTTTAAAAGGTAATCATCGCTCATCCAGGTAATAGGATAAGGACATTATTCCTCTGTTATCCTGGAAAATGAGAATAACATTTAATAATAGTATAACAGCATGAAGACATTGTGTTCTGTAGGAGTTGTTCAAATGGAAAGTCCAGTCTGACCTGATGAAATGTATAGCTACCTTCAGCTTTTCATGGAAATTCGGGATACGCCGTCGAAGCCGGCTTTTGTAGCTTGGCATCGTTCTGGTTTCCTATATCTATTGATCAACCGGCAATTTTTTGGTCAGTCCATTAGTCAGTGACGTAGCTGAGATGCATTATTAGAGCCTTGCTAATGGACTTAGCCTCGTAGCTGTGAAGCAAACTCCAGATGCATCTCTGTTAATGAAGGATATTTTGGGTTAACAGAAAACCCTGCGTATGTCTCTGATTTGGATTTCTCATGTAGCGCAACATGTGTCTTAAATAATAAGTAGCGACAGCAGGAAAAGGTGGTTTAAAAATTAATAAAGAAAACATTGCTGCACTCAGAACCCAACACTTTGAACTCAGTCAGCGTCATTGTGCAATATAAAGAATTATTATTTATTTTTTTTTCTTGCTTGTCAATCATTCCATGATGCCAGCCCGGAATAAATGGTTATGGGTAAAATGATGATAAAATAATAAGTGTTTAATTAATATGTAAGGGGTTTTTTGTCCAAATTTTTTTGTTCTTTCGATACAAATAATGACCTCAATGGGTTAAATATTACTTAGATATTATGTATTTTGCCTTTTTTAGAGTCTCTTATTTATTAAAATTGCTGGTAATCAGGAAAAGATACAGAGACCTGCATCGTCGCAAGCACCAGCAAACAGACCCCACCTTATAGATATATCCGAATAGATCTGGCTGGGTGGCAGGGGTGGCAATCTCTTTTTACTTCGCGCCTCATCACTAAATTTCAAGCTCGTCAAGGGGCGGATAATCTGATCAAAAAGGGCGACCATTCAACCTGCACAGCAAAATGATTAGTTTAATTTATGATTTGTCCTCTTTAACTTCATTTGCTTTCCTTTTCTGACCGTCATAACAGCAACATGCTGGGTGCTATCTTGCTTGAGCAGTGAACAACACTTCAACTCAGCTGCCACCGCCTAGTCGATGGATTGATGAATTAGATTTCATGGTAATGGTTGATGCAATGAATGTACGATAATGTATGTTGATTTGATTTGATTTTAAGCTTTCTTTCCAGGATAATCTCGGCTCGATTTACTTTTGGAGACAACTCGAACATAATATTTTAAAGATTTTTAAACACTGAGATAATTTTAACATTTTGGTAATGGGTGAGTGCTGGGGTTGGGTTTGCACTCTGAGTGTTCTTGTTTGTGTTGCATTTTTGAGATTTAGATTGTTAAACTATAATCTCAGAATAGGGAACTGTTCTCAGTTTATTCTAAATATCCAATTTAATGGAGTTGCTTCTGGATTTATCAAAACTCGAAGTGAGACTGAAGCTCTTCTGTGATTGGACGAGTAGAAAAAATGGTTTAATATTAAAAGGCTGAGTTGTAATTCAAGTGGCCCAATAATTCAGTCAGCTAATAAAGAACTCCATGTCATCTTTTTTTTTTTTTAAATCACATGCACGCCATTCTCTTTTTTTCTTTCTCTCTTCTCCCTTCACTGGTGTGTAAAAAGAAGCTTTAAGAAAGAAATAAAATTGTTCTATATTAACACATGGTGTCCTTTTACTTCTTCATTCTGCAGTACTGCATGCTTTTCTTTTATGCATTTTAATAGGTTTATTTAAATATATTGTCACGTTGGTGACAAAACTGCGTCAGAAATAGTGTAGAATATTTTTAAGGAATTTTACAGTTCATCCAAAAGAGGGACCCATTCTAGGCAAAAACGAGGCTAGAGTAGGACACACACTGTGTGGGAGGAGGTTGAAGAGTCTCGTGAAAGGAGTGTATTCTTTACCCGAGTGCTGAGACACAATCAAGCTTGTGATCAGTGCGTGGCAGAGCATGCCATTGTAAACTGCTGGAATGCAGTGTGTGTGTGTGTGTGTGTGTGTGTGTGTGTGTGTGCACTGCGAACACACTGAAGAAGACAAACTTGTCCCCTGAACTGTCATAAACAATCCTGAAAACAATCTGCCACTGTGCATGAGTAATACATAATTATTCACTTAATTAGGTAAGTGCACAATCACAATAGACTCAACCAGCCAGTACTGACTATATGATGTATGGCATAGTAGGATCTTATCCCAAGAAGTGAGAAGTAGGGAATGGAATAGCAAGAGGCTATGTATCTATAACATATACAGGTTATAGTGTGCTGTACAGTGTTCTGTAGGGTCCATGATTCACAGGGCCGTGTGCTGAATACCAAATGATTCTATATACATATAAAATATGTGCATAAATCCAGTCATCCTGTATAGTGTGTTGTTGCCAGTAGTAAGCTAAATCTAGGGTACTGTAAAGAAAGCATAGTGCACTGACCACCAAATAATTCCTATTATTTAACACAAATGCCATTCCACAGTGTGTAGTGAGCTAACTACAGTGCACTGAATACCAAAAGACTCTATAGAAAATACATATGTACTTGTAGATACAATGACTACTTCATACCAAATAACTATAATAAAACTATATTATATTAAATGTTTCTATATAGGCTAGGGTTCTGTATTGAGTTTGCATGTTCTCCCTGTGCTTGCATGTATTTCCTCCCACCATCTAACAATAAGAAAACTACTCAAGGTGGACCCCATCTTCGTCCCAAGTTATCTGAGCAAGGTTCCAGCCTCCACACGACCCTAATGGGATTAAGTGGTGCTGCAAATGGGATAAATGGTTCTGTACACATGTAAAATGCGTGTGTATAGCTCACTGTAGTGTCACTGTGGTGCAGTGCCTACTACACCTGTTTCACAGCAAGAAGGTCTTGGGTTCAATTTCCAGGCTTGGGATGTTTCTGTGTGGTTTGCATGTTCTTCCCGTGCTTGTGTGGGTTTTCTCGGGGTACTCTGGTTTCTTCCCTCACACCAAAGACACGTATATTAAACTGATTGGATGTTAAAATCACCCCTAGGTGTCAGTGTGAGTATGAATGGTTGTATGTGTTTCCCTGCAATCGTCTGAAGAGCTGTTCAGGGTGTAACCCACCGTTGGCCGAGATGGAATAAGCGTCTTATAAAATGAGGGAATGAACAGTTCACTGTATGAGTGCGAGTGCTCCGGTACAGGATGTAAGAAGAAAAACATAATGCAATTAATAACAAATGTCCCTATAGACCAAGCATGTATAAAGTTCACTATATAGTGTAGATGCTGCCCTGTGATGGCCTGGCGATCTGTCCAGGGTGTACTCTGCTCTTGCCTAGCCTCCTTGTGACCCTAATTGGGATGAAGCGGTTCAGAAAAGGAATGAATGAATGAATGAATATGTTGTGTAGATGCCATGAGACACTATGTTTTGAGCTAACTGTAGCTAACTAAATACCAAATCACACTAAATAAAATCCATATAGAGTTCATAGCATAGCATAGGTGCCCAATACACAGTATGGTCATCTAATATAGTGCGCTGAATGCCAAACGACCCTACTTATCAAATGCATATGGTTCATTATATAGTGTCCACATGATGCAACTTAGTGGGGCTGGTGGCGTAGTGGTTAGGGTGCTGCACTCATGATCAGGAGGTTGTGTGTTCAAATTCCAGTTAGACCCCCCCCTACACACAATGTGCTAAGACCCCCTTGACAAGATCTAAACCACAAGTGTGCCTCTGTTCACCCAGCAATGTAAATGGGTACCAGTAAAAATATACTGGGAAGGTAACCTGCGATGGACTAGCATCCCATCCAGGGGAGTTGAACACCTAGTCACTTCACACTATGGAAACCGGGAATAAGCACTGGCCTGATGAGCCACTTTGGCTCGGGTGTGAAAAGAAAAAAGAAAAATGCAACTTGTACTGAGCTATAATTGAAAGCCCTGAGTACCAAAATGCCACATATGAAGTCTATACATAGTCCGCCAAATAGCACAAGTTCCATTATACACAATGTGGTGAACTAAGTACAGTACACTATCTGGAAAGTGTAGTGCACTGAAAGCCAATTGATTTATAAAATACATATACATTTCACTGTACTTTGAAGAGCTGATGAATGAGGAAAATGAGAGAGAAAAGAGTAGAAGAGATGACCATCGAGGACCAGGAAGTAGTAAAGATTAGTAAGGGTGAAGTGAGGAGGGCACTGAAGAGGATGACGAATGGAAAGGCAGTTGGTTCTGATGACATACCGGTGGAGGTATGAAATTGTCTAGGAGAGGTAGCAGTAGATTTCCTGACAAGAACATTCAACAAGGTCTTAGAGAGTGAGAGGATGCCAGAGGAATGGAGGAGAAGTGTGATGGTGCCCATTTTTAAGAACAAGGGAGACGTGCAGAGTTGTGGCAACTACAGAGGGATAAAGTTGATGAGCCATACGATGAAGTTATGGGAAAGAATAGTGGAAGCTAGGCTAAGGTCAGAAGTCAGCATTTGTGAACAACAGTTTGGTTTCATGCCAAGAAAGAGCACCACAGATGCAGTGTTTGCCTTGAGGATGTTAATGGAGAAGTACAGAGAAGGTCAGAGGGAGCTGCATTGTGCTTTTGTGGATCTGGAGAAAGCATATGACAGGGTGCCGAGAGAAGAACTGTGGTATTGCATGAGGAAGTCTGGAGTGGCAGAGAAGTATGTTAGAGTGGTGCAGGACATGTATGAGAGATTTAAGACAGTGGTGAGGTGTGCTGTCGGTGTGACACAAGAGTTCAAGGTGGAGGTGGGACTGCATCAAGGGTCAGCTCTCAGCCCCTTCTTGTTTGCTATGGTGATGGACAGGCTGACAGACGAGGTTAGACAAGATTCCCCATGGACTATGATGTTTGCAGATGACATTGTGATCTGTAGTGAGAGCAGAGAACAAGTGCAGGAAAATCTAGAGAGGTGGAGGGATGCCCTGGAAAGGAGGGGAATGATGGTTAGCCTCAGTAAGACAGCGTACATGTGTATGAATGACAAGGACCCAAGAGGAATGGTGAGGTTACAGGGAGCAGAGATAAGGAAGGTGGAGGATTTTAAGTACTTAGGCTCAACAATCCAGAGCAGTGGAGAGTGTGGAAAAGAGGTGAAGAAGCGTGTGCAGGCAGGTTGGAATGGTTGGAGGAAAGTGTCCGGTGTGATAGGAGGGTATCGGCAAGAATGAAAGGAAAAGTGTACAAGATGGTGATGAGGCCAGCAATGTTGTATCGTTTAGAAACAGTGGTCCTGGGGAAAAGACAGGAGGCAGAGCTGGAGGTAGCAGAGATGAAAATGTTGAGGTTCTCTTTGGGAGTAACGAGGATGGATAGGATCAAGAATGAGCACATCAGAGGGACAGCACATGTAAGACGTTTTGGAGACAAAGTCAGAGAGGCTAGATTGAGATGGTTTGGACATGTACAGAGGAAGGATAGTGAGTATATTGGTAGTCGGATGCTGAGGTTGAAACTACCAGGCAAAAGGCCTGGATTCATGGATGTGGTGAAGGAGGACATGAAGGTAGTTGGTGTAAAAGAAGAAGATGCAAAGGATAGGGTGAGATGGAGGCAGATGATTTCCTGTGGTGACCCCTGAAGGGAAAAGCCGAAAGGAGAAGAAGAACACTGTATATCAGGGGTCTGCAACCCTGTTCCTGCAGATCCACCTTCAAATCAGGTTTTATCGTCAAACAAAATTCAACACACTTCTTTTAGCTGATCGAGAACGCCCAAGGCAATAATCAGATGGTCTGGTGTGCATGATTAGAGTTGGAGCCATGATTAGAGAAAGCAGCTCTCCAGGAACAGGGCTGGAAACTGCTGCTGTACAGTATTGGTGCAAAATGTTCCTTGACGAATATAAAGATTTAGACACTGGCTAAAAGTGAAGCTTCGAAAAAATAACTATTTCCTGATAAGAGTCTTTAATGTGAATTATTCAATGTTTCAATGTTAATTATTTTTCATGATGCCATTGATGTCATGTGACCATGAGCTTAAGACCACCCCTCCCCAAAAATATATTTTGCCTAATCTATCTATCTATCTTATACAGTGTGTGTGTGTGTGTGTATATATATATATATATATATATATATATATATATATATATATATATATATATATATAAATAATGATTGTTATGATACATCTCTAGGATGCTCCTGAACACATCATCAGTGATGTAACCTGAGGTCCTCGGATGTTTCTGGTCTTTCAACATCAGAAGACACCCTCTCCCAGGCAACCCAGCCATGGTTGATCAGACCCGGCTTGTGTTCAGGTGGCTTTTGCTATCCCCATGGATCTCGTCTCCTAATCCACAGCCATCTCGAGGCTTTCTCTGCTTCCTCAGTGATCCTCTTGATGGCTCTTCTCCTCTCCATCCCCGTAATGCCCAGCACACTCAAGGTTTTTTTGAGTGATTGGCCTGTAAACCCTCTGCAGCCAACCGTGATGGGCATACACTGTGCCTTCCAGCCCTGCTTACAGCAGCCTATGACCAGATCTTCATATTTGGTCTTCTTTCTCTCATGGGCCTCATCCAGTTGGTCCTCCCATGGCACGGTGAGCTCCATCAAGATGATGCTCTTTGTCTCCTTTGACACCAGGAGGATGTCTGGCCTCAGGGTGGTTGAGACAATACACTGGGGGAACTTGAGTTGTTTCTCCAGGTCAACAGACAGCTGCCAGTCTTTTGCGGTTGCCAGTTGCCCCGATGGGTTCCTGGATCCTGCGGTTTTCCCAACTTCTCACCCGCCTTCACAAAGGTGATCAACTGAGTGGTGGGGCAGGACCGTCTGCTGCTTTTGCTGATTCCCATGCTGATGACTTCCGCAATGGGTTTCAGAACCTGGTTGTGGCGCCAGGTGTACCACCCCTGCCCAAGGGCTACTGGACAGCAGCTCAGAATGTGCTCCAACGTGCCTCTGCCTGGGCACTGCGGGCAGTTGGGAGACTCTATTCTACCCCAAATGAAGAGGTTTGATGGACTGGGCAGAATATCATAGACCGCTTGGACAAGGAACTTTATATTTATATTTATATATATATATATATATATATATATATATATATATATATATATATATATATATATATATATATATATATATAATTTAACATAATATTGCTAATGTGTTTATCTTTGAAAACTAACTGGTATGTGTGATGCTAATATGGGCAAGCTAATCGCTATATTGTCATTCTAAGCACTTCACACAGCTTAAAATCACACCTTAAAAAAACGCACATACAGTTTCTGTTGGTGAAAGCACAGCTCTGAATTTATTTATGTGTTTTATTTACTTACCAGAATATTCTTCTAAAGCACTACACATTACAAAACCAGCCAGGAGAATAATTTACAGCTTGTGTTGGTAAACTGTCCCATGTAATAATGTTATTTTATTCGGTGTGGATTGGATCTGATGTTGCGTGTTTTTTAATATAACATCCGAATTTAGGCTCAGATTTACTGTTGTACTGCAGTAATGTTACACTCATTTCCAGTACATTTATATTCATTGTGGGGCCGGTGGTGTAGTGGTTAGAGTGCTGGGCTCATGATTGGGAGGTTGTGTGTTCAAATTCCAGTGAGACCCCCACTGTGCTAAGACCCCTGGGCAAGGTCTTAACCACAAGTGTGCCTCTGTTCACCCAGCAGTATAAATGGGTACCAGTAAAAATATACTGGGAAGGTAACCTGCTATGGACTAGCGTCCAATCCAGGAGGAGTTGTACTCCTCGTCCAGTGGTTCTTAACCTGGGTTCGATCGAACCCTAGGAGTTCGGTGAGTCAGTCTCAGGGGTTTGGCAGGGGTCAAGACGCACACCCGACTCATATTCACGACGACACGCCCCGCTTGGCCATCATTGGCTGCAGGTGATCACGCTACATTGCTTGGCCAATCTGTGCTGCAGGAAATTTGGTGTGCTCAGTAGTCGACTTGTGACTGTTGTGATGGTACGTTGTGTGATTTCTTTCTTAATGTTTTAATCCATACTATGTTGAGCAAAAAAAACAAAGTGGTCGGACGATTATGTACAACATGGATTCACATATATAACGGAACGTGATGCTAGTCAGCGTCCTATCTGCATGATTTGCGAAGTAGGATCAACCCCCGCTGACTGACGTATATGTACATGTACGTATATGTGTATATAATATCAATAAATACATATTCAATACTATAAATGCTTATAATAATGATTAAACATTCAAAATAACTCGTAAGATGTAAATAAAACAAATACACACATATAGACGCATGTGCGCGTACACACACAGATGCGCGTGCACGCACTCAGATGCACACCTCACATAAAAATGGAAGTAGTTGTGATGGGGGAGTTCATGCATTGTATTGGTTTTGTTCTTTGAACACAGTGATGTTAATGCACGGTTCATTTTGGTGCCCCGGTAAAAACATCATCATCATCATTTTCTGTACCCGCTTAATCCTAATTTGGGTCGTGGGGAGGCTGGTGCCCATCCCAGCCAACTTCGGGCAAGGGCAGAGTACACCCTGGACAGCTCGCCAGGCCATCGCAGGGCGGAAACACGCTGACGGCTTTGCAGCCTACTCTTGTCGAAAGTCAGCAATGGTTCTTTTACATGCCTCACACCATAGACAGTGAGAGACATGGCCGGCCTTTGATAACCCAGTTAGCTCCACTGGGGGGGGACAGTGACAACCTTGTGGAGAGTGGGACTCGAACCCCCAACCTTTGGATCAGCAATCCAGCGCCCTATACCACTAGACCACCACTGCCCCGCGGTAAAAACATATACAGTACATATGTCTTGAATTTGAAAAAAAATCATATTTTATTTTTCAATAAAGGAGGGTTAGGTGAATAAGCATATGAAACTGACAGGGTTCAGTACCGCCAACAAGGTTCAGAACCAATGACCTAGTCGTTTCACGTTACAGAATCCGGGGATAAGCACCGGTCCGATGAGCCAGTAGGCTCGGGTGTAAAAAGTCCAACGGGCTTTACCTTACCTTATTTATATTCACTGCATAGTATACAGTGGTGGATATATATGTGAAGTGTATGTTCTCAATTTGGATGAAAAATAGAAGCTGGCTTCCTGTTTGTTTTTATCCATCATCATCACAGTGATACATTTGTCATCGCAACCAATACCTCAGTCTCCCTCTGATATTAATAGTGCTGATGTCTTGGCTAATAGGGATCTTAATGCATCATCAGCATCTTTCTTATTTACTCACTCATTTTCCACAGTTCCTATCAGCAAGACTCTCTCCATTCTGCTATTTACACTGACGATCGTTTGCCTTCAATTCAACACAACAGGCAACAGTAAGGCCAAAACGAATGTTAGGTTATTTTCATATTAAGACACATAACCAGCTCTTTTTTTTTTTTTAAATCACAGATGATTTGATGACCCCTTTCTGTTTAAGCAGGTATACACCTGACACATGAAGGTATTCCTGAACAGTGCAAAACTTGAGAAGAAATTTCAACACATTTCCTTTTATTTATCCTCAAAACTGCAACAGGATGTCTTAGTCTTGGACACCATAATTGTCTTTTTCTTTCTTCTTCTATTTTTAACTTAAATACAATTTATATTTTTATTATTTATATAATATTATTAATTTAAATACAATTTCAAATTGTCGCTATCCTCACTTCAAAAAACATCTGGAGCAAACAAATCAATAGTCCATTGAGCATAACTCTTAATATGGATACAGTGATAAATATTGACAGTGATGGTTTTTGGCTGAAAAAACGAAAAAAGACCGACAGCCGGATCGCTGCAGCCTCTGCTGTAAAGCAGAACTTGTACCAGTCCATCATGGTAAAGTGGGAACTGAACCGCAAGGCAAAGCTCTCACTTCAAGAGTCGTTCTACGTTCCTGCCCTCACCTCTGGACTGAGCTTTGTGTAGTGACCGAAAGAACAGGATCGCTGATGCAGGCTGAAATGAGCTTCCTTCGCAGGGTGGCACGGCTCTCTCTTCGAGATTTTCTGAACTGCTTAATCCTAATTACGGTCATGAGGAGGATGGTGCCCATCTTAGCCAAATCTCGGCAAGCTCAGAGTACACACCTGGGGCGATTTGGAACAGCCAATTAAGCTACTGTGCATGTTTTCGGAGTGTGGGAGGAAACTGGAGTACCCGGAGGAAACCCACGCAAGCATGGGGATAACATGCAAACTCGACACTGAAACGCCGGATAAAGGAATTGAACCAAGGACCTTGTTGCTGTAAGGCGGACCTGCTTACCACTACACCACCGCCATCGCAGTTTATTATTATCATCATTATTATTATTATTATCATCATCATTATTATTATTATTATTATCATCATCATTATTATTATTATTGTTATTATTATTATTATTATTATTATTATCATCATTATTATTATTATTATTATCTATCTAATCCTAATTACGGTTACAGGGAGGCTGGTGCCTATCTCAAGGGTATACCCTGAACAACTCACCAATCCACTGTCTGGAAAATACATAATCAACCATTCAGACTCCCTCTGCTTATACTGAATGAGTAATTGATGCCACAGTCATTTCTTTTCGAAAAATTACACTCGTTCTTGGAAAACACCTCAGACAAGGTAAAACGACACAAGGTCAGATGCTGTGATTGTGAGACTGGTTAGGTCTGTTTGAAATAGTTTTATTTTTAAAGATTTTTGGAACTGTCAGGCTGCTGTTCAAGAGATCGCTGTTCACAGTTTCAAAAAAGCCTGGCCATCCAGGGTGTTGTGAACAATTCATTATTTGCTAAGCCGCATAATCTTAATTATGGTTGTAGGGAAAATGGTGCCTATCTCTGCCAACTCTGAGCAAGGGCAGGGTACACCCTGAACATCTTTCCAGGCCATCACAGGGCCAACACGCACAACCATTCACCCTCACACCTCAGGGTGATTTGGAACGACCAGTTAGTCTATTGTACATGTTTTTGGACTGTAGGAGAAAACTGGATTACCCAGAAACCCCCACAAGCACCAGGAGAACATGCAAACTCCACAAGGAAACACCCCATGCACGGGAATCGAACCCGGGACCTTCTTACTGTGAAACAGACAGGCTAACCACTGCTCCACTGTACGCCATCAAGCAGAAAAGTGAAATAATCAAGTAGATGTAAAACATCTTGCTTTTTAATCTTTACTAATTTATTCAGAAGTCTCCTCAAGTTCCCAGCTTAAGTCACCCAACTTACATTTAACTTTAAAACCTTGTGGCCATTCAGTTCACGTTCTGTAACTGATTTCAGGTCAGCACAGTGTACACCCTGGACAGCTCGCCCGGCATTCGCAGGGCGGAAACTCGCTGACGGCTTTGCAGCCTACTCTTGTCGAAAGTCAGCAATGGTTCTTTTACATGAACATCTCACCAGAGACAGTGAGAGACATGGCCGGCCTTTGATAACCCAGTTAGCTGCACTGGGGGCGACAGTGACGACCTTGTGGTGAGTGGGATTTGAACCCCCCAACCTTAGGATCAGTGATCCAGCACCTATACTGTATACTGTACCGCCAGGCCACCACTGCCCCCAGTCCCACTTCCAACATGTTCAAAGCTCTGAACACTGGGCCCACTCGGCCCGCTCAGCTCATCGCTGTCCTGTAATTTCACTGTGGGACAGTGCAGATCTCCTGTCCGGAGCAGGAAAGAGAATTCCAGAATGATCCCGAGGTGGACATGCTTGGTGTAGAACTGCAGCCTGTCGTCGTGAATGAAGTGCGGTTAGAATAGGGACGAGCAGAACAGAGCGGGGGCGCGCATTTCCGAGGAACGGGGGCGCGCACTTCTGAGGAACGCGCGTCCCCGCGGCCGAAACTCACAACTTTCTCTCTCGCTCTCTGGAGCGCGCGCGCTCTCGCTCTCTCTCTCTCTCGTGCGCGCGCGCTCGCCAGTCGGCAGGAAGTTGTTGAGATTGAAGACGGTGACACAGACAGGACAGGAGAATAAAAACACAGCGGACGGGATTTGTTCTTTTTTTCGGGGAAGTTCGGGAGTGTGCGCAGCGGTCGGGGCTCAGTGAGAGATTGAATCCCGCACACAGCGACTCGGCTGAATAATGGACTGAACGGTGGCTGGAAGCCCGATGGAGGCGCTGAGAAGTTTTCGCTCCGTCCTGCTGCTCTGGCTGTTCGGAATGACGAGAGTCGCGGCGAGAGAAGGTGAGTCCTTACCGAACATTTCACACCCCGAACCCATCCGTTCGGGCGAGTTCTGGAGAAGAACCACACAGACACAAGGTCTCGTTGATGTGAGGAGCGCTTTCAGCTCATGGTCGGTGATATCAGAGTTCAGCGGTTCCTGAAAACCCCCAGAAACGCTCCATAGGCTCGGCGTGTTTCAGCCTCCAGGGCTGCACCGATATACCGCTCGGTCTGTATCGATACCGCGATATGACTCGGTATGACTCGAAATGACTCGGTATGACTCGAAATGACTCGAAATGACTCGGTATGACCCGATATGACTCACCTTCACCATCAGGCTGGAATCCACAAACAACAAAATCTTTACAGAGCAAGAAAGGCTTCAGACATCGAATTGGTTCTAACTGGGTCAGAGAGGTCCGGGTCTGGTTTCGGAACTCGTTGCAAAAGATCTCAAACGTGATGGAAATTTTCGCAAATGTCGCAAATCAAGGCTCTGACACGGTGTAATCGCCGACTCTTCTCAAACAGTCCACGCTTGCCGCAAGAAGGGCACAAATTCCAGGTTAAGCTCGCAAGTTATTCGTTTTTAAATTATTAAAAAAATAAATAAAATAAAAAGTAGCAGTTGATGCAACCGTTGAGATGTGGAATGATCCGGGAAATCAAATCAAGGATTCCAAATATACACAACAAGAATGAGAACGCTAACGGACAGGCTAGGCTCTGCCATTATTATTGCTTACTGTGCCTGCTACGCTTCTTTTTGGAAGTACGACTTTGTCAGTGACGACCCCCAAGTACTGGTCATGTGACCTGCCTCCATAATGCCTTCAGCATCACCAGAGCATTTTTTTTTTTTAATGAACATTCCAATAAACCGAATCAATAGTATTCTTCTGCCCTTGGCTGTGGCTTCTGTTAAATTGTTATTGTTTTTTTTTTTTTAAAGCAACAAGTTGGAGACTTCCAACGTGGAAAGTTGGAGACTTGCCGACATCCGCCGTGTTCTGTGTATTTATTCGCTTTTGTTGGCATTTATAACGACAGTGAGAAGAAAAAGTGAATAAAACAGGGCTGATTTATGATTGGACAGGAGAGTCGCCTTCCCTCCCCGCCAAAAAATTGTTGCAAATTGCTCACTAAAATAGTCTTGCGATATTTGCGTAGATAATCACTTACTTGCCTGCGGAGTCACAAAATATCTTGGCGTGAGTTTTAAAATTTGCAAAAAAAAAAAACAACAAAAAAAGTGATTCACGTCACCTCTAGTGTGATTTCCCCTCCCCCATTTTTTTCCACGATGTATCCTGCAATCACAAGTAGCAGTACGCAAACTTTATTTCAGCATCCACACACACACACACACACACACACACACTAAAACTGACATCATTTCAGACAACCTGCATTCACACCACAGACACTGGCTTGCATGAGACAGAACGAGGGAGTCTGCCTGATTTTATTCTTTAAAGTCTAGTGCTGATGGCTAGACATCTGTGAATCTTTATCATCTTTTTATGGGCACACAATACTCATTACTTTATGTTCTGTGCTTCAGGTAGTGCTTATAAGATGAGCAAGAATTCATATTGTTACCTTCAAATAATTATACAGTTTTGTTTATTTAGTAAATATACATGGTGTAAATTTATTTACTTTTGATTGGCACATGTGAAAAAGATGGTACAGCTGTTAGCATGTCTATCTCACTGTGAGGAGGTCCTGGGTTTGATTCCCAGCTCAGGTGTTTCTGTGTGGAGTTTGCCTGTTCTCCCCGTACTTGCGTGGGCTTCCTTTGTGTATCCCGGTTTCCTCCTGCACAGTTCAAAAACATAAAGAGTAGGCTTATTGGCTGTTCCAAATCACCCATAGGTGTGTGTGTGTGTGTGTGTGTGTGTGTGTGTGTGTTGGCCTTGTGATGGCCTGGCAAGCTGTTCAGCGTGTACCCTGTCTGTACTTTGTCCCACCCAGAGTCAACGGAGATGGGCGCCAGCCTCCCCAATTCGAATTAAGGACTTAGAAAATGAATGAATATAATAAAGGTTAGGTGTAATGGCCGCGTCTCCTCCCACTGACGTCTGATCGAATTTTCACTGAACTTATTGATGTACAGGGATCCCTCACTTTCCGCGGTTAATTGGGACCGAGATCCCCTGCGACCGCCGAATTCCGCAAAGTAGGATCAACCCCCCCCCCCTGACTGATGTATACGTACATGTATATGTGTATATAATATCAATAAATACACAGTCAATGCTGTAAATGCTTGTAATAACAATTAAGCTTTCAAAAATAATGCATAAGATGTAAATAAAATATAAATACACACACATACAGACTCTGGCGTGTGCACACAGATGCACACCTCACATAAGAATGTAAGTAGTTTTGATGGGGGTTTGTTGTTTTTTTTTTTTTTTTGCATAATTGGCCTTGTTTTGTCGCATTTTCTTTCTGTCGCAGTATTTTCCTTAACTTTTTTTCCCTATTGTTCCTTAATTTCCTTATTTTTTAATTCATTGAATATTTAAAAAAATAAAAAAAAGTGATGCACTGGAGCTGCATGAATTGAAGCTCGAAGTAGCGAGGGATCTCGGTAATCTTCTTTCTCCAAAATATTGCTGAAAGTCCAGTCTATACACTCATTATGAGCCAGACACAAAGCTATCACTCAAAATTATGTGAAAATAGATTAGATATTTTTAGTCAAGGCAATGTGAAGAGAGTGAAGTCCATTTTTGGTGCTGTACGTTCAGACCAGAGCAGACTTCAGAGTCAGGAAGTGATTCTTGGTAACAATCGAAAACTACAAATTTGGTCCATGATTTTTTTTTCTTTGCTGTTTTTTCTTTTCTTTTGTTCAAAAAGTAATTATTGCAGTGTTGGGTCACGAGACTGGCAGATTTTTCCCTGTTGATTCTCACAACAGCTGCATTTCCCCTGAACCCTGGTGGAGGCTTGCACGCCAATCAGACTCCTAGTGCACTTCTTGTTTCTGCCTAACATTCAGAGATCACCAGCTATCCCCCACCCACTGTATCCTGTGTCACACCAGTTCTGAGGATTGGATTTGGGGAACATTGATGAGAATCATTGAAATGATGGAACTCCTTAATCTTAAAGTACTGAGTGGTACAACAGTTGAGTGGCACTGTTGCTGTCAACCAGACCTCCCAAGTTCAAATCCTGGCAACGCCAAAACCATCTGTAGCTTGGTGTAGGGTTGGGGTCAATTAAGTAATTGATTATCTTGTTGATAAAACAACAGTGTAATTATAGTTATAATTAAAGAAATTAATGAGAATGTTATTGAATTCCAGTTGAATTCTGGAAGTTTCTCATATAATTGGATGGGGAAACTTTGTTATTTTTTCAATTACAATTCAATGACATTATACTGTATTACGTTAATGAAAAATCATGAACAGAGCGACTGGTTTTCATCACAGGAAAAGTACTCGGGCCAGACGGGTGTCTGTGCTCAGATGCTAGATTTGAGGCATTGATGTTTATAAGGTGCAATGCACACTCTAATGAGTAAATTCCTGAGATTTAATGTAATGATAAGCAAAATTTACATAATTAATAAATGGCCTCAAATACTATCAATGTGATAAAATCTAATTATGTTGTTTGTTGTAAGCCAAGTAATGTGTTGTAATTATAATTAAAATTGTAATTGATTAGAAATGTAGTTTTGAAAGTTACAGTAAAAAACCCATAATTGTAATTTCGTTGAAATTGAAAATGAGTTATTTTGCATTTGTGATTATCGAATAACTGAGTCAGTAATTATTATTGAGAATTGTAATTGACCCCAACCCTGGATTTGAGTCTTAGAGAAAATACTAGATGACTGTTTACATGAATATTCTCCTGCACTGACGTCAGCAACCCTAGCCTATCGTGAACATCTGTGACCTTGTGTAAGCAAAAGAGGGTGGAGTGTGTGCGTGTGCGTGCGTGTGCGTGCGTGTGCGTGCCACTATACTCTGACAGTGCAGTTCAGGAAGATACTGGCTGGATTGAAGTGTCTCATCACATCTTCGCCTTCTCTGATGCATGATGAGATCTGACCGGTGATGGGAATCAACCAGGACCGAATTAGTGAGATAATCGATGACCCCTTATCCCCTTGTTGTAATAAGGAAATAAAATATTTATTTAGAGTTGTTGTCACAGGATACAAAAACGTAAAGCTGTATTGCATACTGGATCAAGTGCTGTTTTATAGAATGCTTAATAGTAATTCGAGTGGGAGATACAGTAAAACCTCCGCTGACGAACGCTTAAGCTCACGAACTTTTCGCCTCAAGAACATTAAATTTGCGAGCATATTGTCTCTGCTGACGAACTAGTTTTCGGCGGACGAATCAAACCACGCGGTCGAACAGCGCCACGGTGGCGGCCACGAGAAGCTGACGCACGCTCACGGCGTCACAGTTCGTCACCCCCTTTCTTTGAGTGCGGAAGTGGTTTGTGTTTGCTAGACATTTTGGACCATATTGAGTGTACTTTTGCTATTATGGGACCGAAAAAGACCCCAGCACAGGCGGAGGTCATCGAAAAACACGAACGAGGTGTGCGTTTGTGTGACTCAGCGTCCCAGTACCAGTACGCTAAGTCTACCATTGCTACCATCCTTAAGAACAAGGAAGCTATTAAGGGTGCGTGTGTGGCTAAGGGTGTTTCCAAACGGTAGGCGTTTCCAAACTCTCCTTCCAAACAGTAAGTCCCTCCCTCCCTCCTCCTCCCACTCCATTCCATCAAGCCATCAACTACCATCACAAAGGTAAATAAAACCACTTTATTATACAGTACAGTTTATTTCTTTAATTACAATACAATAGCACATTTATTATACATAAAATAAGGTATATTTTTGTGTAGTTTTAAGGCTTATTTAGTAGAAAATTATGTTTTATGGGGACCTGGGAACGGATTATTCTCATTTTAATGGTTTCTTATGGGAAATAAATGTTCGGAAGACGAACTTTTCGCCTCACACACACTTTCTGGGAACCAATTATGTTCGTGAGCAGAGATATCACTGTATATTATTGGATTAAACCTGGTTCTGAATACACACAACTCCTCTCAGTGGTTTTCCTAAATTTACCATGGAGTATGAAACCATATTTCTGTATTGAATGGGACATTCATTGATTTTTTTTTTTTTTTTTTTTGATCTCTCGTGCTGCTGTATTGTCCTTCCTATAACTTTCACAACATCGGCTATGCCTATTTACTTACAGAACCTAAAACTAAACTTTGCATTTAGAGTAAACTAATAGTCATGCAGCAATGAAATGGAAATTATTATTAAACTTCACTGCATGCTGGATGTATGTGTACTGGGTGGGTTCCAGACAGGGAATACAGGGAAGGCTCTCCTGTAATTATTCTCTGGGCTTTTCTGGACCTGTATTGTAAGCTTTAGAAACATGTATTAAAAACTTTAGTCTGAATGTACGTGCCAGATATAATCTCAGTCATGATGTAAATGATACTAAGTTTAACTTAAAATAGCACTCAGGTTAAAAAATAGTATAAAAGGGCTTTGTGCAGTTACAGTCAAGATTAATCAGTGTTCAGTTGACACTGATGGCCAAATTACACTGAAGTACATCGATAAAACACACAGAGGCGTACATAAACACACACAGACTCTTTCCTGGTAGTCTCAAAGGTCACAACTGTGTCAAGGTTCTGATCACTCAGGGAACAAACTTGGAATGTTGCACACAAGTGTGTGCGTGTGTGTGTGTGTGTGTGTGTGTGTATGTCTGTTTGATGGTAAAAGAGTGACTGGGAGTAATCTGAGGCCTCTCTTTGCACTATCCTTGCTGCAGTTTATGAAATGGAGGTTAGTTATCTGTATAGACGCTCCTCGCTTTACGTTCATTCGTTTTACGTATTTTTTGATTTTATGTTTAAAAAAAAAAAAGTAAAATTTTGAGTTTAGTGTGCTCTCTGTAGCATGAGACATACCTACATAGTACGCTGACGTAATACGCTACTTCCGTATGATACTACGTCCATTGTTTACAAACGACAGACTGAACGTGCCCCTCCTTCTTCCCAGTTCACTGCCTGTTACCCTTGTGTTAAGATATCGTCTCTGATCTTTGTGTTTACATTGTTTTGTGGACTTTTGTAACACTAATCAAATATGGTTGGTCAGAAGCTTAAGCCTACTAATGATAGTGGTAAACAGAAAAAGCGGTAAGCCATCTCGTTAGAAATGAAGATGGCTATTATCAAGAAAATCGATGCTGGTGAAAAAACATGTGAATATTGCACGTTTCTTCCAAATGGCTCCGCCGATCATCAGAACCATTTACAAGCAGAAAGAGCGCATCACAGAGCATGTTAAAGGTTATATTAGATACTGTATTTGATATTTGATGAGTGAATTTGATTAAAATTTATCTATTTGAAATTATTTTGCTTGAATATAATTTATTTGAAATTAATGTTGATATTATTTGATATATTGGCTATTATTTTACAATGCTATGTTTATAATAATTGATTTAGGAGTGTTTTATGAGAAACAGTAATGGTATTTATGGATGTATAGTACAGTAGGAACGTCATACGTCACTGGAACATTTGTTTTTTTCACCTTACGTTCAGCCGACCGGAACCGAACAAAAACATAAGTTGGGGAGCATCTGTATATAAACATCCAGTGGCCTCACTGATCTTTTATTGAAGTTTGTGAAATGCTGCACTGTTGAGCAGTCATTATGCTTTGGGTCACTGATGTGCATTTTTAGTACTTCTGTAGCCTTACTACTTGCCAGAGACTTTGTCAAGCTTTCTGGCAATTAGTTATGCTACTGTCACACATGCACCTTGTTGGTAAAAGCCAAGCTTCTGCCTTAACATCACTGATGCATGTTACGTAGTAGTCTGGGTGTGAGTTGGCTCCACAAATGCATATACTCTGCCCAGCCTTGACCCTTACATCACAACGTGATGATAGATTTTATGAACATTTGCTTTGTTGAGGCATTGTTATCAATGCACTTGTTCTGACAAGTGCAGGACAAGGACCCTACAAATTCTGAACAAAACACGCCCAGTGCACAACAATCGCCCAAATAATTCCTTTTCTCTGAGACTTTACCCTGAGACTGCTCCAAATTTTGTGCAAGCACAAAGATGATAAAAGCATAGCTTTTAAGGTACTTACTTTTTGCTGATCATGTCTTCTTAGCAGAGTTATAATTTTACAAATGTTTATGGAAGGTTAAAAGCCTGAGCCATAAAGTACAGCTGGAATGACACAAACATGAACACGGTTCACACAGACTTGAGCAAAGTTGGAAAAACAGCGTCATCCCTCCTAGCCAATCTGAGGCCAGCGGGGCGTGATGTTGAGAGATAGCCAATGGGAGGGAGCTAAGTCATCCCTCCTAACCAATGGGAGGCCAGCGGGGTGGGATGTTGGGAGACAGCCAATGGGAGAGCAACTCGCGCATTGTTTGAATGTTTGAATGGCACGTTTGGCCCTTTTCGTAACAAGTTGTTTCATATACAGAGGACAAAAAATTAGGAAAATGTTTTTCATATACTGGATTTTTCGTATTCAGGGGTTTTCGTAAGAAGGGGTCCGACTGTATATCTGTGAAAATTTAAATCAAAATGCTAACACAGGAACATGCTACACCTAAATCCTGGATTTCAGACAAGGTCGTGTAGTAAATATGAGCCAGTGTGCTTATGGTGGGTAGTTCACTCATTTAAAGTCTATCTTCCTCCCTTTGCATGTCTTTGACCTTATTGCTTTAATACTTTTCTGTATTAAGTCATCTAATGTGATTTGGTCCGCTGCCCTTTTAATGATGTCATCCTGTTGCTGAGGTGATATAAAAAGCACAACAGAAGAAATGATTCACATTTACTTTAAAGTTCTGCTTAATAAACATAAGTACAGGGATCCCTCACTTTCCGCAGTTAATTGGGACCAAGATCCCCATGCGACCATCAAAATCCGCGAAGTAGAAATCGCCCCCAAACCCCTCTACTGACGTATACGTACATGTATATGTGCATATAATATCAATAAGTACATATTCAATGCTATAGATGCTTACAATAACAATTAAACATCAAAAAAATAACATAAGATGTAAATAAAATATAAATACACACACATACATACGCATGAGAAGAAGACACATACATACGTGTACGCAGATGTGCGTGCACACAGATGCAACAATGTAACTAGTTTTTTATAGGAAATTTTGGGTTGTTTAGGGTTTTTTTTCTGCATAATTGGCCTTGTTTTTGTGGTGCTTTCATTAACTTTCCCCTATTTTCCCTTAATTTCCTTATTTTTTAATTCGATGAATATTTTTTAAAAAATGCACTGAAGCCGCATGAATTGAAGTGCGAAGTAGTGAGGGATCGCTGTACATTTGAATTGAATGCTGTATGTTGGTTATAGTGTATACTGTACACTCACTGAGTTACGGTGAAGACTTATAAGCATGTTGGTGGTACATGGGCTTGTGATGGTAAATAAAAATTTATATGAAATAAATAGCATTTAATAAAAATAAAGTCTAGATCTGTTGAGAATTTGTGATTGGATGTGAAATAAGATGAATACTTTGTCTAAAATTTTACCTTTTCACTAGACATTTTAATCTGATGCGAAATCTGATACTGATTGAAGTGAGATAGTAATCTGATTATCTGTGTGCATGTAAACATACAGTACTCCATGATAGCACGAGTACCAACAGTTTTTATACACTTTCGAGGTAACTCTGCCCGTCTGTGATTCCATGCTTTTACTCATGTTCTCTCTCTCTTTTTTTTTTTTTCTCTGTCGGTTTCAAATCTGGAGGTTTCAACAGGTCAGACAAAAAACACGTCACAGATGAAATGATTGCTGGCTTCATCCAGGATCAATAAAAGGCAATTCTGCCGTAACTGACGTGTCATTTGCACTAAAGATAATACATAAATAATATCTGTAGCTTTTGTGAGATTGAAATTTAGACGAGTTAAAGATGTTATTCCAAATGTTAACTGACATGCCGTTAAAAATTGTGTAACATTAACTTACAAAATATAAATCCACAATTCTACGAACCGCATGGCAGCACATCACTTAAGTTATGTACAAACTATACTGCTAGCAAGAGTCGAGTTAAAAACGAAACCTTTTAAACATTATTATAATTAATGAGAGAGAAATGACAGAATAAGTAATTAGTGTAATTGACGTGACAATACTGATTTTTATATCAGTCTGTCTGTCTTCCTTTCGGCTTTTTCCCTTTTACTCGGGAGTCGCCACAGCGAATCATTTTGATTCGCACTTTTAATTTGGCAGAGGTTTTTACGTCGGATGCCCTTCCTGTCACAACCCTTTTAGCAAGGGATAGAAACACGCTGACGACTTTGCAGCCTACTCTTTACGAAAGTCAGCAATGGTACAGATGTAATTTCAAATTCAGAAATGGGCGTCAGTCATGTGGCATACATCTGCAGAAACTATCCTGTGATTATTATTATTATTATTTTAAGCCAACAAACAAGTCTAGAAAAAATTCAAACAATATTTTTTATTATTACAGCTTTTTAATGACAAGTTTCCTTTTTTAATGAATTTCCCTTAAGTGTTATTTTGGTGATTGTATCCAGCTCTGTATTTGTATACATAGCCAGTGATGGTCATGTATTCATCGCTTCAGGCAGGGAAGCGTAGTTTCATGTTTTTGGTCATCACAATTACAAACATCACACCGTCAGAATTTAGTTAAAGCTATGAATAGATGCAAGTAAACCATTGCTGTCAAAATACTTTCAACAAATAAAATAAACAATTTATTTGAAATTTATCCTCTGCCTGCTTCCTCTCAATATGCGCAGCAGCTTTCTGCAACTGGGCAATCTTCAAATCGACTGCTAGCTAGTTTTTATACTGTAGATGCAGAAATAAGTAAAGGAATCATTCAGAGATGTTATAGTACATTTTCTTAGCCATGTTTACGATTCCTTGGGCTCACTAGTGTATACAGTGGAACCTCAACTTACGAAAGCCCCAAAAAACGAAAAATCCAGGTCACGAAACGCATTTACCTAAAATTTCCGTCTCTGTATACGAAACAAACTCGTATTACGAAAGCGCCATCTCAAAAATTCAAACAATGCGTGAGTTGCTCTCTCTACATGCTCTCCCATGTTGATCTCCCAACATCCAGCCCCGCTGGCCTCTCATTGGCTATCTCCAAACATCCCGCCCCGCTGGCCTCCCATTGGCTAGGAGGGATGACGCAGCTCCCTCCCATTGGCTATTATGGAGTGTATCTCCATAATACCCATAATGCTTTTTGTGTAAAGGACAGAGTTGCTGTTGTTTCATGAGTTTTTCGAGTGTGCTCATTGCACATTGCATCTTTATTTTTTGGCTCAGGCTTTAAATCTTGCATAAACGTTTGTAAGATTATAACTCTGCTAAGAAGACATGGTCAACACACACACACACACACACACACACACACACACACACAGGTTGTTTTACACCATATTATAACCTTTTAAGGATTTTGCAGATTTTTATGATTGTTGTTTATTTAAAATAGCAAATTTTGTCATATATTCCAAAGAAAAACTGTGATGCATGTTTCGATGCTTTTAGGGGCTTCATTGCAGTGAAATTGCAAGATGACATGGAATTTTTTAAATAGTTACACAGTTATCTGCATCTTGGGACAGTGGTGGTCTAGTGAATAGGGCGCAGGATTGCTGATCCTAAGGTTGGGGGTTCGAGGCCCCACAGGACCATCACTGTCCCCCCCAGTGCAGCTAACTGGGTTATCAAAGGTGGGCCATGTCTCTCACTGACTATGGTGAGAAGCATGTAAAAGAACCATTGCTGATTTTCATAAAGAGTAGGCTGCAAAGCCGTCAGCTTGTTTCCGGAGACAAGTAGCAAGCGTTCCTGCGTCCCGATTAGTCTTCTCTGGAAGAGACCAATTGCTACACTACTTTACGGGGATATGACATGATATGATGATGATCTGCATCTTCAAATTGCATTCCCCACATAAAAAAGTAAATGTTTTATGGCTTGACATTTGCTCTGATTAGTGAAACTCACAGTATAATATAATAATTGGCCAAAATGTGGGAAAGCCATGGTGATTGGTTAAATTAGTCTGAATTGGTGTGATCATAACATCCCAAATTCCTGGAGCGGCTGAATAAAAGTGACCATAAACTGCTGTGTTGAGGAGGAATCAAATATTGCTGCTTGTGTTTGGAGGAGGAAACGTGTGTGAGTGTGTGGAGGCTTTTCATTTCGTGTAAATGTGTCATACTTTAGGAATTTGTGCATGGCTGCTGTATTCATGGTTCATCACATTGTGTGCGAGTGTGTGCGTGTGTGCGTGCGCATGTACGTGCAGCCATCACCTGTGCACTCACACACCGTAGCCGGTCCGGATCCTGTTCTTCCTGTTGGTTGAGCAATACTCGTTTGTTCAAGGATTGTGTGTAAAAGAGGAGCACACAAAGCGATGCTGCTTGAAGTCTTTTCTTCCCCAAATCTAGAGTCTAGATGTCCAATAAAAACTAAAATGTCCAATGGCACTATATTGTAATGATTCACATAACATCATAACTGTTGTTGTGGAATTGAATGATTGATGGGATATTAAAATGGTGAATGTTTCTAGTCAAGTGCTGTGTGTGTGTGTGTGTGTGTGTGTGTGTGTGTGTGTGTGTTCTTTGCTTTTCTCTTTTTTTTTTAAGGCTGTTGATGTTTGTATAGTGGTGAATGACATGATTTGACGATCGGCAGGTACAACAGTGACATCAACATGTGTGATATAATGAAGCAGTGGCACTGTGCCACGTGAAGGTGTGTCTCAGTGTAGAGTGCTGGTTTACATGCCTTTCTCTCTCTCTCTCTCTCTCTCTCTGCATCGTGTACACCATGCATGTTTTGATGTTTTGAACATCTCATATTTAGGTGTATGTACATCGTGTGTTGTTACGGGGTTGCTGTGCATCATTACCATTTGTTCACCTGATTTCAGTTAGTCCTAATAAGGTTGATGGCGGGATACACCCTAAACAGCTTGCCAGTCCATTGCAGGGCCAACTCTCACACAACCATGCACACTTATACCTGGGGCGATTTACAACAGCCAGTTAGCCCATTGTGCATATCATTGGACAGTGGGAGGAGGTAGAAGTACCTGGAGGCATACCACGTAAGCACATTGAGGACATTCAAACTCCACACAGAAATATCTCCGAACCCTGGACCTTTTGTGCTGTGAGCAGGAAGTACTAATCATTATGCCACTGCACTGCACCACCATGATGTCGCCCAAAAACAATACAAATAATGATCGTAATTATTATCATTATTTGTATTATTTTTGGGCGACGCAGTGGTTAGCATGTGTGCCTCATGGTGAGAATGGAGAATGTCCTGGGTTTGATTCCTGTTGTGGAGCTTCCATGTTCTCCTGTGCTTGTTTGTGTTTCCTGTGTGTGTGTGTGTCTGTGTGTTGACCTGCAATGGCCTGGCAAGCTGCTCAGGGTGTACTCCACCCACGCCCATGGTCGGCTGAGATGGATGCCAGCCTTCCTGTGACCCAAATTAGGATTCTTTTTTTTTATTTGGGATTATTATTTATTTTATTTATCCCCAGTGCAGCTAACTGGGTTATCAAAGGCGGGCCATGTCTCTCACTGTCTATGGTGAGAGGCATGTAAAAGAACCATTGCTGACTTTCGTAAAGAGTAGACTGCAAAGTCGTCAGCGTGTTTCTGTCCCTTGCTAAAAAAAGGGTTGTGACAGGAAGGGCATCCGACGTAAAAACCTCTGCCAAATCAAACATGCGAATCAGATGATTCGCTGTGGCAACTCCCGAGTAAAAGGGAAAAAGCCGAAAGGAAGACAGACATTATTTATTTTATTTATAACAGCTTGCGTCTGTTTTTGGAGATTTTACATCTCAGCCCAATTGGCATGAGGGGTATTTTGTGTGATTTGTCCGCTCATCTGTAAACAGTTGAATTCTTCACACTAGTTGAAATAAAGCCGTCACCAATCATCAACATTTTTGGTGAGGATGTTGGGACAATGTAGCGATATGAGCCTATCGATTTTCGTCAAGTCCGATATCTAATACTAGTTATTCTCAAAAAATTAGCATATTGTGATAAAGTTTATTATTTTCTGTAATGTACTGATAAAAATTAAACTTTTCATATATTTTAGATTCATTGCACACCAACTGAAATATTTCAGGTCTTTTATTGTTTTAATACTGATGATTTTGGCACACAGCTCATGCAAACCCAAAATTCCTATCTCAAAAAATTAGCATATTTCATCCGACCAATAAAAAAAGTGTTTTTAATACAAAAAAAGTCAACCTTCAAATGATTATGTTCAGTTATGCACTCAATACTTGGTTGGGAATCCTTTTGCAGAAATGACTGCTTCAATGCGGTGTGGCATGGAGGCAATCAGCCTGTGGCACTGCTGAGGTGTTATGGAGGCCCAGGATGCTTCGATGGCGGCCTTAAGCTCATCTACAGTGTTGGGTCTGGTGTCTCTCAACTTTCTCTTCACAATATCCCACAGATTCTCTATGGGGTTCAGGTCAGGAGAGTTGGCAGGCCAATTGAGCACAGTAATACCATGGTCAGTAAAACCATTTAGCAGTGGTTTTGGCACTGTGAGCAGGTGCCAGGTCGTGCTGAAAAATGAAATCTTCATCTCCATAAAGCTTTTCAGCAGATGGAAGCATGAAGTGCTCCAAAATCTCCTGATAGCTAGCTGCATTGACCCTGCCCTTGATAAAACACAGTGGACCAACACCAGCAGCTGACATGGCACCCCAGACCATCACTGACTGTGGCTACTTGACACTGGACTTCAGGTATTTTGGCATTTCCTTCTCCCCAGTCTTCCTCCAGACTCTGGTACCTTGATTTCCGAATGACATGCAAAATTTGCTTTCATCCGAAAAAAGTACTTTGGACCACTGAGCAACAGTCCAGTGCTGCTTCTCTGTAGCGCAGGTCAGGCGTTTCTGCCGCTGTTTCTGGTTCAAAAGTGGCTCGACCTGGGGAATGTGGCACCTGTAGCCCAGTCCACTGCTTCCACAGGTCCCCCAAGATCTGGAATCGGCCCTTCTCCACAATCTTCCTCAGGGTCCGGTCACCTCTTCTGGTTGTGCAGCGTTTTCTGCCACACTTTTTCCTTTCCACAGACGTCCCACTGATGTGCCTTGATACAGCACTCTGGGAACAGCCTATTCGCTCAGAGATTTCTTTCTGTGTCTTACCCTCTTGCTTGAGAGTGTCAATGATGGCCTTCTGGACAGCAGTCAGGTCGGCAGTCTTACCCATGATTGCGGTTTTGAGTAATGAACCAGGCTGGGAGTTTTTAAAAGCCTCAGGAATCTTTTGCAGGTGTTTAGAGGTAATTCATTGATTCAGATGATTAGGTTAATAGCTCGTTTAGACTACCTTTTCATGATATGCTAATTTTTTGTGATAGGAATTTTGGGTTTTCATGAGCTGTATGCCAAAATCATCAGTATTAAAACAATAAAAGACCTGAAATATTTCAGTTGGTGTGCAATGAATCTAAAATATATGAAAAGTTTAATTTTTATCAGTACATTACAGAAAATAATAAACTTTATCACAATATGCTAATTTTTTGAGGACTAGTATGTCTGCTATCTTAAAATTGCATTCCCAACATAACCTCGAAGGTGGCACTTTGGCGCAGCATGTCCACCTCACAGCAAGAAGATCTGGGTTTGATTCCCAGGTTGGTTATGTGTGGAGTCTGCATGTTCTCCCCGTGTTTGTGTGGGTTTTCTCTGGGTACTCCAGTTTCCTCCAACAGTCTCTGGCGAGCTGTCCAGAGTGTAATCTGCTCTCGCCAAGAGTCAGCTGAGATGGGAGCCAGCCTTCACGTTCGGGGCTACTTTTGTTATTAACCTTTGCTGCCTTGACCGTTAATGTAGGAAAGGTGCTTTAATTATTAATTATTTCCTCCAGTGTATAATTATTTAAAGTGAATTTTATATCTGTAATGCAACATATTGTTCAGAACCCACACAGAATAAAAGCTCTGTTACAGATAGAGATACAGAGATGTCTGTAAAGTTTGTAGTCCATACGTCTTTAAGTAAAAGTTTTGGTGCCACCTTGAACATGGAGATGATCCAAATTTGTGAGGAAGATTAACATTTACTGCAAACGTTTTGTAAATTATTATTAAAATGTTTGGAATGATTCAAACAACATTGCAGTGACACTTACCATTGAACGAAAGCTCAGAAATCTGTTAGCTGACTCTTTTATGCAACAGTGATGAGTGATGACTAACATTTTGGCTTGAGATATTTCAAAACCCCACTTTGAATTGCCATCTTACCGTGATTGAGGGGTTTGTGTGTCCTAATGATCCTAGGAGTTATGCTATGGGGGCATTATGCCCCTGGTCGGGTCACCCAAGGCAAACAGGTCCTTGGTGAAGGTCTAGACGAAGTGCGGTTCAAATGACTTCTACGATGAACAAATAAAAATCAAGGATACAAAGTCCACTGCACGAACGCGGGTCACCGGGGTCCCCCTTGGAGCCAGGCCTGGGGGTGGGGCTTGAAGTTGAGCGCTTGGACCCCTGGATGACAAAAGGGTACCTTTCCTCTGCCTTCGGGTGGGCTGGACAGGTCCTGACTCTTATTTGTGCTTATGCACCAAATGACAGTTCAGAGTACCCACCCTTCTTGGAGTCTTTGGGGGAGTGTTGGAGATCACTCCCCCAGAAGACTCACTTGTTGTCATGGGAGACTTCAGTGCCCATGTGGGCAGTGATAGTGTGACCTGGAAGGGTGTGATTAGAAGGAACGGCCTCTTTGGTCTGAACCCATTAGACCATTGTATCAGGTCTTATTGGTCTGTCGGACTCCTCAGGCAGCCAAACAAGCTGCAGCTCGAGCTGTCGCCGATGCAAAATCTTGGTCGTGGGAAGAGTTCAGTGAGGGCTTGGAGAGCGATTATCAGTTGGCCTCAAAAAGGTTCTGGACCACCATACAACACCTCAGGAGGGGGAAGCAGTTCTCCACAGATACTGTCTACAGTGGAAGTGGGGAGCTGCTCACCTCGACTGGGGATGTCCACATGAGGTGGAAGGAATACTTCGAGGTAGACCCAGGGGGTTTGGGAGGGGTCTGCCCATCACTGGAGCTGAGGTCACTGAGGTAGTCAAAGAGCTCCTCGGTGGTCGGGCACCAGGGGTGGATGAATATCTCAGGTTTTGGGATGTTGTAGGACTGTCTTGGTTGACACGTCTCTGCAACATTGCGTAGTCATCGGCGGCTGTACCGCTGGATTGGCAAACCAGAGTGGAAGTCCCCCTTTTTAAAAGGGGTACCAGAGGGTGTGTTCCAATTATAATGGAATCACACTCCTCAGCCTACCTGGGGAAAGTCTCTGCAGAGGTACTGGAGAGGAGGATCTGACCGATGGTTGAACCTCGGATTCAGGAGAAACAATGTGGTTTTCATCCTGGCCGCGGCACACTCGACCAACTCTATACGTTTCACAGGATTCTGGGGGTTGCATGGAAGTTTGTGCAATCTGTCCACATGTGTTTCGTGGATTTGGAGAAGGCTTTCAACAGTGTTTCTCGGCCTATTTTGTGGGGCGTACTCTGGGAGGATAGTGTTCTGGATTCGTTGCTACGAAATGAAGGAAACCCTGAAAGTCAGCCTGTCGGTGTCGACAATGCTTTAAAAATCCAAGATGTTGTAGATGTTTACATGCTGTTGTGTAGTCAGCTGTTCTGATAGGGACGCAATCACATTTTCCAGCTCTTTTTGCCAAGCCAGTAATAATAGCTTTTGTTACGTTTGTGTGTGTGTGTGTGTGTGTGTGTGTGTGTGTGTGTGTGTGTGTGTGTGTGTGTGATATTTGTGGTTTAGTCTGGAGAATTTTACTAGAGCTACACATGTAACAGAATAGCATCCTGAGTGAGAGCTATAAAGAGAAACTTTGACAGAGAGCGATAAAGAGATGTGTGAAGAAAAGAAAAGCTACAGTGTCATGTACACGCACAAACGCACATAGGGACAGACATACAAAGAGACTGATATAAAGACAGGGAGAGGTAGGGAGATAGAAAGAGACTCGCACAGAAAGGTTGAAGGTTGAAGAGTGAGAGAGCGAGAAAGAGAAATTAGAAGCAGTGGGACAGAAAAAGGCTGAGACAAAAGAGGGGGTGTGTGTGAGGGGAGACAGGAAGTGGGGCAGATTCTATTCAAGGCTCCGGCCAGCCCCTATACATGTGCGCACACTCAAACACTGATAGGCATGTGAGGGAGTGCTGGGATGGGGGGATGGATCGAAAGTGAGCAAAGGGAATTTTTCATCTCTCAGTGTCTCACTGCATGGACATCGTTCCCTGATGTGTTAGTTAGTGTATTTTATGACTAGCCATTCCACCTGCTCTGTGTGTGTGTGTGTGTGTGTGTGTGTGTTTGACTGTGTGTGTGTGTGTGTGTGTGGGTGTGTGTGTGTGTGTGCGCGCGCGCGTGCGTGTGTCTAAGTGAGTAAGTGATTAAATGAGTGATGTGACAAAGTGACTGACAGTGAGTGATTGAGTGACTGAATGTCTGTGTGTGTGTGTGTGGGTTTGACAGTGTCTGTCTGTGTGTGTGTGTGTGGGGGGGTTGACAGTGTCTGTGTGTGTGTGTGTGTTTGACTGTGTGTGTGTGTGTGTGTGTTTTGACTGTGTGTGTGTGTGTGTTTGACTGTGTGTGTGTGTGTTTGACTGTGTGTGTGTTTGACTGTGTGTGTGTGTGTTTGACTGTGTGTGTGTGTGTTTGACTGTGTGTGTGTGTGTGTGTTTGACTGTGTGTGTGTGTGTGTTTGACAGTGTGTGTGTGTGTGTGTGGGTTTGACAGTGTCTGTGTGTGTGTGTGTGTGTGTGTGTGTGTGTGTGTGTGTGTGTGTGTGTGGGTTTGACTGTGTGTGTGTCGGTTTGACAGTGAATGTCTGGGTGTCTGTGTGTGTGTGTGTGTGTGTGTGTGTGTGGGGGGGGGGGGCATGTGACAGTGGCTGACAAATTGTTATTGGTTTAAAAAAAAAAAAAAAGCAACACTGCCAGTCTGGCAACATTTCAAAATCCAGAGAAACGTTTTGTTGTTTTTTTCTCGGTCAACATTCCTGCCAAGAACACGCCGTAAACTAAACAAGATCCATTATTTTGTCTGCTCAGAAGTCTTGATATCATTTTTTTTAGTTGTTTTTTTCTCCCCTTCAATTGCAAGTTGACACATTTTAAAATCACTTTAGAAGTTTTCACTCTAATACAAGTTTTTGACTTTTGCAGCTTGCCAAATTTTTTTCAGGAATTCTCACACCAGCTCATCACTGTTACATATACTGTAATGTTATATACTTTGTAGAGGTGTGTGTGTCTGTGTATGTATGTATTTTTTTTGGAAGAACAATCATTGAACTGGAAACAACCTTTACCTTTATTTCTCTGATACTGGGGAGAAAAATGGGATGCGTGATCTCCTGAGACTTGCATGACCCTTTACTGACTTTAATTGTGGTTCTGATTTGTGTAGGATCTTCAAGTGGCTTTGCGTACACTATAGATCCCACCTGATCCTGGACTAATAATATTGGACCTGCCCCTTTGATTGAGCCTTGGTTTTAATTTCGTTGTTGGTTGTTTTGAATATAAGTCCTTGTTAGTGTTGGGAGATTCGCCAGTGTTGAGGAAACAGGCTCTTGTTTGAGTCAATGATCATAGATCACTCTGTACTCTTATTAACTCTGTGTGTGTGTGTGTGTGTGTTGATCCTACAGTATGTTTGGGTACGGACATGAAGCTGGCATTGCCCTCCAGTCTGGAGAACCATTACGAGATGCTACGACTCCTTTATACCAACTGTCAGGTCGTCCACGGCAACCTGGAGATCACACACCTTCACGGGACGCCTGATCTTTCCTTTCTCGAGGTAATCCACGAGTTGTTATTAATTCGCAGTGAAGTCAGTCACTTTCAATGAAAAGGAGTTAACCTTTTACACCAATGAGACATGAACCTTTACAGTATCAGCTTTTGTTCACACCTCTCGGTGTTGTTTACACTGTTAGCTTTTGTTTACGTTTTACACATTTCTTTATAGAGCTAGTTTTTCTGTGTACAGTATTTTACACATCATCTCTCCTTTACACATCTAGCTTTTATTTGTACATTTCTGATTTTTCTTCCTAGAAATGATTTTCGTTTACACTTTTTTTTTTTTTTTTCCCCCTACATTTTTCTAGACATGTTTGGTTTTTAATTAAGCTATACATTTTGGTTTCATTTACACTTTTGACAGAATGGAGATTAGCATGTCTGCTTCACAGTCAGAAGGTCCCGGGTTTGATTAGAGCTCAGGGGATTTCTCTGTGGAGTTTGCATGTGTCTAATTGGTTGTTCGAAGTTGCCACTAGGTGTGAGTATGATTGTGAATGGTTGTATGTGTGTTAGCCCTGTAATGGTCTGGCCAACTGTCCAGGATGTGCCCCTCGCCCAGAGTCTATAGAGATGGGCACCAGCCTTCTCGTGAGCTGATTATGAGTATGCGGCTTAGAAAATGAATCAATAATTGAATGAATGAATGAATGCGGTTTCAACATGCATTTACTCGTCGAGATTATCTTGCAGTATACATTTTGACACTGCAGGTTTGCTTTAATGATATCAAGATTTTACAATCCGAGATTACAAACTAACAGCATGTCTTTGAACTTTAAGCCTTTCTTTGCATGTTGAGCTTTTAGTTTTTGTTTACAAGACTATTCTTTCTTTATAGTTTTACTTTCTGTTTTCCTTGTTTTTTTAACCAGTTTAGTTTGCTTTAGACAATCATCTATCTAAATCTTCTTCATATTGTCATATGTATAAGTTTTATTTATTTTTTTAGATTTTATTTACATTTCTATTTTTTGCATTCAATGATACCAACACATAACGGGCTGCGGGGCTGGGGGTCTGAATCCCTCCCACCTTTTCTCAACGCAAATAAAAATTTTAAGTATGTTTACTAACATCTCAAAAATGTTTAAAATGCGTAGTTTGTAGAAACATAGTACAATCTACATGTACATCATGTTCTGTAAACGCCAAGAAGTACTATAATGGCTGCTATACTATAGCACCGGTATTCCTTCTTTTTTCGGATCCGATTGAGCTGAGGCATGATTGGATTGGAACTTTGAAATAAGTAAATCAATGGATATGTGCACACAGAATACACCGGACACCTAAAGTCGTTCACTGACTGCATGGACTCACAAAATTTTCAGTTAGCCCCCCCCCCCCCACACACACACACACACACACACACACACACACACACACACACACTTTTCAAATCGCTCTGCGGGCCCTGCATAAAATGGTAAAAAAAATAAATAAATAAAAAATGTACAATCGCTTATTCAAGAGTATACAAGAGTATTTTGAAGAGCTGATGAATGAGGAAAATGAGAGAGAAAAAAGAGTAGAAGAGGTGACTGTTGAGGACCAGGAAGTAGCAAAGATTAGTAAGGGCGAAGTGAGGAGGGCATTGAAGAGGATGAAGAATGGAAAGGCAGTTGGTCCTGATGACATACCGGTGGAGGTATGGAAGTGTCTAGGAGAGGTAGCAGTAGATTTTCTGACAAGAACATTTAACAAGGTCTTAGAGAGTGAGAGGATGCCAGAGGAATGGAGGAGAAGTGTGCTGGTGCCCATTTTTAAGAACAAGGGAGACGTGCAGAGTTGTGGCAACTACAGAGGGATAAAGTTGATGAGCCATACGATGAAGTTATGGGAAAGAATAGTGGAAGCTAGACTAAGGGCAGAAGTCAGCATTTGTGAACAACAGTTTGGTTTCATGCCAAGAAAGAGCACCACAGATGCAGTGTTTGCCTTGAGGATGTTAATGGAGAAGTACAGAGAAGGTCAGAGGGAGCTGCATTGTGCCTTTGTGGATCTGGAGAAAGCATATGACAGGGTGCCGAGAGAAGATCTGTGGTATTGCATGAGGAAGTCTGGAGTGGCAGAGAAGTATGTTAGAGTGGTGCAGGACATGTATGAGAGATTTAAGACAGTGGTGAGGTGTGCTGTCGGTGTGACACAAGAGTTCAAGGTGGAGGTGGGACTGCATCAAGGGTCAGCTTTGAGCCCCTTCTTGTTTGCTATGGTGATGGACAGGCTGACAGACGAGGTTAGACAAGATTCCCCATGGACTATGATGTTTGCAGATGACATTGTGATCTGTAGTGAGAGCAGAGAACAAGTGCAGGAAAATCTAGAGAGGTGGAGGTATGCCCTGGAAAGGAGGGGAATGAAGATTAGCCTCAGTAAGACAGAATACATGTGCGTGAATGACAAGGACCAAAGAGGAATGGTGAGATTACAGGGAGCAGAGATAACGAAGGTGGAGGATTTTAAGTACTTCGGCTCAACAATCCAGAGCAATGGGGAGTATGGAAAAGAGGTCAAGAAGCGTGTGCAGCCAGGTTGGAATGGTTGGAGAAAAGTGTCCGGTGTGATGTGTGATAGGAGGGTATCGGCAAGAATTAAAGGAAAAGTTTACAAGACGGTGTTGAGGCCAACGATGTTGTATGGGTTAGAAACAGTGGCCCTGGGGAAAAGACAGGAGGCAGAGTTGGAGGTAGCAGAGATGAAAATGTTGAGGTTCTCTTTGGGAGTAACGAGGATGGATAGGATTAGGAATGAGCACATCAGAGGGACAGCACATGTAAGACGTTTTGGAGACAAAGTCAGAGAGGCTAGATTGAGATGGTTTGGACATGTACAGAGGAGGGATAGTGAGTATATTGGTAATAGGATGCTGAGGCTGGAACTACCAGGCAGAAGGCCTAGAGGAAGACCAAAGAGACGATTCATGGATGTGGTGAAGGAGGACATGAAGGTCGTTGGTGTAAGAGAAGAAGATGCAAAGGATAGGGTGAGATGGAGGCAGATGATTCGCTGTGGCGACCCCTGAAGGGAAAAGCCGAAAGGAAAAGAAGAAGAAAGAAGACAATCACTTATTCATGTGTATGTTTTGCACACAGTCATCACTGCAAATTAATATGGGGCAGTGTTTTAATTGTTTACTGTCATGATTGATAATTACCTATAATGCATGGTGGCTGAGGTGATGATATTATATGAGTCCTGACAGACTGTGCAGCAGGGCATCATGTG
>CM045730.1:20266553-20591553 GCA_024760905.1 Plotosus lineatus
ACATTTTTTGTTTAACAGGTGCACCTTGTCCTAACTCGTGTGACTCCAGGGGCTGCTGGGGCTCCACCGAGTTGGACTGCCAAACACGTGAGTGTCTCTGTTGGATTTCTCACTTCTCTAACATTTACACTTATACTTACAGCTTTTCTTTACACTTCAGGCTCTCTCTCTCTCTATTTATATTTTGTCAGTTTTTCTCCGTTTTCAATACATTTTTCTACATTTTACTTCATACCAGAGTTTTTGTACAATATGAGCTTTTTTACATGTTCAGATTTTTTTAAAGGTTTTTAAGCGACCTTAACAGGTTTTTTTGTACGATTAAATTTGGCCCATCACAGCAAAATGGGCATTAAGTCGGAAATTATTAAATACAGTGGTACCTCACATTACGAAAGTCTCACCAAACGAAAAATGCAGGTTACGAAACACTCTTTCCTAAAATTTTTGTCTCTGGTTACGAAACAAGTTAATTTTACGAAAGCGCCATCTTAAAAATTCAAATGCGCCGTTCAAACATTCAAACAATGCACGAGCTGTTCTCCCATCAATGACGTTCAAACATCCTGCCCTGCTGGCCTCCCATTGGCTAGGAGGGATGATGCAGCTACTTCCCATTGCCTATCTCCCAACATCCCACCCCGCTGGCCTCCCATTGGCTAGGAGGGATGACGCAGCTCTCTCCCATTGGCTATTATGCAGCTTTAGCAGCCATAATGATTTTCGTGTAAAGGACAGAGTTACTGTTGTTTCAAGGTTTATTTCTTGACTCAGGCGTTTAATCTTCCATAAACATTTGTAAGATTATAACTCTGCTAAGAAGACATGGTCAACACACACGCACACAACCGCGTGTGTGATTTCCGGTGCGAGTGAGGAGAAGAAACGGGCTCGAGTGATATCGCAAAGGAATATGGCCAAACCCGTCTACCATCGGTACGATATTGACGCAGAAGAAGGTCTTAAAAGGTATGCTTTTATAATTTTTAAAGGATTTATGGGGTAGTATTGGGAGCCTTGGAACGAATCGCACATTTTACATGTAAAATGCTGTTCAATTTACGAAAAATGCAGGTTACTGAAAAAGTGGATTAATAAACGGATTAATTTCGTAAAGTGTGGTACCACTGTACTGTGAACTTTAAACATGATTTTCTCCAAAGCTGCTTGAAAGGTTCAAACTTCAATTTCAGCTTTTAGTTCCATTTCCATTTTAAACTTCCAGATTTTCTTCATACTTTCTGAATTATTATTATTATTATTATTATTATTATTATTATTATTATTTGGCAGTTTAGCAGGTGTGTACTTTGTCAGGCATCCAGTTCACACTTGTTTTTTAATAGTGAATCTCTATAGTCATATATTTTTCTACATTTTCCGAGTTTTTTTGTCAGATTTGATTTTTAAATTTGTTTTCTTTACACTTCCACATCAGTACTTCTCAACATACTTTCATCAGCTTCTTATGAACATTTTTTTTGTTTTCTTTGCAGTTCTAAATCTTTTTTGCAATTCTAGCTTTTTATGCTGCACATTTTGCATTTTTCTCAACAAAATTATGTTTTTAATTTTCTACTCAAATTCTGCTCATGAACTGAATAACCCTGCAAACATTTCCACGGTCTGATCCACATATGGTTGTGTTTTTAGTCACGAATGTGCGCTGCAGTTCAGGCTGTAAGCGCTGCAAAGGTCCCAATGCAAGTGACTGTTGTCATGTCCAGTGTGCTGCAGGCTGCACCGGACCCAAAGACTCTGACTGTTTGGTGAGTGTTTCCTTTCACAGTTGTATTTTTGGGTATTTGATCCCCCAAACTAAGGTACACTTGTACCCTGTTTTTCCCCTCAGGCTTGTCGGCACTTTAATGACAGCGGCACGTGCAAAGACAACTGCCCTCCTCCCATCATTTACGACCCAATGACGTTTCAGTCTAAACCCAACCCCAACAAGAGGTTGAGCTTCGGCGCCACCTGCGTGAAAACGTGTCCCAGTAAAGTGTCTTTTAACCATTAAACCTGGAATGAACTTTATAAACAGTCCCTGTAGAGAACAGAAGAACTTTAACCCAAAACAAACTCAACTGAACTCTGGACAAAAGAAAAATATTAGGTTTTCAGAGAGTGTGTGTGCGCGTGTGTGCGTGTGCGTGTGTGTGTGTGTGTGTGTGTGTGTGTGTGTGTGTGCGCGCGTGTGTGTGTGCGCATGTGTATTTTTGTTTGTTTTTTTTTTCTTTTTTTTTAATTTTGAAATTATAGCATTGTCCTGTGTAAATGTTTTTCTCTGAGCTACAAGGACATATCTTTATTAGAATAATAATAGATAATCAAAGCTCACGTTCTTTTTTTTAATTTTATTTTAATTATTTTATTCTCATGCTTATTTTTTTCCTGTAGATAATTATTTGGCCATGGAGGTAGCTTGCACAATGGTTTGCCCCAAAGCCAATGAGGAGGTCATCATCGTCCAACCAGATGGCCAGGAGACTCAGAAATGCGAAAAGTGTGAAGGAGAATGTCCAAAAGGTGTGTGTGTGTGTGTGTGTGTGTGTGTGTGAAATTGGAAGGGAAATTGGAAATTGTTGTCTTTGCATTTAACTAATCCAGAGTGAGTACACACACTCATGGGGCAGTGGGCTGCAACACATTGCAGGGCCCAGAGAGTATTTGGGCATCAGGTGCCTTGCTCAAGGGTACTTCAGATATTAAAGTGGAGGAAGAGAAGGTGCAGCTCATTCCCCAACTTCAGCCACACATTTTTTCTTTCCGGTTGGGAATTCTTTTCGTCGCAAAACTGCTTCTCTGACTGTTAGTCCATGGCTGCCTCCAAACACTTTATTACCTGATCGGGAATTGAACCCAGGTGCGACGGTGAGAGCACTGAATCATATTCACTAAATAATCAGGCATGCTACAAGTATATACATGTGTGTGTGTGTGTGTGTGTGTGTGTATATATATATATATATATATATATATATATATATATATACACACACACACACAGGGATCCCTCCCTACTTCACGCTTCAATTCATGTGGCTTCAGTGTATCACTTTTTTTTTTTTTTTTTTTTTTTTTTTTTTTAAATATTCATCGAAAAATAAGGAAATTACGATTCATGGATGTGGTGAAGGAGGACAGGAAGGCAGTTGGTGTAAGAGAAAAAGATGCAGAGGATAGGGTGAGATGGAGGCAGATGATTCGCTGTGGCGACCCCTGAAGGGACAAGCCGAAAGGACAAGAAGAAGAATCAAAAAATAAGGAAATTAAAGAAGAATAGGTGAAAAAGTTAAAGAAAATGCGACAAAACAAGGCCAATTATGCAAAAAAACCCCAAACAAACAAATACAAAAAGCAACTCAAAACCCCCCCATCAAAACTACTTACATTTTTATGTGAGGTGCGCATCTGTGTGCATATGCGTGTCTGTTTGTGTGTATTTATATTTTATTTACATCTTATGCATTATTTTTGAATGTTTAATTGTTATTATAAGCATTTATAGCATAGAATGTATGTATTTATTGATATTATATACACATACATGCTGAATTCGGCGGTCGCGGGGGGATCTCGGTCACAATTAACTGCAGAAAGTGAGGGATCCCTGTGTGTGTGTGTGTGTGTGTGTGTGTGTGTGTGTGTGTGTATTGACCATGTCTTCTGAGCAGAGTTTATGGAAGGTTAAAAGCCTGAGCCATAAAATACAGTTGGAATGACACACAAACATGAACACGTTTCACACAAACTTGAACAAAGTTGGAAATACAGCGTCATCCCTCTGAGCCAATGGGAGGCCAGCGGGGCGGGATGTTGAGAGAGAGAGCCAATGGGAGGGAGCTGCGTCATCCCTCCTAGCCAATGGGAGGCCAGCAGGGTGGGATGTTAGGAGACAGCCAATGAGAAAGCAACTTGTGCATTGTTTGAATGTCTGAATGGCGTTGTAAGAAGTTGTTTTGTATAGAGAGATTCGTATACAGAGGACAAAAATTTAGGAGAATGTTTTTCGTATACTGGATTATTCCTATTTAGGGGTTTTCGTAAGAAGGGGGACGTGTGTGTGTGTGTGTGTGTGTGTGTGTGTGTGTGTGTGTGTGTGTGTGTAATATTATCTCCCTGTTGGATACTGCAGTACATGAATGCTCTGAGAAATTAATTTTCTGACTGTAGATCTGCCTTTCCTTGTCTTTTTCAGTATGTTATGGTCTTGGAATGGGGAACCTCCAGGGGATCACAGCTGTGAATTCTGCCAACATTGCTTCCTTTCAAGGCTGCAAGAAGATCTATGGCAGTCTAGCCTTCCTCTCACACTCCTTTCAAGGGTAAGTCTTGTCAGATGAAGGACTGCCATTAGGATTTGTGAGGTAATGACCATAATAAATTGTTTAACATTCTACTCCAACACATCCAAAATTAAAAAAAAAAAATTGTGTTACTCCTTTAAATATCAATCTTCAAAATTTAGCATGAAGTTGCTAGCAAACAAAGACAGAAACAAATGAGTGATTATCACTAAAAGTCTGTAGCTTAATTGTGCCGTGCTTTTGAATCAGCACAGGAGTATCTTTGAATAAAAAAGTTTACTTAAAAAATGTGGATGTAAATGTTTAAAACAGAGTTGAAATCTGTAGTCATGACAACAAGCAAAGAGAGAGTGCCAAGCTAGTAATCTACCAGGGTGCGTGCTGCTGAGGAAAATGGTTAATTTCAGCAGTGGCTCCATCACACCATGCCATCTCTCAGTGCTTTACTATCAAGATCTTTTATGGAGCTTTTGTTTTTATTGATTGATTGAAAATGTGCATGTTTTCCCCTCACAGGGACCCACAGAGTAATTTATCTGGCCTGCAATCGAGTGACCTTGAAGTGTTCCAAACTTTACAGGAAATCACCGGTAGATCTAATCTCTCATTCACATCATATATTAATTTTCTCCACAACAAACATGTGTTAAAAGACCACATTACAAAGGTCATTACTGTTTGTTGCTTAAAGGAAAACTGGTGTTTTTTGAATTGTCCATGTTTTATCAAATCATCAATGTCTTCATGACAGGGATCTAAAAAAAAAAAAAGGTCCAATATTCTGCGTTGAGTTATGATTGTGTGTGCATGTTCTGGTTACAAAGAGAGTGAGAAAGAACTTAATTTATTACCCTGGCAATCAAGAGCAGAGGTCCTGATCTGTGCTCCATAGGCATGACTTTGATTTTTCCTGTCTCTGTCCCTGAGCTGATGCTGATTGGCTATTAACTATTGCTGATTGTAGAAGAAAGTAAAATATTATTCATGATAACCGAAACCCCCACCAAAAAAAAAAGCCTCATACACCTTTTCTTTGATGCTTTGCATGTCATCAGACACTGAGAATGACATCAGCCCTTTACTTGACATGTTGGTCCCAGGAAGGTTTCAGTGTATAGGTGTTCAGAGGTGTTCTGAGGTTTCTAATGGTTCTGACTTGGTACAACAGTGATTTCACCTGGTTTTGTTTTAAGTCAGGTTAGAATGAAACAGATGGAGAAACAGGATCCAGGCTCATAGACTAGAAGAGACTTCAGTGTGTCACTGCTGGAAAAAGTGACAGTCATGAGAGATTTTTATTTCTTTCCTCCTGTTTCAAGGATACCTGTACATCGAAGCATGGCCAGAGAACCAGCGTGACCTGAGTGTGTTCCAGAACCTGAAGGACATCAGAGGACGAATGCTTTACAAGTATGAGCTGTCTTAAAGACATGTGCACACACACACACACACACACACACACACACACACACACACACATACGCACATGCTCCACTTGTTTAATCTGGTTATTCAACATAAGGAATATGAGTAAAGTCCAGCAAACGTTAACATTTGGTGGATTAAGGTTAGGCTTATACTTGTCACATTTTATTCTTTAAATTATTACTCATCGATAACTTCTGAAAAATATCAAAGAGCTTTATTTATTTAGTGGACATTTCTTAGATCTGCAAATGAATATTTGATGCCAAAAGGTCCGTTTTGAATTCATTACTGGAATATTTCTGTCTGAAGTACACTGCCAAACATTTGTAATAAAATTAATATATTTAATGGAAAAATAATCAGGTTGAAAAAACTATGAAAATTATGTAAAAAAGTATTTACAGTGGTACCTCACCTTACGATAGTCCCAGCAAACGAAAAATCCAGGTTATGAAAAATATTTTCCTAAAATTTTTGTCTCTGGATACGAAACAAGTTTACGTTAGGAAAGCACCATCTCAAAAATTCAAACAATGCACGAGTTGCTCGTGCATTTACTATATTTCCTAACATCCCACCCCGCTGGCCTCCCATTGGCTATATCCCATCATCCCGCCCCATTGCCTAGGAGGGATGACGCTGCTCCTCCCTCAGTGATGTTTTCGTCAGAGTTCAACACTGCAAGTTTATTTCCTCAACTCACAAATATCATTTTGAATTTTTCTCAAAATCTTTGTTAATATGATTTTATGATTTTGTTCCTGACACCAGTTTTTCCTTTAACAAGTTAAATTTAGAGTTGACAAAATTGTGATAGATTGAAACCAGTAGTGTACAGAGAAAATGTGACGCTGGATCAGGTGGTATTTTCTAATCAGCTGAATAATGAGGCGGAAGTGATTTTTGTTTAATAAAACCAAATTCTCTAAGCAGTATATTGGAAATCATGTCTGCCATATCATTCATTAAACACACACGTACATATGCACACGCCCCATAATGACTTTGTGGCATGCACATAGATTGATGGATAATGAGAGATTTTCTTTTGCCTTTTTCAGCGGTCACCACAGTGAATGATTCGCACGTTTGATTTGGCAGAGGTTTTTATGTCGGATGCCCTTCCTGACACAACCCTTTAGCAAGGGACAGAAACACGCTGACGGCTTTGCAGCTACTCTTTACGAAAGTCGGCAATGGTTCTTTTACATGCCTGTCACCATAGACAGTGAGAGACATGGCCCGCCTTCGATAACCCAGTTAGCTGCACTGGGGGGGGCAGTGACAACCTTGTGGAGAGTGGGACTCGAACCCCCAACCTTAGGATCAGCGATCCAGCCCTATACCACTAGACCACCACTGCCCTTGATGGATAATATTGTTTCTATATATAAATTGTTTAAAACTCTCCATTAAACCAAAGGGAAATGATACACCTTGATTTTGGTCATTTTTACCATTGGTAACATTTTGCACTTTAGTAAATAACATTTCCTATGGAAAGGATTACTTATATGTACCCGAAAATGGGAAAGATAATAAAACTCACAAGTGCAATGCAATGCTATCTTTAATCATTGTTTTCAAGTTAATGCATGAAAGAGTGTCTTTCTTTAGAAAATGTCCTTACCATTCTTGTCTATGTTTTTGTGAAAATGTCCCATATGCACATCAGTATGTTGCTCCGTTCGTCCGTAAATCTGTGCATCAATCCCTCCATCTATCATGGAGTTAATTTCCGGTCCAGAACCACAGAAATCATTTGTGAATTCTTTATTAGGCATGATGTCATCAGAACGTTCATCCATCCATATTCATTTTCATTTTTGCCCAGAACTTGGAAACCATCAGAGATTTCTTCTTCTGGTCACTACTAGGCACTGTAGTTGTGCCTGTTTATATTTTGGGGACCCTGCAATTCATGTTTTTAGACTGGTGGAGGTTATACATTTTTTGCATATACGGCATTCGGAAGACTAGAGAAACTTGCATTTTCTCATTTTTTTATTTAACCATGCAATTGAGGGTTAAGGGTTTGGTGGTTGTTATGAGGATTGAAGCCTGACCATGTCATCTCCTAATGACTTATGTTTAATCACCTTTTGTCTTCACAGGAAAATTAAGCACTGTCCTTTCCAGTTTGTTTGTTTTTTTTGCCTGAGTTTTTGGCATTGCAGATACTATCGATAAATCCTTCTCAAACACTTAAGCTTGAAAAATATCTGGCCACCTCAGAGCCATTAAATGAACTCAGTGGCTTGTAATATTCTAAATATGGACTGAAGTAGCTGGGTAAGCCCCACACATGGAACATCTTCCCCAACTAGAATGAGACGTAATGCAGTCTCTTTTCTTCTTTATGCTGTAGGGGTGTGTTTTCTCTGGGCGTACAGTCTCTCCACATTGAGTCTCTTGGCCTGCGTTCTTTGCGTCGTGTTAGTGGCGGCCTCGTGCTCATCCACAACAACCCCAAACTGTGTTACATCTCGTCACTGCCGTGGGCCACACTGCTGTACCCGAGTCAGGAGCTCAACCTCATCAGCAACAACAATCGAGATCCCAGCACCTGTGGTAACCCACACCTTCTCACACACTGGCTTACACTCCTACACACACTCACATACACTTTTACATGCACCCTCACAAGCTTTCATACTTGTATGCAGTCTCACACTGAGACGTTTATGTGTGTGCTGGGTTTATAGAACTAATAAACAAATAAGACTAGCCTAAAACCATTCTCCGGCACCGAACCGCTTAATCTTTTTAGGTTTGTGGAGATGCTGGAGCTGATTTTACTCAACACTCTGTACAGCTTAATGGACCAGCACACACACACACACACACACACACACACAAACCATTAATTCTCAGACCTAGGGGAGGGGCAATTTGGAGCAGCCAATTTACTCTAATGTGCATGCTAATGTGCAAGGAAGGAAACCGAAGTACCCAGAGGAATTCCACACAAGCAGAGGGAGAACATGCATGCTCCATATAGAAAAACCCTTGCTGACCTCTAGAATCAAACCCAAGACCATCTTTCTGGGAGAAGAACATACTAACCATTACACCACTGGTTACCTACAAAAAAATACTCGTGTGACCACGTGAAACCCTCGACCGATGGCACTGCCTAAGCTTGTTACTAAAAGTAATACGAATGCATATATACAGGAGGAGCATATTGTGAGTCCACACTGTCCGAGCACATCTGGATGAAACACAAAAACACAATGCGAACATGACCGAGCACAAAGTGAGTGCACACTGCTAATGCACCAAACAATCTCGTTATTGAAATTACATTGTGCCAACACAACTGTTAATAGTAATTAATTAAATTGTTATAATTATTGTAATAAGTAACCCATATGGTTCATTTTAAATAGATCTCTGGAGGCTGGAGATATATCTGGTAACCAAATTTCAGAACAATTGGTCAATTATTAGAGGCTGAGGTGCTACCACAATGGTTGCACAGACGGACGGAGAGACAGACAGACAGAAGCCAAAGGCAACAGTAGTACCTATACGGCTAAGGTTGGTTGAGGGGTAACTAGAATTGGTAAAAAAAAAAAAAATAGTATTCATTATTTCATTAACCAAAATATAAATTTTATAAAAATGATTTTAAAAATTGTGATTAAACTTTAGAAACTAATCGGTGTATTTCTGTAAATCTACTTTGTGACAAAATTGAATTAAATTAATTTAAAAAAAAATTAAAACCTTCAAAGCTGCTTAATCCTAATTAGGATCACAGGGAGACTGGCACCCATCTCAGCCAACTACGCGCGAGGGTGGGGTACACCCTGAACAGCTCATCAGAACATCACAGAGCCAATACACACACACACATACACACACACACACACACACACACACACACCTAGAGGTGAATTGAAACAGCCACTAGCTAAACTGAAATATTAAATAAAAACAAATCTAAATGACAGAATTCTAATATCTGTATGCATGTGTGTGTGTTTCAGTGGCTGAGGGCCACGTTTGTGATTTACTTTGTGCAAATGGAAGCTGCTGGGGTCCGGGGCCGCGTCAGTGTCTGTCATGTAGGTGGTTTCAGCGGGGTATGGAGTGTGTGGAGAAGTGCAACATCCAGCATGGGTGAGCTTCAATTGAGTTGTATACTAGTATATTATTATTATTATTATTTAATACATTCATTGGAATTATTTTCACCAAGTGGCATTTAATAATTACAAACAACAATCTTGTGTGTAGTATCGTCAGAGAGTTCGTCGATGGATCTTCATGCGTTTCATGTCACTCTGAGTGTCGACTGATTAATGGCTCTGCCTCCTGCACTGGCTCTGTAAGTCACTTTAATGAAACAGCCACAAACTTCTTATTTTTATTTATTTATTTTGCACACAAACGCTGTTATTTGCATTCATCTAACAATACATTATTTTTTTTTTTTTTTTTTTCTTTTTGTCGCAGGGACCGAACAAGTGTATGGAGTGTGTAAACTTTCAGGATGGTGACACGTGTGTGGAGCGCTGCCCGAGTGGCATGAAGGAGGAACAGCAGACCGTATGGAAATATGCCAATGAGAGCAGACACTGTGTGCCCTGTGCCACGAACTGCACCGTCTCGTAAGGGAATTCCTGAACCACATTTTACTAAATCATGTGAATCAATAATATGATGATACAAGTGCCAATATTCTCATAAAAAAATCAAGTTCCTCATATCACAGTGATTAATAATTGTTTTAAATGGAACTACTGAGTAATACAGTATATGAAACTAAGATTAAATTTTTATTCTTTATTTGATTTTAATTTTAATTATTATTCAAGCATTATCCCATAATTAGATAGTGAATAATAAGCCGTTATTGAATGAGGTGAAGTAGAATATAGAGATTCTTTCATCTCATCTTCTTCTTCCGCTAAGTCCAGGGTCAGGTCGCGGGGGAAGCAACCTAAGCAAAGAGGTCCAGACATTCCACTCCCCAGCAACTTCCTCCAACTCTTCCGGGAGGACACCAAGGCGGTCCCAGACAAGCCAAAAAACATAGTCCCTTCAGCATGTTCTAGGTCGACCCGGGGGCTCTTCCCAGGTGGACATACCCGAAACACCACACCAGGAAGCCGTCCAGGAGGCATTCTGACCAGATACCCGAGCCACCTCAACTGGCCCCTCTCAATGCGGAGGAGCAGCGGATCTACTCCGAGCTCTCTCCGGATGGTAGCGCTTCTCACCTTATCTCTAAGGGAGAGCCCCGCCACCTGGCGAAGGAAGCTCATTTCAGCCGCTTGTATCCGCGATCTTGGTCTTTCGGTCACTACCCAAAGCTCGTGACCATAGGTGAGGGTTGGAACGTAGATTGACTGGTAAATTGAGAGCTTCGCCTTGCGGCTCAACTCCTTCTTCACCATGACGGACCAATACAGGCTATGTTTAACAGCAGAGGCTGTAGTGATCCGTCTGTCGATCTCCCGCTCCATCATTCCCTCACTCGTGAACAAGACCCCAAGATACTTAAACTCCTCCACTTGGAGCAGGACCTCATTCCCGACCCGTAGGGTGCATTTCACTCTTGTCCGACTGAGAACTATGGCCTCGGACTTGGAGGTACTGATTTTCATTCCGGCTGCAAATTGCTCCAATGAGAGCTGGAGGTCCTGACTCGATGAAGCCAAAAGGACAACATCATCCGCAAAAAGCAGAGATGAGCTCTGATGGCTACCAAACCAGAACCCCTCAATCAATGCCTCGACTGCGCCTAGAAATTCTGTCCATAAAAATTATGACCAGAATTGGTGACAAAAGACAGCCTTGGCGGACTCCAACTCCCACCGGAAACGAATTCGACCTGCTGTTACCAATACGGACCAAACTCTGGCTCCGGTGATACTGCGACCGAATGGCCTGCAGCAACGGGTCCGGAACGCCATACTCCCGGCGCACACCCCACAAGATTGTTCGAGGGACACGGTCGAAAGCCTTCTCCAAATCCAGAAAACACATGTGGACAGATTGGGCAAACTCCCATGCCCCTTCCAAAATCCTGTGGAGTGTATAGAGTTGGTCAAGAGTGCTACGGCGAGGACGAAAACCACATTGTTCCTCCTGAATCCGAGGTTCGACTATAGGTTGGATCTTCCTCTCCAGTACCCCTGCATAGACTTTCCCGGGCAGGCTGAGGAGTGTGATTCCTCGATAATTGGAACACACGTTCCAGTCCCCCTTCTTAAAAATCGGGACTACCACCCCGGTTTGCCAATCCAAAGGTACAGCCCCTGATGACCATGCGATGTTGTAGAGACGTGTCAACCAAAACAGTCCTACAGCATCCAGAGCCCTGAGATATTCTGATATTCATCCAACCCCAGAGGTCGACCACCGAGGAGCTTTTTGACAACCTCAGCGACCTCCACTCCAGTGACCTCCCCACCCAAACTCCTAGGGTCTTCGTCCTCCAACGAGGGCATGTTGGTGGGATTGAGGAGGTCCTCAAAGTATTCCCTCCACCTCTCGATGACATTCCCAGTCGAGGTAAGCAGCTCCCCACCCCCACTGTAAACAGTGTTTCTGGAGAACTGCTTCCCACTCCTGAGGCATCAGATGGTGGTCCAGAACCTTTTTGAGGCCAACCGATAATCACTCTCCAGGCCCTCACCAAACTCCTCCCACGCCCGAGATTTTGCATCTGCAACAGCCTCGGCTGCAGCACGTTTGGCCTGCCTGTATCTGTCCGCTGCCTCGGGAGTCCCACAGGCTAATAATACCCGATAGGCCTCCTTTAGCTGGACGTCCCCCTTCACCTCAGGTGTCCACCATCAGGTTCAGGGGTTACTGCCATGACAAGCACCAACGACCTTCTGGCCAGAGCTATGGGCTGCCACCCCAGCAATGGAGGCACGAAACATGGCCCATTCAGATTCCATGTCACCCGCCTCCTCCGGGACGTGGTTGTAGCTCTGCCGGAGGTGGGAATTAAAGGCCTCTCGGACAGGGGACTCCACGTAATGTTCCCAGTAGACCCTGATTACACGCTTGGGCCTGCCAGGTCTAGAAGGCACTCTTCCCTACCACTGAAGCCAACTCACCACCAAGGTGATCGGTGGACAGCTCAGCTCCTCCCTTCACCCGTGTGTCCAGAACATACGGCCGCAAGTCCGATGACACTACTACAAAGTCAGTCATCAAACTGCGACTTAGGGTGTCCTGGTGCCAAGTGCACTTATGGGCACACTTATGTTTGAACATGGTGTTCGTGATAGACAAACTGTGATTAGCACAGAAGTCCAACAACGAAACACCATTCGGGTTCAGACTGGAGAGGCCATACCTACCGATCACACCCTTCCAGGTCCCACTATCGTTGCCCACATGGGCGTTGATGTCTCCCAAGACAGCGAGTGAGTCTCCCGGGGGTGCATTCTCCAACTCACCCCCTAAAGACTCCAAGAAGGGTGGGTTCTGTGAACTGTCATTTGGTGCATAAGCACAAATAACAGTCAGGACCTGTCCCCCCACCTGAAGATGGAGGGAAGCTACCCTTTCGTCAACCGGGGCGAACCCCAACATTTGGGCCCCGAGACGGGGAGGTAATAAGAATGCCCACACCGACTCGCCGCCTCTCCCCATGAGCAATTCCAGAATGGAATAATGTCCAGCCTCTCTCGAGATGGGTGGTTCCAGAGCTCAAGCTATGCGTTGAGGTGAGCCCAACTATATTTAGTCGGTATCTCTCCACCTCACGCACCAGATCAGACGACTTCTCCGCCAGAGAGGTGACATTCCATGTCCCGAGGGTCAGAATCGGTAACCAAGGATCGGTCGGACAGAAGCCATACCTTCGGCTGCCACCCTATTCACATTGCACCCGACCCCTAAAACTCCTCTCACGGGTGGTGGGTCCATGGGAACGCGGACCCATGTCTCCTTTTCGGGCTAGGCCCGGCCAGGCTCCATGGGCAGAAGCCCAACCACCAAGGCGCTTGCCTTCGAGCCCCTCCCCCCGGGCCTGGCTCCAGGGGGGATCCCGGTGACCCACGTCCGGGCAAGGGAGACTGCATCCTTGTCTGTCTCTTAGTCATAAGGGTCTTCCGAATCGCACTTCGTCTGGACCTTCACCTAGGACCTGTTTGTCTTGGGTGACCCTACCAGGGGCATTATGCCCCGACAGCATAGCTCTTAGGATCATTACGTTACGCAAAACCCTCCACCACGATAAGGTGGCGATTCAGGGAGGGAAGATTCTTTCAAAGGGTTTGTATTATCCAAGGTGGGTAACGCTCTCTGAGAGAATAATTCTTCATTGTCACATGAAACTGAATTCTGTATTGTTTTATTATTTATTCGGAGCATTTTTTCAAGTTGAGAGTCATGTCACTATGTTGCTCGCGAGCTTGTTAGAATCAGTGGGCTCAGTGAGGTTAGCGTGCTAGCTGTGAGTACTGTTTCCGATTTGTTCTGGACAAATTTCATAAAAATATGTAATTAAAGGAAAGATATAATGGTGAATAAGTGGGGTTTTTTAACTTTCAAGATTTTTTCCCCCACGAAACAAAGCTTTTTTTCAGCTTATTGCAGGTACCATACCTCTGTATAGATACTATGGATGCTAGGCGTATTACTACTTAGGATGTTGCATTAAGAAGCACATCATATTCTCATATATAACTAACCCAAATCTCACAAACTTTTATAAGATATTTTCCTTTCTGTTATGCCGTTTTATCCTGACCAGGCAGCTCTCATTTTTCAGGGAGTGGAGGAACATAGATAGCAAGTAATGTAGATAGGCTACACCTTACAGACAGCACTGTTGTGTGAAAGAACGTTGTGCCTTGTCTTGGCCATTGCCACGGACTCTCAGATATGGCTTACAACAACATTATAAATAGTGAGAAAATAATAGAGCTCCATATTTCTACAAGTGTTCTACATCCATGAGCTTGTTTTTGTTGTCCATGCTCATGTACCCACACAGGAAACCCAATGGATAAAGAAAAGAGTGCGGAAAATATACCACACACACATTCTGCCATCATAAGTACCGAGTGCACTTGCACCTTGAAGCTTATTCTCTTACTTTTGGCTGTTCCCAGAAGAACTGTGTATGGGTCTGTTGGGGTGGTGGTGATGAAGAGCACAAAAGACTATTTTGTGAATCAGTCAGAACACCATTTATTCCTAAATGTCCATACTCCCAGCATGCAACTCTGCAGTCTCTTCTTTTCCTTTCGGCTGTTTCCTTTCAGGGGTTGCCACAGCGAATCATCTGCGTCCATCTTCATGGAAGTCATATTAATGATTCGCATGTTTGATTTGGCATAGATTTTTACGTCGGATGCCCTTCCTGACACAACCATTTAGCAAGGGAAAGAAACACGTTGACAGCTATACAGCTACTCTTGACGAAAGTCAGCAATGGTTCTTTTACATGAACCTCTCACCAAAGACAGTGAGAGACATGGCCGGCCTTTGATAACCCAGTTAGCTGCACTGGAGGGACAGTGACAATCTTGTGGAGAGTGGAACTCGAACCCCAACTCTAGGATCAGTGATCCAGCACATTCACCACTAGGCCATATACATTGTACATATAATTTATTTATATAAAATATTATTGTTATAATAATAATAATTATTATTATAATAAGCACTCCATGAATGTTATTTTTCAACAGCTGAAATAAAGTTATTTGGGAAGTAGAGCTTGAACTTTTCTAAAAAAATAAAAAATAAAACACAGATTACATTTTAGCCCTCAAATGACCGACATGTAACCGAGAGAATCTGGTCATTTTTCAAAATAAAAGATTTTTCAAAAATAAAGATCGTTCAGACTCGGTTAATAAATAAAACTGAAATAATGAATTATTTCTTCTGCGGACCGGTACCAATTGAGCGGGCCGCGGACCCGTGATTGGGGACCCCTGATCTAAAGGAAGTCGGTGTGTTTTTGTGTTAACCATGGATGGGAAACACTGTCAAATCTTCTCTTTAAATGCGACTCCAAGTTTTTATTTATTTTCAGTTTCATTATTGAGTGAACTATTCATGACAGCCAATCAGAATGAAGTCCGCTCCATGGAACGGACGTACATAAGCAATGCGTCGAGGTCATGTTCCATGCCTATGGGGCTCCGTTTAAGCACACTACCACAATGAAGTTTTAAAAGCATATGGTGGCAGTACTAAATTGTACTAACAAACTAATCAAAATGGTGCAGGTATCTAGAATAACTTAAATTTGTATGTCATTCATACAACTGAGCAATTGAGAGCGGAAAGTTTTTTCCCAAGGACTGAACAGTGGCAAACCACCAACCTTCTGATCAGTAACTCAGAGCCTTAACTACTGAGCCACCACCGCCCCTTAAATGATATCTCTGAGGTGGTGTCACAGCCATCCGTGCCTGGGAGTCCATGGGAGCTAATTGGCCAAGCTCTCAAGATTACTGGCCTGTCATGGGTGTCTGTGAGCTCATCTGCACGATAGGGTGGATAGCAACCACCCCCGTGTCCGTTAGGCCATCTCAAATACGAGTGCACAGCAATTCGTAAAATAGTGGGTGGCAACATTGCATGTCATAGTGTGCATGTGCATGCTTTTGGTGATAGTCATGTGATGGGGAAGGAGGTACTTTACAGGTGGGAGATGAATATGACTAAAATTAGTTGTGCCAATAATCATTTAATTATCCCTTATCATTGGATAAATTGGCTTGTAGAAGAATATCAAGAACCTACCGGTGTCTTCAGCAATCAAAAATGACAAAATATTTTAATGCATAATAACTTTTATTAACCTAAGTGCGATTGTATTAAGTAATTACTGTAAAAACTACGGTTTGTTTATTTCTATTACAGATTGCAAGTGTGGTTGTTTGTGTTTGATTTTTTTTTTATATAGTTGTACGATGGATGAGCGAGGATGCCCTGTTCACCAGAAAACTGGGTAAGTTTTAAATATCAGAATATCTCCTTAAAAAATAACAATGTAGCTTTTTTTTAATATTTTTTTGGGAGAGGGTTGGTCTTGAAAGTTAATAAGATTATCAAATTTATTACAGACCCGGGACGACAATAGCAGCAATCGGTGGTGTGGTTCTCTTCGTTATCCTGCTGGGACTGCTCATATTCTATCTGTGCAGGCAAAAGAAGCTGAAGAAGAAGGAGACTAGAAGGCGACGCTTGCAGGAGACTGAGGTCTGAAACACAAACAGTTTTATTAGAATTGTTGCTAGTGAAATATGGATGTTGAATATAAACCTGCTAGTGATTAAGACCTCATCAGCTAATCCTAAATGCGCAGTTTTAGTGAGGTAACATGGACCGTGGTGCACAATTGTTTAGGGACTTCGGCAGTTCCAAAAATATCTTTCACTTTTACAAGTGAGCCAGCAGAGACTAATGTCGGATGTGCTGGTAGATTCAGCACATAAGATCTCAGTTCATTTTCTGTAACCGCTTAATCCTATTTAGGGTCGCGGGGAGGCTGGCGCCAATTCCAGCCAACTCCGGGCGAGGGCAGAGTACACCCTGGACCGCTCCCCAGGCCATCGCAGGGCGGAAACACGCTGACGGCTTTGCTGCTACTCTTGTCGAAAGTCAGCAATGGTTCTTTTACACTCTCACCATAGACCATGAGAGACATGGCCGGCCTTTGATAACACAGTTAGCTGCACTGGGTGGGGGGTGGGGGTGGGGGGGCAGTGACAGCCTGTGGCGAGTGGGGCTTGAAGCCCCAACCTTAGGATCAGTGATCTAGCACCTTTACCACTTGACCACCATGCCCTCACCACATAACACTATGCAAATTATATTAGCCATCATATCAACATGGAATCGACTACCAGTCATTTCAGTTGTTTCTCTCGACAACAATCACAGGTCATGAGCTCGTTATCAAGCCTTAATAAGGAAGCAAGATTGATAAAGAACAATACAGCAAGTGAGTGCAAGTTACCAACAACAGGAAATAAAGCCCATATAAGGAATAAAGAGAAGTCAGACAGGTTCTACTGTATACTGTAAGTGTGTGGAATGCAGGCAGCATTGTAATAAAGTGACTCATCCGGCCAGATCACACTTTCCAGTTAGATTTATTAATACATGGTTAATGCCAAGCTTTCACTTACAGGAATTGTCAGTTTATGGAACTTTAATGATTTTTCTTCTTCATCTTGTAGCTGGTGGAGCCATTGACACCAAGCGGAGTGCAACCCAATCAAGCACAGATGCGCATCCTGAAGGAAACCGAGCTAAAGAAGTTGCGCGTTCTTGGATCCGGAGCATTCGGCACGGTTTATAAGGTCATGCTTCAACATACTAATATTCAGCTGAACATAATATGTTGCTAATAACAGCAGTCCTACTCTACTGTCCAGAAGTCTCTGATTCAAAAATAGCTTCCAGCACTTAGTAGTTCTACCTGTAGCACGGGTAATAACTTGTACCTTAGAACATACGTCATGCTTGTTTTGATTAGATATGTAAGAAGACGTTTTATGGTTAGCTCTGTTTCCCTAGCTCAAGTGTCTGAATAAATCTTGTCTGCATTTTTATGTATGTTTGTATAGCAAATGTAAAAATCCTGAGCTATTTGATAAAATGTCAATCATATTCAGATTGCATCCTCCAGAAGTTACATATATTGGAGATGACTTTTGGTATATTCAGGACGCTTGGAAAATATTAGCTAAAAACAGGCTTCTGGATGGAACCATTGATGAGGTGTATCACAATCAACCTGGAGATCACTAGTTCAAATCCAGATTGATGCTGCTGCCAACTGCAACTAGGAGTCCATAGGAGCTACTTTACCAAGCTCTCACGGGAGGGATATCATACTCTCCCCTGGCACTCACAGCGACCACCAGCCAATCCATAGCTGTCTGTGAGGTCATTCCTACACAAGAGGTGGATAGCGCCTTCCCTGTGTAGTCGAGTGTGCATGCGCTGCAGTTCGTTAAGAGGCAGGTGGCGGCATCAGAGGTGCATGTGCATGCTTGCATTCCTACCTGGTTTTTGGTGGGTGTATGTCATAGAGGCAACATTTCACGGGGTGAGAATTGGATACGATTACATTAGTTGAGAAAAAATGTTGGGGGGGTGGCATGATCTAAAAGTGTGTTTAATGTGTTTGTTTTTATATGCTAGCAGTAGTTTATAAAGCATTTCTAAAGATTTGTATCATATATTTGTGCACCGTGTCTATTTTCGAATTGGTTCCAATTAAAAATGAGAAACATAAAGGCACTATAAATATAGTTTTGTCTATTCAATACCATAGTGACCCTATTTAAATGAACGTTTTTTTCCGACTGATTTGTACATTTCTCATGGGTTGGGAAATCACAAAAAATGAACTAGCCATTTTTAATACTGAACAGCTAATGCTAAGATTTATTTATTTATTTTTTGGCTGGGCAGTGTATTATATAATACAGTATACAGTGATCCCTCGCTATTTTGCGCTTTAGTTCCTGCGGCTTCAGTGCATCGTGGGTTTTTCAAACAGTATTCATCAAAAAATAAAAAAATAGGGAAAAAGTTAAGGAAAATTCCGAAAAACAAGGCCAATTTATGCAAAAAAAAAACAAAAAAACCAACCCAAAACCCTCCAAAACTACTTAGTTTTATGTGACGTGCGGAGCCGAGTGTGCGCGAATCTGTGTATGTATTTATATTTTATTTACATCTTATGCATTATTTTTGAATGTTCAATTGTTCTTATAAGCATTTACAGCATTGTATATGTAGTCATTGATATTATATAAACATGTATGTATACGGCAGTCAGTGTGGTCGATCCTACTTCACGGAAATTCGGCGTTCGCAGAGGATCTCGGTCCCCATTAACTGCGAAAAGGGGTCACTGTAATATATTTGTATAGTTAACATTTTTACCAATAAGTTTTGAATGAAATAAAATGGCCTCAGCTGCTACTTTTTTTAGCCTGCTATGTTCCTGATTTTATACGTGTGCATATACACACGTGTGTGTGTGTGTGTGTGTCGCATATCACCCGTCCATAATGGAAGATTTTAAAAAGTGGCAGCTTTATAAATTTCCTCCGGTAAAAGTTTCAGTAGTAACATTATTTTCAGGTATGTAGGGCTGTAGTTATTTGTGGTAATCAAAAATTATGCAATACAGATGGAAAATGGATCATTTGAAAAATATTGAGCTTTTCTTGAGAACACAGATTGGAGGGCTGTTGCAGTGCTCAGTTCAGCTATCATTGTTTTAAGTTGTTTTAAATTTGGTCTGCTGGTAAATATTGTGTATATAAGATGACCTTTAATCATGGAAAGGTCTGTCTGGTCCTGTTTTGTTTAGTCTGCAGTTTTTTAAACATAACAACAGAAATCATTCACTCAACAATATTGGATATGAACTTTATGTATTTTGCTGTGTTTTCTTCCCACAGGGAATCTGGACTCCTGATGAAGAAACCATGAAGATCCCAGTAGCCATTAAAGTGTTGCGTGAAAACACGTCCCCAAAAGCAAACAAGGAAATTTTGGATGTGAGTTAGTTCTAAACCAGAAGGTTTTGTCGGGTTTTTTTTTTTTTAAATCCATCTGTAGCTACTCTTTATGCCATTGTTGCTATGGTGACATGTTATAGGAAGCCTATTCTCTCTATATTCTTGTTGCTTTTAATCCACGTTGTTTCACGGTGCCGTTCAGTAAGGCTATGCACACTCACTGATCTCACAGTGGGATTCAGTCACGATTATCTTGTCAATGATTCTGTTCGTATTAAGATCATGATGCTGTGCATCCCCAAGTTTTTATAGTAAAGGGGTGAATAAATGATCCATATTTTCATTAACCCTGACCGGATTCCCTGTCCTTGCTGAAGAAAAGCATCCCCACAGGATGATGCTTCCACCACCACCACCACATTACTCAGTGGGGAGCGTTTTTTCAGGGTGACGTGCAGATAGCTTTCTGTTACTAAGAGTTTTGCATTCAGGACAAAAAATTCAACTTTGGTCTCATCTGACCAAGCACATTTGATCATATGTTTGCAATTGTACAAGAACAATCCATGTGAAGGGCACAGCAAATGTGACTTCTTATGGCTTTTTTCAACAATGGCTCTCTTCTTGCCACTTTTCAATAAAGGCCAGATTTATGAAGTGCATGAATGAAGGAGCTGCATGGGTGGATAGGTGTCAGAGTTACCATGAACCTCTTGGATGCTTTGCTGATCAATACCGTTCTTGGTTATTAACGTTTCTTGTTTTTGTTTTAATGAAGCAAAACACAGTTATGTGCACAGTTAGTTATTGATGTTGTCATGGCTACATGATGTTCCGAACAAGCGTCATAAAATCTGCTGAAAAATGCCAGCGTAAACATGCTCAGAAAACACCCAGCATGAAGCAAAATATATTTCCATGGTGACTCTTATAGTTGGGGTAGAATGTTAGCAGCAGGGTAATATGAATATATTTTCATGTAGGAAGCATACGTGATGGCAGGTGTTGTCAGTCCGTATGTGTGCCGCTTGCTGGGAATCTGTTTGACCTCCACTGTGCAGCTGGTCACTCAGCTCATGCCGTACGGCTGCCTGCTTGATTACGTTCGAGAGAACAAGGACCGCATCGGATCCCAGTACCTTCTCAATTGGTGTGTGCAGATTGCCAAAGTGAGTTTCCATTGCTGTAATACGCATCAACACAACTGTATAGTAAATGGAATACTTGGGTCAGCAACTGCAGCTTTGATGGTGTGTGATCATCTACAGGGAATGAGTTACCTGGAGGACGCCAGACTGGTCCACAGAGATCTGGCAGCCCGGAACGTTCTGGTGAGGAACCCCAGCCATGTGAAGATCACAGATTTTGGTCTGGCTCGACTCCTGGATATAGACGAGACTGAATACCATGCAGACGGTGGGAAGGTGTGTGTGTTTTCTTTTTCTTCTTACATATTGACAACCAGAATATGTTTTTATCCAATGATGATGCTTTGTGAAGTGAGGACGTTTTAGCGGGTCCTCACTTCTTCACAGGACTGTTTGAAGATTATAACTTAGATTCAAGTTGGAACAAACTGAGCGAACACACATTTTCTGGCTTCATGTTACATTCCGATGCCTGCTCATGACTTTAATGCTGCATGTGCTATTGGCATCACCACAAGAGATGTGGCACTCACCATCAAAAGGCTGGATAAATGTCTCAAGACTATTAAGAAAGACTCACATATCGCATAGGCGATATAGACACGGCAGATTTGCGTGACGTGCAAAAAAGGTCGCTTCAGCCGCTCGAAATCAAGCAGAAAGAACTGAACTGCTTCTGAAGGACTTGATTCGTTTTTGAGCCCTTTCAAGTGTAAGTGTAATCCTCAAATAAATGTGGCTACTTTCAAAACCTTTTAATAATTTCACACCAAATTTTGTGCAGGTCCAAAATTTTTTTACCAGGACCATGAATTCAAATCATTTACCTCAAATTCCTATGATTATTTCTCAAAATATGCAAATCCCTGTTCGAGTTTATTTGATTCCCTTTGAGATAAAATTTGCTTGTAATTTTGGAAAACATCACTTACGTGCAAGTCAGAACTAAGGGTTCAAGTTATGGCAGGAGTAATGAGCTACAGAATGCATTAAGTGAATGTCCCCACAAAGAAATGGGGGGGGGGGGTGGCGTTAATGATTTTTATAAAAGTGAATTGTGACCTCATATCTTGCAGGTGCCCATCAAATGGATGGCTTTGGAGTCGATTCTTCACAGGAAGTTCACTCACCAGAGTGACGTGTGGAGTTATGGTCTGTATAATTTAAATATTTATTCTAATAGATCTAGACATATTCAGTTTAACTGAAAAAAAAGAGCTTCACATAAATAAAAAACAGGCTTAACATAGAGAAAAACTACATGTATACATTTTAAATCTAATTAAAACAAGTGAATTCTAATTTGGCTTTATTGTTACAGCTGTACTGAAGCTTTTTCTCATGTGTTTGTGATTCAGGAGTGACAGTGTGGGAGTTGATGACCTTCGGCATGAAACCGTACGATCTCATCCCGGCACGAGATATTCCGGAGCTGCTGGAGCAAGGAGAGCGTCTTCCACAGCCTTTCATCTGCACCATGGATGTCTACATGATAATGGTCAAATGTGAGTTCTGTGCCTGAAAACCTACCTGAAATGAGCATCGCTGTGGTTCGATCTTGTCTTTCCAGGTTGAGTCAAGTTTTTAATTTCTGCAAAATATTTAACATGCTGATGAAGTCATCTGTTTGACAGGCTGGATGATTGATCCTGAGTGTAGACCCAGATTTAAGGAGCTGGTGAATAACTTCAGCGGCATGGCACGTGATCCTCCGCGCTATGTTGTCATTCCGGTGGGTACACTACACACACTGTACAGGATTTAGAGATTGGAAACTGCATGAGGTGCTTAGTGTAACAGTGAATGACTGATTTTTAGCATAGCTATTATTAACAAAAAGGTACAGTAGACCCTCGACATTCACGGGGGTTCAATTCCGGGCCCTCCCGCGAATTGAGATAATCCACGAGTTCTGTACCCAGAAGTAAAACCCCATGTATCACGTCACATGCGCGAATGAGCAACCGGAAGTAAAATATGTATATTACTTCTTCTTTTCCTTTCGGCTTTTCCCTTCAGGGGTCGCCACATAGAATCATCTGCCTCCATCTCACCCTATCCTCTGCATATTTTTCTCTTACACCAACTGCCTTCATGTACTCCTTCACCACGTCCATGAATCGTCTCTTTGGTCTTCCTCTAGGCCTTCTGCCTGGTAGTTCCAACCTCAGCATCCTACTACCAATATACTCACTATCCCTCCTCTGTACATGTCCAAACCATCTCAATCTAGCCTCTCTGAGGTCTCCAAAACCTCTTACATGTGCTGTCCCTCTGATGTACTCCTTCCTGATCCTATCCATCCTCGTTACTCCCAAAGAGAACCTCAACATTTTCATCTCTGCTACCTCCAACTCTGCCTCCTGTCTTTTCCCCAGGGCCACTGTTTCTAAACCACATAACATCGCTGGCCTCAACACCGTCTTGTACATTTTTACTTTGATTTTTGCCGATACCTTCCTATCACAGATCACAGTGTCCCACCTCCACCTTGAACTCTTCTGTCACACCGACAGCACACCTCACCACTGTCTTACATCTCTTATACATGTCCTGCACCACTCTAACATACTTCTCTGCCACTCCAGACTTTCTCATGCAATACCACAGTTCCTCTCTCGGCACCCTGTCATATGCTTTCTCTAGATCCATAAAGGCACAATGCAGCTCCTTCTGACCTTCTCTGTACTTCTCTATTAACATCCTCAAGGCAAACACTGCATCTGTGGTACTCTTTCTGGGCATGAAACCAAACTGTTGTTCACAAATGCTGACCTCTGCCCTTAGTCTTGCTTCCACTATTCTTTCCCATGACTTCATCGTATGGCTCATCAACTTTATCCCTCTGTAGTTGCCACAACTCTGCACGTCTCCCTTGTTCTTAAAAATGGGCACCAGCACACTTCTCCTCCATTCCTCTGGCATCCTCTCACTCTCTAAGACCCTGTTAAATGTTCTTGTCAGCAAATCTACTGCTACCTCTCCGAGACACTTCCATACCTCCACCGGTATGTCATCAGGACCAACTGCCTTTCCATTCTTCATACTCTTCAATGCCCTCCTCACTTCACCCTTACTAATCTTTGCTACTTCCTGGTCCACAACAGTCACTTCTACTCCTTTTTTTCCCCCTCTCATTTTCCTCATTCATCAGCTCTTCAAAGTACTCTTTCCATCTTCCCAGCACACTTATTTTATCAGTCAATACATTTCCCTCTCTGTCCTTAATCACTCTAACTTGCTGGACATCCTTCCCATCTCTACTTCTCTGCTGTGCCAACCTGTATAAATCATTTTCTCCCTCTTTACTTTCCAACCGAGCATACAAGTCATCATACGGCCTCTGTTTGGCCTTAGCCACCGCTACCTTCGCCTTACGCTGTACTCCTGTTTACTCTCTTCGGTCCTCTCAATGTCCCACTTCTTCTTAGCGAACCTGTTCCTTTGTACACACTCCTGCACTTCCTCATTCCACGACCAAGTCTCCTTATCCACTTTCCTTCCAGATGACCCACCAAGTACTCTCCTACCTGGCTCCCTGAGCACATTAGCTGTAGTTGTCCACTCATCTGGAAGCACTTCGTGACCACCCAAAGCCTGTTTCAACTCCTCCTTGAAGACAACACGACACTCCTCCTTTTTTAGCTTCCACCACTTTGTCTTCTGCTCTGCCTTTACCTTCTTCACCTTCCTCACCATCAGAGTCATCCTACACACCACCATCCTATGCTGTTTGGCAACACTCACCCGCTACTACTTTGCAGTCACTGACTTCAAACTACATCGCCTACACAAGATATAGTTCTACCTGTGTGCTCCTACCTCCGCTTTAATAAGTCACTCTATGCTCCTCTCTCTTCTGGAAGAAAGTATTTACCACAGCCATTTCCATCCTTTTTGCAAAATCTAACATCTGTCCTTCTGTGTTCCTGTTCTGGATACCAAACCTGCCCATCACTTCCTCGTCCCCTCTATTTCCTGCACCAACATGTCCATTGAAGTCTGCCCCAATGACTACTCTTTCATCTTTGGGGGATTTCTTCATCACTTCATCTAACTCACTCCAGAATCTCTCCTTCTCTTCTAGCTCACATCCTGCCTGTGGGGCATAAGCACTAACAACATTGAGCATCATGCCTTCAATTTCTAACTTGAGACTCATCACTCTGTCTGACACTCTTCACTTCTAGAACATTCCTGACAAACTCCTCCTTCAAGATGACTCCTACTCCATTTCTCTTCCCATCCACACCATGAAAAAACAGCTTAAACCCTGCTCCTAAGCTTCTAGCCTTGCTACCTTTCCACCTGGTCTCCTGAACACAGAGTATGTCCACCTTCCTCCTCTGCATCATGTCAGCCAGCTCTCTACCTTTTCCTGTCATAGTTCCGACATTCAAAGTCTCTACTTTCAGTCCTAGACTCCTGCCTTTCCTCTTCTCTCTCTGGCAACGGACACGCCTCCCGCCTCTCCTTCTTCGACGTCTTCGACCAACAGTAGTCCAATTTCCACCAGCACCCTGTTGGTTAACAGCACTGATGGCGGTCGTTGTTAACCCGGGCCTCGACCGATCCGGTATGAATGTTTTTGATATGACTTGCATGTTTTATTTGGCATTTGTTTTATGCCGGATGCCCTTCCTGACACAACCCTCTGCATTTATCCGGGCTTGGGACCGGCGTGAGGGAGAAACACTGGCTTGTGCCCCTTCCTCACGGCTGCATTCTATGTATCTATTACATGCTCCAAAATATGCTTCTTAAACACATTCTATAGACAGTCTTACTCATTAATACAGTATTAATGTAGTAAAATATAGTAATGATTAAGAAAAACTTTTCAATTTTTACTGTTATATTTATTGATGATAAAATATAAACATTATACAGCATATACTGTTGTAAAGCACTAGTATTAAAGTTAATATTTGTGCGTGAGATTTCATGTTCTGTAGCATGTTTAACAAACGATACCAAAAGTCCATGTTCATTTACATTGAAATTGGCGTGGCGTCTTGGAGTGACGTCTCCAAGATGGCACTGCCTAGAGGGCGACGTTGCGGATTTGTCAGAGTCAAATTGTTTCTTTGTTCATTTTAATTTGTTGTTTTGTTTGTTCATGTTTTGCACTATGCTCGTCTATGACCGGTCGACCCTACTACAGCTATAAGATCGGAGTGTCTTCGGGCGTGTATAACTAAGCATGCTGAACTGGGCTTCTTGTTAGCCGGAATGTGGCTAGCACTGAGCTAATATGCTAATGCTAATGAGTTCTCAGTCTCCGGCACTTGGTTAGCACTTCCGGTCATACTGCTTGAAAATGTTCAGTCCCTGCGAAACAAGATAGACGAGCTTCATGCTCAGATTGCAGCCCAGAGGATCTGCTGTGGTTCTGTGAAACATGGCTTGAGGAGAGTACACCCGACGAGGCGATTGCACCAGCCGGCTTCCCGGCCTCTATCCCCTGCAATCCCAAGCGCCGGAGTCGTCGTTCGGCCCCTTTCTGCCTGGGCTTCCTATTAGCTGGTATGCGGCTAGCATATTAGCTCAGTGCTAGTTGCACCCCGGCTAACAAGAAGCCCAGTTGAGCGTGCTTAGTTATACACGCCCGAAGATACTCCGATCTTATAGCTGTAGTAGAGTCAACCGGTTGTAGACGAGCATAGTGCAAAACATGAACAAACAAAACAACAAATAAAACAAATTAAAACGAACAAAGAAACAATTTGACTCCGAGAACTCCGCGACGTCGCCCTCTGGGCAGCACCATCTTGGAGACGTCACGCCAAGTTTGATGTAAAAGGACATGAAGAGTACTGTAATAAAGTTTATCCTTTTGGTATTGTTTGTTAAACATGCTACAGAACATAAAATCTCATGCATAAACATGAACTTAGGTACTGTACTAGAATAATAATTGAAAAAGATTTTAATACAACAGTTCAGAGAAAACTGTCGTTTCCCAGAAGAAAGTCTTATTTCTTCAGAAGAGACATCCAGCATTTTCTATCGCTTAGCCAGAGAAGATGCATAGCGTTTGAGCGGTATCATAGAGCTTAACTGTTAATTAAAACACACACAAAGAGGCTCATTGACAACTTGTACGCGAATGAGGAAAAAGGGGCGGGACATAAGCTCAACCAATCAGGAGAAAGGAGGACAACCATTGGCTGAATTTGAATTTCGTGCCGGTTGCGAATACTCAAACCGTGGGTGCAAAACCGCGAATAGTCAAGGACCTACTATATTTAATGAAAATAAAGTATGGAACAGAGGGTACTGTAGTTCATAAATCATATTGATACCTTTTCCTCTCATTTTACATCACCGTCAGCATGTCTTTTGTAACAATTATTCTCCAAAGTTGAGGCGAATATTGGAATCTTAAACCAGTCGGAGAACAAAACAAATGAGTTGGAGAATGAAATGAGTGAGTCGGTAAATGCAACAAGTGAGTTGAAGAACAAAATGTATAAATCAGTGAACAAAGTGAGCGAGTCAGTAAACAGAACGAGCGGGTCTGTGAATGAAGTGACCGAATCAGTGAGAACAGAGTGAGTGAGTCTGAGAAAAACAGCGAGTCAGTGAATGAAATGAGTTGAACAAAATAAGCAAGACTAAAAACAAATAGTGAGTGAACTAGGGCTACAAATAAAGATTATTTAATAATCGGTGAATTGGTTGATTATTTTTGATTAATTAATTAATCAGAAAGAGCACAAACATTTTTTAATTACAATTTCTATATTCAAGTCCATATGTGAGTAACTGCGTGTATATCATTTGTTAATTCTGTGGTGGATAATTAATCATAGTTCAACATATTCATATAAATAATCTACTAATATATATTGACTTAATATATTTACTTAATGACTTAATTTTAGCTAATTTTGTATAAAGCTGAAATTTAGTTTTATAAATTAAAATTCATATATTTCAATTTTCATGCAAATTGCATATTCTAAAGAATCATTGCCAAATTGTGAATCACGAAAGAGGTCTATTGCGTCTATAAATAATACAGCAATTTCTCAGCACTCAACCTGAGTTTCCAATGCTAACGTAAACAACCTCGCTAGGGACAGGAGAGCTGCCATCTTAAGTTGCCGAACCTACTTTAGATCACGTGACAAGCAAACACACTTGTGTATTACTACTCTTAGCTCATTGGCTGCCCAGGCCAGCTGCCGAGGTTATTTCTCAATGGACGGAAATGACGGGATGATCTGATTCATTGCATTGTGAGCTGAATAAATTTAGGATTCTGTAGTCTCTTACCCTGCTTATGGACCGGCTTCCTCATCAATAATAATTCCTACATGTTTTCTTCTGGCGTGACTGTAGCGCTTCCGTGCCAAGCCATCTTCTCACTTTTACAAAGCCTGCATTCAGCACATTTTCGGGGACTATGTACATTAAAATGCCCACAAACTTTTGAAGATTTTGGTCAGTACTTTTTCCATCCCAGTGTCACTGGAAGTTGACTGAGCCATGTTTTCTAATGTTTATAAAGATGAAAAAATGTGAGGTGCACGTATGACACGTCCGTTCAACTCCGTACTGAGTGACACTCGTCTGTAGTGGCTGATTACACAATAATCGTGAGACTTATCAATAACAAGATTTATTGCCAACACTTAATAATCGATCGTTGCAGCACGACAGTGAACAAAGCAAGTGAATGAAATGAATGTCAATGAAAGCAATAAGTGATGCAGACAATCAATAGATACAAAAAAAGAATCAAAAGAGACTGAGAATGCATCAGACAAGACGAAGAACAAAGCAAGTGAGCTGGAGAATGCAATGAGCAAGTCAAGGAGCGCAATGGGTGAAATCAGAGAACAAATCAAGAATCGGTTAACAAAATAAGCAAGTCTATGAAGACAACCAGAGAGTCGGCGACCACCGCAGCAAGTCGGAAGGCCAAGCAAGCGAGACTCAGCATGGTGAGGGCACTGAGTAAGTTGGTGATCGAAGCGAGCGAGTCAGAGAATGACATGAGCAAGTTGGTAAACACAAGCAGCAAGTTATAATAAATTGAGAGTCAGAAAATGTATTGAGCGAATTGGAGAATAAAATGAGAAACCCGAAAATCAAATCGACTCGGTGAGCAAAACAAGGGAGCCTGGGGGCGATATAAGTGTGATGGAGAAGAAAAACGGCAGTCTGAACAAAGTGAGAAAAACAGGGAACGCAACGAGCAAGTCGGTGAACAAAGTAAGCGAGTCAGAAAATGAAGCGAGAGAGCCCAAGAACGAAATGAGCAAGCCAGGAAATACAAACAATGAAGCCAGTGGGTCGGAGAATGGCGTAGGTTCTACGGCTCTCAGATGTCTGAAGTAATTGTGTGATATTTTGTACTGTTACAGAATGATGAGCAGATGAGTCTGTCGAGTCTGGTTGACAGTAAGTTTTACCGCACACTGCTGGAAGAAGAAGGAGGGAATGTGAAGGAACTCCTGGATGCAGAGGAGTATTTGGTGCCGCAGCCCGGATTCTTTGAGAATCAGGCTAATGGATTGACGAGACATCAATCACACAGGGTCAGCTCTGCTTTTCTCGTGACATTTCTACTCAAAACATTCATTTAAAAATGAACTGTCAGGGGGCTCTTTTTTCATTTGATCATGTATTGTTTACATTAGATGACTTTCTTTTGTTTTTAACCAATCAGAGCACAGATCTGGGACTGGAGATAGAAGCCATACCAAATGGCCGGAGCATGCACTCATCGGTCACTACACTGGGGCGGAACCTCTACCCAACACTTCCAATCGGAGCCACAGCCAATGGGACCTGGGGAGGCTCTCAGTACCGCTCACTGGCCCGAAGTCAGTCCCATTGCTCTGCTGGTGGCCAGTCAGACTCGGTGTTTCTGGACGTGGGCAGGGAGGAACCACCCTCAAGTCCTGGACGGTACAGTAAAGACCCAACTCTCCTGGGCTGCATGGATGGAGACATAGAAGTGGACGGGTTAACTCCTTTAAGTTACCCGTCTCATTCACTGCCACGTAAAACACGCACACAGCCTGGTGAGTCATGATATTTTTAATTAATAAAACATTCAAATTAAGGCTTCTATGTTTACACATTTTTCTCGTCATATCTTCAGAGTATGTGAATCAGGACGTCCAATCAGAGCGGGCGAATACGCTACCGCGTAAATCCACTGAGAGGCGTTTGCACAACGGACTCGGTGCAGGGCGCAGCATGGAGAATCCCGAGTACCTGGTGCCTACGTCTCCTGCTTTCGACAATCCATATTACTTGGATCTTGAGGCTAAAATTCCACCAGGTGCGCCTTTAGTGGGTGGAGCCACATTGCCTCCCAGGCAGATGAACGGTTATGTGATGCCTACAGCAGAAAACCCAGAGTATCTGGGATTGGCCGAAACCTGGAGTGGACAGAGAGAGTGTGCCTGAGGAGGGGCTGTGGGAGACCAGGGTTGCCTGAGTCGCTGAATGAGTGAATCCAGCACTACGTACGATATGTTCTAGGGCTATCAGATTTCTTTAAAAATTCCATTTAATTTAAACTATTTAAAATCTCGAGTAGCTGCGGTCTGTTTTCATATCACAGGTACGACTTGGGTCACATTTTGCCATCAGAAATCACAAGGACATTCAAACTACAGAATGCTGGTGTGGACACTGTAATGCCCAATAAGATCAAGAAAATGCAGACAGAGGCTCAGCTATAGACAGGATCTGGACATGGGTGATGACATGACGCACATTTCCACAATATTTTTATATTTAATTGGGTGTTTAATTAAATAATAGTTAAACTGGAGGATTTCTGGTAAAGTGGAATTCGTGCTGATGGCCCTAGTACATCACATAGTGAACGTGTTGGATGGATGAGGGTGTGTGTGTGTGTGTGTGTGTGTGGACAGCCTGGACAGCTAACCATGGAATTTTACCCATCAGATAAAGACACAGTTCAGACCGTGAACTCACTGACCTTTTGATAAATGAATCGAGACACCATGTCCGTGGATATACCGAACATGGCACGAGCCACCCGGGATGTGATGATTAGTGGACCTTGAATGGTACAAGCCAGCGGGAGCGTTTTTGTTTTGTTTTGGGTATTTTTTTGTAAAGAAGATGCAAATGAAGCACATAAGAATGTACAAACCAAATGACACTGGATCTGAAAATCACTACGAATAACTTTTACTTGGATACTTTTTTCCTGTTTCTCCGCTGTCACCTCATTCCCCTCTCTTCATTCCCATCACAGTGTTTTTGTTTTTGGTCTTCCAAGCACGGCGGCAGCTCAAATGTGGTGTCATTGGTGCTGCTGTTTCCAGGCTAAACTCTGAGGCCTGGATCGAGCAGCTTTTCAAGCTAAATAGTAATGTGAGACGGAGAGAGCGGTGGAGGAGGTGACGGGTCATCAGTGTAGAACCCTCCTTGCAGTAATAGAATATCATGCTTATGCACATGACGTCATACCGTACGCTGACTTTCCCTCACCGGCATCATCCAGGATCATCTGAAACGATCAGTGTGGCGGCAGCAGAGCCGTGTGTGCAGCTGAGGTTGTGTTATTCGCGTGTGTTCTTGTCATCACACTCTGGCTGATGCGGCTCCTGACCACAATGTCACAGTGTATGTGATTTACACTCGAGGGAAAGTTGATCAACGTGTTTTAATAACACTTTTGAAACCCAGGATATGTCGCAGGTCCTACTTCCACAAATCAATGCTATTATTTATGTACAAGTCAAAGAGCTGATTAACATAATGATACGTTATACAACTACTGTATTTGTTTGTTTTCGAACTTGTTGTGGATGATTAGTAAATGGAATGGATCCGATATCCTCCCCCTCCAGTGTTATATATTTAGACCGAACTTAATTGATGATTATTAGTTCATCTTAATTGCTTTCAAATTATCTCATGAAACACGTGAGCCGCTCCAGCATAATATGGATTAAGTCCAAAGTGTGAGATACTGAGATACTGATACATTTGGAAAGAGAATTGAATCTGCTTCAGAATTAGGAGTAATATATGATTACAGCATGAAAATGGACTGAGTTACATCACTTTATTTGTCGGTAATCAGGAAATTATACTTTTGAGAAAATAACAATTTCAGTTCGAGCCAGTTTCTGAAAGTCCACATCTGAAACTCTTTAGCATTCATAAACTAATAAATCCGGCTCTCGACAAATCGGTGCCATCGAACTAGTGTCCTTCTAGCAACAGGTGAGTTCTATTTACATGTGTGTTTTAGTTCTTCTTCTTTTTTTCCAGTGTTTTCTGATTGGGGGAATCCTGCTGGGATTCTGTGAGTAGGAAGAGGATTCTGGTGGTGAATATGAATAATAAGGAAACACTCTGAGCCATCCAGGCCGGTGGTGTAGTGGTTAGGGTGCTGCGCTCATGATCAGGAGGTTGCGAGTTCAAATCCCACTGAGACCACAAGTCAAGGTCTCAACCACAAGTGTGGCTCTGTTCACCCAGCAGTGTAAATGGGTACCAGTAAAAATATACTGGGAACGTAACCTGCGATGGACCAGCGTCCCATCCAGGAGGAGTTGAACTCCTGATAGCTTCACGCTACAGAAACCGGGGATAAGCACCGGCCTGATGAGTCGCTATGGCTCGGGTGTAAAAAGCCCATGAACTCTACCTACATTCGCCTGCCCTCAGCAATCACAAAATCTCTTTGAAAATCGGCAGCATAAGTGGATATTTGTATTGTTATACAACAACGTGGACATGGAAGCCTTTTCTTAAATAAGTATTTCAGAATGAATAGATTGTGTTTGTGGATATTTGAAGTTGGTCATGTTAAAGATTGCTTTGAAGGATGCACATTTTCATCCAGGTGCATAATTTACCACCGAGTAGCTCTTTCTCAAAAAAAAAAAAAAAACACCTCGTGACATAATCCGTATTATACTGGAGCAGGTCACATACGCCAGCCGGTAATTAGTGGAAATGTAACAAGATGGCATCTCATCATTCATGAGAGTATTTATTAATTCATCCGTTTATCATGTGCCAGTTTTTACTTTTGCTGTTTAATTTAAATGAAGATACAAGATGTACTTTTTTTCCTTAACAGAACTTTGGTGTTCTCCCAAAACTCCTGAATCAGAGATGGTTGGAAAAATGACTTCCTGACCCTGCAATTATAAACTAAACCGTGTCAGTCAAAAATTACATGGGGATTTTTTTTTTTTAATTAAATGTACGATTTTACACTCTAGTATCGTTGTTCCTCTATCTGCAGTTATATGTTCCTACAATCACGAAAACTTTGTTAGAAAAAGAATCTCGATCCTTCACTTGTTGATTCGTGTCATTTTTTTCTTCACATTTGCCATCTGCAGGATTGTTTTACAGCAGCAGATTAGTGTTCTTGGGCTACCCAAAGGTAGGGTTAGAAGTTCTGAGCAGAAAGTAATAATTTCTGAGAGTAAAAAGTAATTTGTAAAGCAGATTTTTTTTTTTAAAAAGAATTGGTTTTAATAATGGGGAGCGTCTGTTGAGACATTATCACTGCATCAGAAGCAGTGTTGGTACTCTGAAGAAGTTCCAGAAGAAAAAAAAACATTCTGACTTTAATTTCAGAAAACCTTTTCATATCCTCTCAGTTCATTCTTTTTGTTCATGTTGTTTTCCATAAAGTTGTAATGCAGGGAGCTGTAAGATGGCAAATGTAAAGGGGGAAAAAAACCAAAATCAGTTGTATCGGTAAGGTTGCAGATTACAGCCAGCCAATTCGGTCATATCACAAGGCTTGAACTAATCTGATATTTGTAGATAAAACGTATAAAACCTTTGTTTGGTGATGATTTAGAATAAAATGTGGAAGGAATAACATGTAAAATAGAAGAAAAATGTACATTGTTCACATGATCTCAGCTCATGATGTCACAGTAGACGTGATACTGTAGTGATGCCGCCTGAGACCTAAAAGGACATGACTGTTTATTTCATGAAAACAGACTATTTTTGGTATAGGTTTTTCTCCATTGGTGGAAATCAGGGGAATTTGTTGATGCACTGAAAATGTTGAAATGTCTGACTGGCGGCAGCGTGAAGAGCTGTCGCTGTAGAGTTCAGGGGGAAAAAGAGCCAGTGGTGCATGTTAAGATCCCGAGAAAACAAAGAATGGCTTGTTGCCTGTTCCACACTGGGGGTTGGGGGGTGTGGGGTGGGGTGGGGGGTTGATTTCTGCAAACCCAACAGTGTTAAACACTCTGTTTTGGCTCAGATTCCTCTTCCTTATTATGCCAGTTAAAAGTCAGGACACTCCCCTACTTATTAGGGCTCTGAGCGTCCGCTTGGAACTCTGGTCTTTCTGTTCTTTTCTGGTTCATTTGGTTCTTGTGCCACTTTTTTCTTTGCAGTAAAACCAAGGCTTTGCAACGAAGAAGGTCAGCCGATTTGGGTAGCAACGCGATGCAATGCGCAACGATATAATTTTGCATCTGTAGGTCACATGACCTGCCAGCTATTGTTAATTGAAATTGCCGTTTTCAAAACTTCACACTGAAACGTTTGATCCAATACGAAAAAAAAAAAATCACTCTGAAACTACTAAAAAACAATGTAGGCACGATCTTTTAAATTTGAAAGCAAGCCATTAAAAAACACAAATTTCACAAGCCCTGCAGCTTTCCATTTAAAAGCCAATTTTGAATGTATGAAAAATATACTTAAAAATGTTCTCATGGATTGTAACTTCCGTCGATGCACATCGAGGGCATTTGGAGTACAGTATGCTCGATTTAAATTGTGAAGGAAAACCTCTGTTAGAGATTCCAGAGCCATGTGGCGATTAAATACAATGACAAAATGCATATTTTTGATAATTAATTCTCATGTGCTTCTGAACCGCTGACCTCGAACTCTGTAATGTCCTCTGTTCCATTTGAAAGAGCCCGTGTCCTGACTGGTACTGTGTACACAACAATCTTAATATCCAGGGACTATTCAACTCAATCCATCTTAGTACAAGAGAAGAGGCTGTACGAAAATCCTGAAGAGAAGATGAGCCATGTCTCTTATATTTTTTTTTTACTAATTTAGCTGTACGGCCTGTGGAGTTTGAGCTGAGAAGGAATTCTCGCAACTGCAAGACTAATGGGGGGACAATCGATACGGAGCACATTGAAGGAGTTGTAAAATGAATTACTGTATCATTGTGATTTAACAAAAATATCTTTTTTATACATTTATATATGTTGAGGCTTTTTTTTTTATCTCTTTTATGGTATTTGTTGTATTTTACTGTACTTTTGGTACTTTTTGTTGCACTCTGACGTCTGAAAACTGCCGATTTTTGTGAACGAGTACCCGCGTACATGCCTGTATTGGGTTGTGCCTTTTAATGTTTTATTTTGTGGTTATTAAGAAATGAAATAAATAACAAACATGGCTTCTGTTGGTTTTTTTTTTTTTTTTTTTTTTTTGTAAAAATTACTCAAGATGTATCAGATGTTTCGAATGGCTGTAAAAAAACAAAATATATTTGTTATATTTATATTAGGACCCCCCACTACTTTGCGCTTCAATTCATGCGGCTTCAGTGCATTTATTTTTTTAAATATTCAGCGAATTAAAAATAAGGAAATTAAGGAAGAATAGGGGAAAAAGTTAAGGAAAAGTCTGCAAAAACAAGGCCAATTATGCAACAAAAAAAAACCCCTAAACAAACAAAAAACAACCCAAAATCTCCCATCAAAACTTGTTATATTTTTGTGAGGTGCGCATAAGATGTAAATAAAATATAAATACCAAACACATACAGATGTGTTTGGTATTTATATTTTATTTACATCTTATACATTATTTTTAAATGTTTGTTATTATAAGCATTTATAGCTTTGAATATGTATTTATTAATATTATATGCACACATGTACGTATACATCAGTCAGAGGGGGTTGGGGGGGTGATCCTACTTCGCGGAATTCGGTGGTCATGGGGATCTCAGTCCCAATTAACAGCGAAAAGTGAGGGATCCCTGTATTCTATATTACCCGGCGGTCGTGATGGTTTTTTTTTTTTATGTGTTTCTGTAGTTTCTAACACAGATTATTAAAGTGGGTTGATCAAGCATTAACAGGAAGATAATGTGAAAAGTGTAGAAAAGAAATTCAAAGACAAGTATTACAATTTCAGATAAGACAGACGATACTAAAGAAATATTTACTATTATTTAGTTAGTTGGCGAGAAAAAGAGACAAAATAGAAGAGGGAGAAAGTGTGAACAGCTTCAAAAATGCACTGGAACTCAGTAACACAGCACAGAATATTACTAGATTACACTTGAGATAGCAGAGATCAACAATAAAAGCTGTACGTACATAAGAATTTTATATTAAAATGTCATTCAAAGGGTAAATTTGCCGACCGTTCCCCTTTGCTCTTGTTTACAATAAAAAAAAAGAGAGCATGCCTTAGCAACTGGAACGATCCGCACTTACACCTCCACATGACCTCAAACTGACATCGCAGTCAGTCACTGGTGCTTTGGTTGCACTGATCACAGTGTGTGCACCTGAATAAATGTATAAAATATGCTTTACAATAAATGAGAAAACATCACTGAACGTGCTGATGTCTGTTTCGGTGCTGGACATTCACAGGGTCCTGTGTGAGGACGGTGTGAGGGTAAGCTGTGCATGGCAGATAGATGGTTGCTGAGTTATTTGATTCTACTTTCTCCTGTCTTTATGTTCAAAACACAAATACTATATGTACAAAAATACAGTCGGTCAGTAAACCTCAACAGTCTCTTCTTTGTCCCGTTAGCACGTCTGTGCTTCAGCTTGCCATACCCAGAAATCTGTGTAACTCGCCAACATTTTGATTCAAGCCTAGACTGATCTTTCGTTGTAGTCAGCTGGTTAACCAACAAGTTAATGACAAAACAATGGGTTAGTTTGTACTTTCTGCACAGATGCAAGCTCAAATTCATTGTTTACTTACTCCGTCCTCTCAGCTGACATTAAATCCGGAAGTTATTTTCATTGCATTCGCTAACTTATGGTTAAGCCAGGTTCAGATACATGTTTATGAATTCCAGCCAGGTCCAGTGAGGAATCGAAATGATCCGACGGTGAGGAGAACCTCAGAAGGCATGTAGACGTGTTATATCCATCACACTGGGTGTTGCGTGGAGGACGGGGGTAAAAGCAGGTGAGGTGGTGTCCTTGAGATGAGCGGTGAGTGAGTGGGGATTTCCTCAGGCTTTTCTGTTACCTTCATGTGCATGCCGCTTGGCTGGGAATCCAAAGACTTTGGTGTAAACGCCGTGTCAGGCCTGGTCACACACTGGACAAGATACAAGCACGGATTGAAGTTACACATTGCCAAACCAACATGAAACTCCAATGAAATCAGCTCAGAGCTGTGCATTTCAGATAAAAAGGGTAATGGTGAGCAACCTACTGAAGTAATGAAGACTGCTTTGAAACTCTCAAACCGTATAAAGCTGTTGTCTGACTCTGGGCCAACACACATACAACCACTAATGCTTAGTCTCACAACTAGGGACAATTTGGAATCATAGCCTACTGTGTATTGTTTTTGGATTGTGGGAGGAAACCAGAAACCCCCCCACCACCCAAAAAACAATCAAACCAAAAGTCCTCCCACAAAAGCACTGGGAAGACATTTAAACTCCATACAGTAACACCCTGAGCTCAGGAAATGAACCCAGGCCTTTTTACTGTGAGGTGGACATTCCAATCCCTGCGACTCCATGTCACTCAGCTTCACGTCATATCACTTCAATTAACAACTGATAAACACTTTTGTATATTCCACCTGATGGTAAAGGGCACTGGATCGCTGATCCTAAGGTTAGGGGTTCGAGTCCCACTCTCCACAAGGCGGTGACTGTCCGTCCGTTCCCCCCCCAAAAGTGCAGCTTATCAAAGGCTGGCCGTGTCTCTCACTGTCTATGGTGAGAGGTTCATGTAAAAGAACCATTAGCTGACTTTCGTAAAGAGTAGCTGCAAAGGCGTCAGCGTGTTTCCGCCCCTTGCTAAAGGGTTGTGTCAGGAAGAGCATCTGATGTAAAAACCTATGCCACATCAAACATGCGAATCAGATGATTCGCTGTGGCGACCCCTGAAAAAGGAGAAAAAACGAAGGGAAAAAAACACTTTTGTATATTCTAACCTTAGCTTTATACTTTTTAAAAAATATATATTACTCTTTATGTACAGTACTATGAAATTATTCTAACTTTTTGTACTTGATTTTGAGCTCTCTCTCCCGAAAAAATTTGGAATGGCAGCTTTTCATATTTACTAGGGCTGGATCTGAATACTTGAATATTCATTCATTGGCTTGGGATTTGATTTTCTATTTTGGGGTGGGGGTTCTGGAATATACATTCTTGGATGTCTGCACTATGCTTTAGTTTAATGGGCATCAAAAAAGGAAGAGAAGACACCGAGGACAAAAACAAGTGTCAGAATAATAATACGAACAACACTATTAGACTCCATACGACATTACATCTTTGAGTAAACAGAAGGAAACTGGCTGTAGCACATCCATTTCAGCCCCCCCGTGTCTTCTGACCTTGTGAAGATGGATCCTGAATCATATCCATGCTTATGTGCTACTACCCTGGACAGCTCAGCAGTCCATTGCAGGGAAAACGCACACAACCATTCACACTTGGTCTCACCCCTAGGGACAATTTGCAAGAGCCAATTAGCCTACTCTACATGTTCTGGAGTGTGGAAGGAAACCAACACAAGCACAAAGAAAACATGCAAACTCCACACAGAAACACCCAAGCCCAGGAATCGAACCCAGGACCTTCTTGTCATGAGGTGGATGCCACTATGTCACCTGTAGTATAAATTTTACTGAAATGTTTTAGGCGTCCAATTCCCTTTACAGTTATAAGCTATCTCTATAGACTTCTATCGTGAAGTTTCTACTACTGTGCATGGTTTGTATTTTTATATGATTTCACCCAAAAGAAGATGAGGATGGGGTTCTCTTGCGAGTTTGGTTCCTCTCAAGGTTTTCTCATCAGAATTGATTGGGAGAGGTTTCGTTGCCACTGTCACTGTGGGCTTGTTTATTAGAGTTTATAGACAAATATTTAAATCCATAATTTTAAATTATGTAAAGGCGTTCAACCGTGTCCCTCAGGCTATCTTGTGGGGTGTGATCCGAGAATATGGTATACCAGACTCGTTGTTACGGGTCATTCGGTCTCTGTATTGCCGGAGGCAGAGCTTGGCCCGCATTGGTAACACATCGAATTCCTTTCCAGTGAGGGTTGGAGACTGCCAAGGCTGCCCTTTGTCACCAGTTCTGTTCATAACTTTTTTGGATAGAATTTCTAGTAGCAGCTGAGGCGATGAGAAGTTCTGGTTTAGTAGCCAAAGGATCTCGTCTTTGCCTTTTACTGGAGATTTAATTTTGACTTTATCAAGACGAGACCTTCAGCTCTTGTTGAACTGATTCATAGCAGAGTATAAAGCGGCCGGGCTGAGAATCAGCACCTTCAAGTCCGAGGTTATGGCTCTCAACTGGAAAAGGGTGGGATGCACCTTTCGGGTCTGGAATGAGGTCCCGCCCCAAGTGGAGGAGTTTAAGTATATTGGCGTCTTGATCAGAAGTTAGGGAAGTATAGAGGTTGATCAGTGCCACCTCTGCTATAAAGCTCATACGGGTCCATTGTGGTAAAGAGGGAGCTGAGCCAGAAGGCAATTTATGTAAATTTTGATTTATGTTCCTACCTTCACCTATGGTCATGGGCTTGGGGTAGTGACTAAAAAGAATAAGATTGCCAATGAAAGTGACTGAAATGAGCTTCCTTCATATGGGGGCAGGGCTCTCCTCCATGTTGACAGGAGCCGGTTAAAGTGGCTCAGGCACCTGATTTGAATGCCTCCCTGGTGTGGTGTTTCAGGCATATCCAACCAGGAACATGTTTGGAAACGCCTCGGTGCCACCTCGGAACAGCTGGAGGAAGTGGCTGGGGAGATGAACGGCTGGACCTCACTGCTTAGCCTGCTGATCTCTGCAACCCAGCCCCGGAACAAGAGTAAGAAAATGAAAATAAATGTATTTACCAATTTTTTTTTACTGTGTAAAGCTATTTTGCGACGATTTCAATTGTAAAAAGCACACAATTAAATTTTACACAAATTTAATACAAATAAGAATTAAACTGAATTGAAAGAGCACTTCCTAAATAAAACTGGTGATAGCACATTTGTTCGTTAATTCGTTTGCTTAATCCAACTAAACTCGCAGGGAAGCTAAAGTCTTATCCAGAACAAATCTGGGCGATGGCGGGGTAAACCCTGACCAGCTCGCCAGTCCATCACACTGACAACACACACCAATTTTGAATGGCCAGTTAGCCTAATGTGCATGTCTTTGGACTGTAGGAGGAAGCTGGTGTACCCGGAGGAAACCTACTCAGGCACAGGAAGAACATGCAAACTCCTCACCGAGCTCAGGACCATGAGATAAGGTAGATGTTCTAACAACTTAAATTGATGGCAAGAATGAAATGAGTGTTAATTGTAAGTTCATTGTACAGAGAGGAAATAGTATTTGGGATGTAGACCAATAACTGTCATTCATTGGTGGTTTGAATCAGAGATGCGCACAGGGAAAGAAGTGAGAGTGGGAGTTACGTTTGTGTTTAGACGAATAAAATCACTAAAAAAGTCGGTGTAAACTTTATGCAAACAAGTGTGTAGTTGGGATCTTTGATTATCTCCTTGACAGTCTAGACCTTATTAAGATATTCCTTTGTTTTCTGTGAAATATCTGTGGAGAGATTTCAAACCGAAGTTTGTCATTTTAGTGGTTTACGTGTTTGTTTTAGTTTGCATGTCTGCACTAGCACATTAGCTATCATCTTTATTTTTGTTAGTATTCATTATCAAAGTGAATGGAGTCTTAGCTTCTGTATAGCTCATCCGGCTTTCGCTAGAGGCTTAAGTTCATCGTTTTCGACATGGAAACTGAGAATTTACTAAGAATATGCTAGAGCTGTCAAGTTCATGCTCAAAGTTCTTTAACTTCACGGGAGAGACCACTCCATCTCTGGACACATTTCCCCCACCTTGTGCATCATCGGACACAGAGAAGTTACATCAGAAACTGCAGAGAAGTACATCATTCCTTAACATCTGCTTTCCTATTCTCCACCAGAGGACAAGAGACTCGTGAAGTGGGGGATTGGACGCACAACTGAAATAAGGTACGACATACTTTTTATTATAGCTCTCTGAGTGAAATGGCCAATAGTTTTGGGCCACTCCGCTCCCAAGCAACATGTCAGGCCTGCAGCGGGGTTTGTTTATTTTAATAACCTATGCCTGTGTGTGTGTGTGTGTGTGTGTGTGTGTGTGTGTGTGTGTGTGTGTGTGTGTGTGAGAGAGAGAGAGAGAGAGAGAGTGTGGGCCCACTGAGTTAGATGTTCATCTAAATTGACTGTGTTCATGAGGCAACCTGTTTTTGATTTATTTTATTTTAAAGGGAAATATTACTTTGATTCACATTATTTGGAATTGGAGAGGTCTTTCAGTGAATCTAAACTTGATTGCATTTATTTTATACATTTCTAATTAAAAGGAACATTATTTTTATTTAATAGCCTAATATTTGGAGTTAATTGGTTTTTCATTTGGTTAAAAGCATTTAAATATAGGTGATAAATATTAGTAATTAATTATTATAGTGATATATTTGTTTAAATTTGTTCAAGAAGATAATTCATCAAAATGAAATAAAAGGGCCCGAGACAGGTGAAATTGTAAGCATTCATTAACTAATTACTGTATATTATTAATAACCTGAACTAATTGCTTTAAAGAACCCAGAGCCTCTGTCTATTGTATAGGGATACGTGGGCTACACAAAGTGGAGGCACAGCTGGGATAAATATTGCCCTGGGTTTCCAGCTGCATAAGTCCAGACTGAATAAACTGTGAGTTTAGCAAATAACAGTGTATACACCATGCAGAGCCATACTGTGTACTGAAGAACTGGTGTCGATGAGAGTCACACTTTGCTGACATTTGTTCCAGAAAACATAGAGATTTTAGAGATAGAAGATACATAGCAGACTATAAAGTGCCTGGGAGGTGTTAGAGCCAGAGATCGAATGCTAAGTGAAACGGGAAATAACATGCTTGTACTTGTGAATGCAGAGGAAAAGTGACTCATTCAGATCAGATGTCCCAAAGGAAGTACTCACACCAAAAGAACTGACAGCAGGGCTGATCTTCACTGTAGCCGGCAATACAGGTTCTGAAGAAGATTTTAGCACTAAACTGATTACTACAGGTTTAGGGAAAGTCTATGGATGATATGAGGGCCTCATTCGCAAGATCATGGGCAGTCTCCTTATATACTGAATCCATCCTTCGGGCTGTTGGCGATCTATTAGACAAAACTGCTAATCCATCTCTGGAGAGTGTAGGATATCGCTGTCTGTGAGTTTTTTCTGGCACTGTGCAGACTCCAGCGGGAAGGGAGCAGTTTGGTCATCGGTTTGAGCAAGCTTACTTGATGGTTGAAGAGAATGATGGTTCTACAAAAGATAAAAGGAGAAGAATCATGGAAAGCTTAAAAGGGCCAGCATTTAAGGTGATAAAAGCAGTACATTCATCTAACCCTGCGGTTATAACTGAGAAATTCCTAGAAATGCCTTTTAAAGGTGCTTTTGGACTCGCAGAGTCAGGAGATGATTTGTACTTTACTTTCAGACTCCAGCAACAACAACCTATAAAGATTTTCTGAGGAGACTAGAGCATTGTTTATCCATAGTAATACAAAGACGTGACCTTCCAACCTGTAGCATGGATAAAGCATGGATTGAGCAGTGACTTAAAGAGGCAATAAATGGTGCCCTGATGTTAATTCAGCTGCAATTAAGAGAGGAGAGCCAATCCTCCAACCTTCCTTAAGCTACTGCATAAAATTCGCACAGAAGAGGAATGAAGTCGCGAGGGTAAGATTGAATCGGTCAATGCACACAGTCCATGCCAACATTCAGGTGGAAAATAAGCAAGCAGAGATACAAAGTCTTAAAGCTGAAATTAAGGGAATAATATCAATTTATGTACCCCTCGCCGCACATCCTTACCAAAACAGTGAGGAAAAGAATTAAAAACAACCAGTTAGCACTGGGCCAGCTGCAGCAACTAGCTTGGACCCTGAAGTGATACACCAAAAGAAACAAGTTAAACATTTTCAACAGAAAATGTGTCACATCAGATAGACACTTCACCAACTGTAATGAGTGTAAATATGCCAAACAGACAACAGACTGTTTCTGTTACCGTCATGGTGAAAATGGACACATGGCAGGGAAATTCAGAAAGTCTGTGAACTCAAATAAAGAAATTCGGAGGCTCATCTAAGCTCTCAGAAAAGCCAAAGTTCCTACCTCCAGTCTCTTGGTGACAGTACACTGAAGGAAACCACCTATATAGTCAGGAGGACTACAGTGGATATGTTGGAGCCAGAGGGTATACCCGAAGACTTAATTGGTCCCCCATTGGTGGAACCAATAAAGGTGAAAGGAAACCAGTGTGATGCTCTATTGGACAGTTAATGGGTTATCATAATCTTTGAATCCTGGCATGACAAACACCTGTCTGATAATCCACTACACCCTGTGAAGGACTTGAACATCTGGGGTTTGGGTAGCTCTAGTTATCCATAACTTGGTTATGTGTAGTGGTAGAGATAATGTTCTGAAGAAAGAGGCATGAGTACCAACCACCATGTCATTTCTCGCCTTAATTTGCTCTGATGCACTGGGCCCAGATCAAACATCAGTGGTCATAGGGACCAATGCCAAAGCTAGTTTTCCCGAGCGGTTGGCCAATGTGTGTGGGGATATTTCTGGAGTGTCTGAGGCCCATATCCTAGGGATGAATAGCACACACATTGAGACCAAGAGAGAATTGAGTGCTATGGGTTTAACAGAAGAGGAAGATGGTTGTGTGATGTGGGAAGGGCCTTATCCTTTAACATTACCTGCAGGAGGCAGCTGTAAAGCAATCTGCAAAAGTTGTGCTTGAGCAGCGCGACTATACCAGTTGGCACTTTTCAAGAAACTTGTGCATTGCTGATGCTGTTAGTCATGTCAAGCCAGCTGCCAGTATCTGAGGAGTTTGATTCTTTCAGTCATTCATTCATTGTTTCATTTTCCAAATCGCTTAAACCTATTTACGGTCACCGGAAGGCTGGCGCCTGTCTCAGCCGACTCTGGGCGAGGGCAAAGTACACCCTGGACAGCTCACCAGGACATCGCAGGGCAGTAACAGACTCACGGCTTTGCAGCCTACTCTTGTCAAAAGTCAGCAATGGTTCTTTTATGTGCATCACACCATAGACAGTGAGAGACATGGCCAGCCTTTAATAACTCAGTTAATTGCACTGGGGGACAGTGACAGCCCATTAGGAGTGGGGCGTGAACCCCCCAACCTTTGAATCAGTGATTCAGCACCTTACCACCAGGCCACCACTGCCCTTGGAGTTTGATTCCAATTTGATTAACTTTGGTGAGTCCCCTGTTCAGAAGTTGGCTGAATGAGCAGATGTCTTCTCTGTGCATGAACTGGATATTGGACTCTTCAAAGCAGTGGAACACTCTATTCACTTGTCAGACGCCCGACCATTTTATGAACACTCCAGATGCATTGCTCCTGTGGATAGTGATGATGTATGTTGTTATGTTCAGACGTTGTTAGAAGCATGCATCATCAAAGAGTCGAAAAGTCCCTATGCATAGTAATTTTTAGGAAGAAGAATGGAGAGGTAAGGATGTGCACTGACTACCGTACACTCAATAGCCATACTGTTCCTGACCACTACACTACCCCACACATCGATGAGGTGCTGGATTGCTTATCATGTAATCAATGGTTTTCAATCTTGGATTTGAGAAATGGTTATTAGCAAATAGCCACAAAGGAAGAGGGTAAAGAAAAAACTGCTTTCATAACCCCTCTAGGATTTTAGCAGTTCGAGAGGATGCCATAGGGCATCACAGGAGCACCCGCAACTTTCCAATGCCTGGTGGAAAAGGCAGATTTAGGTCAAATATGTGGGTTGTATAGTCTCGGCTGAGGGTATCGCAGCAGAACCAGAAAAGATCAAGGCCATTGCTACATGGCCCAAACCCACTAACTTGAAGAACTTTGCAGGTTCTTTGGCCCTAATAAGGTCAGTAAAGGATGCATGATAGATGAGAAGTTCTGGATAAATAATCAGTAATCAATTTGTTCCATTTACCTGAATGAGCAAGAGCCATTTGGAGCCAGGTGGGATTAATCCTGCACTGTGGTATTTGAAAATAATCAAGCACTGCCTCACACATGCTCCAGTTCTGGCTTTCTAAGAGCCCAGCAGACCATATGTGTTATATGTGGATGCCAGTCTGTCAGGACTTTGCACTGTTCTCTATCAAGAACACCCAGAAGGATTCAGGCCAGTTGCATTTGCCATTCAAAAGCTGAGCTCTTCAGAAAAGAGCTATCCCATTCATCAATTAGAGTTCTTCATTCTGAAGCGGGCGGTTGTCAGGAAAATTCCATGACTATCTATATGGATCCTGCATTACAGTACGTACTGACAATAATCCATTACCGTATGTACTTACCTCAGCAAACCTTAATGCTACATGGCATCGTTGGCTGTCTGATTTGTTAGTCTATAATTTGATATTATCTACAGACCTGGAAAGAACAATGTAGATGCTGATTTGTTGTCAAAAATGGAGACAGGAAATGGAGGGACCAAATGGCAAAGTACCTCACAAGCTGGTGTAAAATCTATATGCCAGCTCGCTGGCATCCTTGGCCCCTCTGGAGATTCTCCACATGCATGCAACTCAACACACTGGGACAAATGCCCAGACAGGAGTTGACAGTTCAAGCTCAAGATCCCTTGATATGATCAGTGATCATTGCGATTAAGTTGGCCAGATGATGTAGAATCCAATGCAAAGATGTTGGCTATGAAAAGAAAAATTGTCAAGTTAGTCATGAAGAATGGATCACTCATGGATCAGGTTCTTCTGGCCAAAGATGGCTAGTGATGTTGACCATTACATCAAACCAGGGAGAGTGTATCCTGAGAAAAATCCCATGCCGAAGAGACACCACATAGTAAGTACTGGGAAAATGGATATTGTTTGTATAGATTCCTTTCCATGGAACCTGATGCAAAGGGAATAAATAATGTGTTGATTATTTCAATCTGGTGAACAGCTACGGCTAATGTGATGTGTGTAGATTTTCTGACAAGAACATTCAACAAGGTCTTAGAGTGTGAGCAGATGCCGGAGGAATGGAGGAGAAGTGTGATGGTGCCCATTTTTAAGAACAAGGGAGATGTGCAGAGTTGTGGCAACTACAGAGGGATAAAGTTGATGAGCCATATGATGAAGTTATGGGAAAGAATAGTGGAAGCTACACGAAGGGTAGGGGTCAGCATTTGTGAACAGTTTGGTTTCATGCCAAGGAAGAGCACCACAGATGCAGTGTTTGCTTTGAGGATGCGAATAGAGAAGTATAGAGAAGGTCAGAGGGAGCTGCATTGTGCCTTTGTGGATCTGGAGAAAGCACACGACAGGGTGCCGAGAGAAGAACTGTGGTCTTGCATGAGGAAGTCTGGAGTCGCAAAGAAGTATTTTAGAGTGGTGCAGGACATGTATGAGAGATGAAGACAGTGGTGAGGTGTGCTGATGGTGTGACAGAAGAGTTCAAGGTGGAGGTGGGACCGAATCAAGGGTCAGCTCTGAGCCCCTTCTTGTTTTCTATGGTGATGGACAGGCTGACAGACGAGGTGAGATAAGATTCCCCATGGACTATGATGTTTGCAGATGACATTGTGATCTGTAGTGAGAGCAGAGAACAAGTGCAGGAAAATCTAGAGAGGTGGCGGTATGCCCTGGAAAGGAGAGGAATGAAGGTTAGCCCCAGTAAAACAGAATACATGTGTGCAAACGACAAGGACCCAAGAGGAATGGTGAGGTTACAGGAAGCAGAGATAAAGAACGTGGAGGATTTTAAGTACTTAGGCTCAACAATCCAGAGCAATGGAGAGTGTGGAAAAGAGGTCAAGAAGCGTGTGCAGGGTGGTTGGAATGGTTGGAGTAAAGTGTCCGGTGTGATGTGTGATAGGAAGGTATCGGCAAGAATGAAAGGAAAAGTGTACAAGGCCAGGGATGTTGTATGGTTTAGAAACAGTGACACTGGGGAAAAGACAGGAGGCAGAGCTGGAGGAAGCAGAGATGAAAATGTTGAGGTTCTCTTTGGGAGTAACGAGGATGTATAGGCTCAGGAAGGAGTACATCAGAGGGACAGCACATGTAAGAGGTTTTGGAGACAAAGTCAGAGAGGCTGGATTGAGATGGTTTGGACATGTACAGATTAGGAATAGTGAATATATTGGTAGTAGGATGCTGAGGTTGGAACTACTAGGCAAAAGGCCTAGAGGAAGACCAAAGAGAAGATTTATGGCTGTGGTGAAGGAGGACATGAAGGTAGTTGCAGTAAGAGAAGAAGATGCAGAGGGTAGGATGAAATGGAGGAAGATCATTTGCTGTGGCGACCCCTGATGGGAACAGCCGAAAGGAAAAGAAGATGATCAGGTATTGATCAAAAATCTTGAACTAAAAGGAAAACACAAGCTTTGGTGTGGTATTCCATTGTGTTACATCACGGTGGTGGAGCGTGTAGACAGTATGAAGTTCCTGGCCTTGCACATTTCATGCTAACTGTCCTGGCATCTTAACACCTCACACCTGGTGAAGAAGACCCAACAATGCCTTTTCTTACTCAAGAAGCTGAAATGTACTGGACTCTTCTCTTAGCTGCGCAAGAACTTCTACAGTGTTACAATAGAAAGTATTCTCTGTCAGTGTGCTATGACAGCTGCACTGCTCAGGATAGAAAGGACTTGGCCCGGGTGGTGAGAACTGTACAGGTGACCATGGGCTGCCATCTATTAGATCTAGACATATAATACAGGGATCCCTCGCTACTTCGCGCTTCAATTCATGCGGCTTCAGTGCATCGTGTTTTTTTTAAATATTCATTGAATTAAAAAAATAAAGAAATTAAGGAACAATAGGGGGAAAAGTTAAGGAAAATGCTGCAAAAATAAGGCCAATTTTGCAAAAAAAACAACAAAACAAAACCAAAAACCCTAAACAAACACAAAACAAAAAACAACCCCAAACCTCCCATCAAAACGAGTTACATTTTTGTGAGGTGTACATCTGAGTGCGCGCACGTGCATCTGTATGTGTATATATATTTATATTTTATTTACATCATATGCATGAATGTTTCGTTGTTATTATAAACATTTATAGCATTGAATATGTATTTATTGATATTATATACACATATACATGTACGTATACATCGGTGTGTGTGTGTGTGTGTGTGTGTGTGTGGGGGGGGGGGGGGTTGAGGTTGAGGTGGGTGATCCTACTTTGCGGAATTCGCTGGTCACGTTGGGATCTCGGTCCCAATTAACCGCGGAAAGTGAGGGATCCCTGTATACTGTCCGGGTCCTGAAGAAGGCCAGCCACAGTGCGTTGGATCCCACAGACCCGGGAAATGGACTGTTTGTTCCACTCCTTCAGGAAAGCGGTACAGACATCACGACCAGCACAATCAAACTTAAAAACAGCTTTTATCCCAGAGTGGTGAAAACCATCGCCTCTCTACCCCATTCCTCCTTGCAATCACACACACATTCAAAGATGGGATGAGAACAATACAGACAGATCAGAACAGACAGAAGTAAGGATCCCCTTGAACAGCAGTCTTTCAGAGAAAGAAAACCCTTATCTGGGAAATCATGATACTGAGACTGATTCAGAACCAGAGTCTGTTTCCATTTAAGAGGGTGATGGAAAACATCTCATAGTTCTACAAGAAAACTCCAAAACAAGCTAGGCCAAAAAGACAGATAAAGCCAATGAGACTTATTTACGATGAGCCAGGAAAAGCTAGAAATCAACCTCTTACTATTATACATAGAGATGTTACCATAAAGATTGGCAAAGGTTGAGACACCATGTTTAAGCTACACCCTTCACGGTGTTGAATTGAAGATTTTTAAAGTTCAATTTACTCTTCAGAGGACATCAGATATTTAGGAGTTTATCATAAATACAGTTTTAAAAGTAAAATGTAATAAATAGGTTCAAAATTCTAAGACGTAATAAATGCATTTTAATTTGACAAAGTTCATTTTACCGAGAGGAAATAGTATTGGGGTATAGATGAATACTTGTCATTCACTGTTTGAATCAGACATGTACATCGGGAAAGAAGTAAGAGATGGAGTTAATTTTCTGTTTAGAGACTGATAAAGCCATGAATGTTTGTGTATTGTTCATGCAAACAAGTCTGTAGTTGGTGTTTTTGATTATCTACTCGACAGTCTAGTCTTTATTAAGACGTAACGAGTAGCTGCATAGCCGTCAGCATATTTCTGTCTCTTGCTAAATGGTTGTGTCAGGAAGGGCATTCGACGTAAAAACCTATGCCAAATCAAAATGCGAATCAGATGATTTGCTGTGGCGACCCCTGGAAAAAAGAGGGAAAAAGCCAAAAGAAGAAAGAAGAAGTCTAGTCTTTATTAAGCTATTCCTTTGTTTTCTGTTGACTGTGGGAGATATTTCAACCAGAAGTTTGTCCTTTAAGTGTGCACGAGCACATTAGCTATCTTTTTCCCACCTTGTGCCTCATCGGACACAGTTCAAAGGCTGCAGAGAAGTACATTATTCCCGGATATCTGCTTTCCTATTCTCCATTAGAGGACGAGAGACTAATGAAGTTGTGGATTGGATGCACAACTGAAATAAGGTACTACATATTTTCTTTTACTACTCTTGTTATTGGGGATTGAAATTTCAATTGGTTAAAAGTATTTAAACATAGGTGATAAATATTGGTAATTGATTACAGCCACTCCCCGACTTACGTTCATCCGTTTGACGTTTTTTCGATTTTAAGAGTTTTTTTTTTTTTTAAAAGTCAAATTTTGAGTTTAGACGTACCTACGTAGTATGCTGACGTAATGACGCAATGACGCTGCATTCACTGTTTACAAACTGCAGACTGAGTGTGTGTGTATGTATGTATGTAATATATATATATATATATATATATATATATATATATAAAGTTATATAGCGTGTTACCCTTGTGCTAAGATGTTTATTTGTTTGTTTTAAGTTGGTTTAGTTTTGTCTGCATGAAGTAGCTCAGCTGCACTATAAAGCGCAATCTTTGTGTTTACACTGTTTTGCGGACTTTTGTAACCCTAAGCAAATATGGTTGGTCAGAAGTGTAAGCCTACTAGCATGGGTGCAAGTCTCATACACAGAGATGAATTTACTATCTGCTCTGATTGGCACAATCTACCATGCATACTCAGTTAAACAAAGAGTTGTAAAATGAATGAAAACCCGAATCCACAAATTACAGAACAATTACAGATATTTATTATCTTTTAGCAGAATCCTAAGAGTGTATACTTATTTTTATATTAATATTCATTAGGATTTGTACTTGTTCTTTGTATGCATCTCTTGAATAAAGTTTAACTACTTACATACACAAAAGAAAGAACTCTCCGCTTTGCTGGGATTCACACAGTGCAGGCTGTGTTCTAAACGAGTTCAATGGCACCCTTGTGCACTTGAAAGACTGGAAGTCTGTATAACCCACAGCAAGTACACTACTTTCGGTATTGAGCGCCTCACATATTGGAAGCGTTGATTGGCTGTTTTAAGCTTCATGTAAAGTAACTCGGTATAGATAAGTGACTTATTTGAAATCAATGTTGATATTATTTGATATATTTGATATTATTTTACAATGTTATGTTTATAATAATTGATTTAGGGGTGTTTTATGAGATACGGTCATGGTATTTATGGATGTATAGTACAGTATGAGTGTCATACGTCACACGTCATACGTTATATTTCACTGTAACAACTTGCGTTCACTTTCAACTTGTGTTCGGCCGTCCAGAACCAATTAAAAATGTAAGTCTGGGAGCGTCTGTATCGTGAAATTTGTTTAAGAAAATAATTCATCAGAAAGAAATAAAAATAACCAAGTCAGGTGAAGTGTATATTTGCTAAAAGTGAAATCATAAGCATTCATTACACTTTCCTAAACTAATTGCTTTAAAGAACTCAGGGCACTTCTCTACTGTATATAGGGATAAGTGGGCAACAAGTGTAATCACAATCCCTTCAGAATGAACAACTCCCTTTACGGTGAAAAAAATACTTGGTCATTACACACCCTGTAAACTTTATTCCAAGAAGTACCAGAGGTTCCACCATGGCAGTTGAAAAGACCTGTAATCAATCTGTCATTGTCACAATATCCTCAGGGTTTTACAGATCCTTTAGATTTTAAAGTTAGATTTAATGAGTTGAAAGATGCTTACAGGGACTATAACCCAATTTATACTGATGGCTCTAAGGACCAGGATAAAGTGGCAGCTGCTGCAGTAAGTAGAAGACACAGTGTTCAGGTGCGAACTTTGGATGGAGCATCTATATTCACTGCTGAATTACGGGCGATTCTGCACGCCCTTAATATGGTGACTTCTTCTAGACAGCAAAGATTTATCATTTTCTCCAACTCTCTGTTAAGTCTAACTGCATTAAAAGGTAATGACTTTGATAATCCCGATGTTTTGGACATTTTGCAGAAATGCCAGAAACTTAAAGAAAGTGGTAAGGATATTGTGTTTGCTTGGTGTCCCAGTCATGTTGGAATCAAGAGTAATGAAAAAGCCGATAAATTGGCCAAGGAAGCCCTTGGTCTTGATATAAGTGAAGTGAAAAGTACCATACACAGACCTAAAGCCTGCAGTTCATAACTTGGTTTATAACAAATGGCAGGATTATTGAAGTGAACAAGCTGATAATAAACTTTTTCTTATCAATCCAAGTGTGCGGTCTTTGTATCCATATAGGGAAAGAGATACCAGGAGAGATGAGAGTTTTAGCATGACTGCGAATTGGACATTCTTATACTACACATGGTCAATTGTTGAATGGGAAATTAGTACCAACTTGCGACATATGTTTAACACCCCTCTCAGTTAAGCATATTTTAAAGGATTGTACAGAAGTTAATTTAGTCAGAAATAAATATTTTAGTGTTACTTTACTGAAGGAACTGTTTATGAAATTTAATGCTTCTATTATTCTAAACTTTTTAAAAGAAATAAATATATATTATAACTTCTAGTCATGTTATGCCTTTTATAAATGTTAATTTATAAAGAGCTGAGCTCCATATTTATTTCATATATTTGATGCTGCTATTTACCGTTTTTGGCACAATATAACACTTACAGTTTTGAACATGGCATAAAATCTCATTCATTAATTGAAATCATTCATTCTTCACCTGACTCATGGTAGACCTGCTGTCCATTTGAATGGGGTACAAGTTGTAGAGCACTGGTGCATTACTTCCATACAGGATTGAGGGGTCTGGACAGGGGCTACCAGGTAATACAGAGCTGTATGCTGGGGGTACTGGAGTAATGTGTCTCTGGAGCAGCTGGAGAATCATGTTAATGTCTGCTGTCATTCTTGCCTCCAGTCTAGAAAGTGAGACATACATAGGCAGGATTTAGGAAAGCCACAAATCCTTTTTGACATTTAAAATCAAATAACACTGCATATAATGTTTTTCCCCCTTTCCCTTTATGTTAATATAAAAAAAGATGTGTTGCATTGATTTAAACAACTGCAGAGACAATGAAATTACAATTCTGCTTACAACAAAAACATTTAGATTTGAAAAAAGACAAAAGTTACAGTACTTTCAATGAAAATTCACAATGTCTATTTAAACCCTGAGGCAGTGGTGGCCTGGTGGTAAAAAGGTGCTGGATCACTGATCCAGTGGTTGAGGGTTCAAGTCCCACTCTCCACGGGTTGTCACTGTCTCCCCAGTGCAGCTAACTGGGTTATCAAAGGCTGGCCATGTCTCTCATTCCCCTGCGACCCTAATTAGGATTAAGCGGTTACAGAAAAAGAATGAATGTAATTGAAACCTTCTTGTATTTTTATAAAGAAAAAGAATATCTATCCCACAAAGTGAGAGAGGTAGTGCAGCCAGTGTTAACGGGTTGGGTAGCCTACCTCACCATCACTTCGTTGTGGGATCTTCTTTTTCTTTATTTGTTATATTAATGTGTTTTGTCATAGTTTTAATTTATAAAAAGGACAGCAACACAGAAAAGTATATGAAGACTTATTTTAAGAAGGAGCCTGCTCAACATTCTTTTTAATATTAATGCTTAATACTGCACTGACTGACCCATTCTCAGAGTGAAGACTGAACCACACCACAGTCTTTTATTTTGTCACTGGGAGGAGAGTTATTTCATTCGGAGATTGCTGTGCATAAACCAAATCTCAACCACCGTCTCTTACTTCAGCTGTGATTTCCGTTCCTGAATTACAAATCCTGTTGGCAGAAGAATCTCTCTTGCTCACTGCGCTGCTGCTGGGATGGCGAGAACACTGCTTGCCATGAGCACAAGAGTTTGGTGGCATGCTCCCTCCACCAACACAGCAGATCAAAAACACAGAGACTCTCAATGTAGTTGATTAATATAACGATAGCCATGTCCACAAGAACACACACAAAATCACCCCGCCCACACTAGATAAATATCTGCCCGCACCCATGACTGTTAATTTTCATCTATATAATTTTCAACCCTAAAAGAGCATTTTTGCAAGGGTACCCGCTGGGTACCTGTGGGTACCCGACCATTGCAGGACTCTGAGCCAAGATAAGCGGTTGGTATCAAGCTGTTCCCAAGTGCTGACATTGATGTTCATGTCTTTGAGGGATACTTTAAGGCTGTCTTTGAAGTACTTCTTCTGTCCCCCAACTGAACGCTTGCCTTCACAAAGCTCTCTGTACAGTAGCTGTTTTGGCAGTTGACTGTCCGTCAGCCTGACAACATGGCCTGCCCGTCTGACCTACACTTTCTGTAGGAGGGTGTGGATACTGGGAATGCTGGCTTATTCCAGGAATCCCATGCCGGGGATTTTGTCCTACCACTTGATGCGGAGGAGTCTGCAGAGGCAGCTTAAGTGAAAGCGGTTGAACTGTTTGACGTGTCTGCTGTAGACAGTCCAGGTCTCACAAGCATAGATGAGGGTGGTGAGCACTACTGCACAGTAGACCTTCAGCTTGGTGGTAAGGCTGAGTCCTCTCCTCTCCCACACATTCTCTGAACACATTTTCTGAACAGCTATTATTTCTCTGACAGGAGTGCCTGTATGTCCTCAGTGTTCTCATCGCACCAGTCCTGGTGCTTGCAGGTTGCTGGTCCGAGGTGTTCCAAGGCTGTGGAGTACGCCACATCTCTGAATGCTGCCTACAGTTTCTCTGTGCTGTCTTGATCATTCTGGGGTGTGTCTTGCAGCCTGTCATCGAGGTTCCTGGCAAATTCTTGTGCAATGTTGCTGTTTTTCAGCTTGGAGATGTACAGCCTCTTTGAAGTCTTCTGGCCTTGGGGTCTTTTCCTGGGCAGGATGCGAAGTTTGCACTTGGACACTATGAGTTGATGATCAGTCCAGCAGTCGGCACCACATATGACCCTTGTCACTCTCACATCCTGTACGTCCCTCTTCCTGATGGTTTTATATCGGATGCCCTTCCTGACACAATCCTCAGCATTTATCCATGCTTCAGACCAGCGTGAGAAAGAACATTGGCTTGTGCCCTCCCTCACAGCTGCATTATCCCTCTTTCTGGTGATGACATAGTGAATTAGATGCCAATGCGTGGAGCAGGGATGCATCCAAAATGCCTCTTTATGGGTGGAAAGGCAGAACAGTGTGTTGGTGAGGACAAGGTCATGAGTGTCACACAACTTGAGGAACAGGAGGCCATTTGCACTTGCCAGTGCTGTGTCTTCCAATGATTCCTTCCCAGGTTTAGTAATCTGTTCCCACTCTGGCACTGAGGTCTCTGAGAACAAAAAACTTCTTAGACTGTGGTACTGCTGCACTGAGGATATCTAGTCTTCACAGAACTTGTCTTTGATGTCCTCTGGGTTGGTCGTTGTTGGAGCATATGCACTGATCAGCATCACACTTTTCTTGTTTCCAAGTGTTTTTTCTAGTTTATGGGCGAGGTGGGATCTGATGGTGAATCCAATGCCCACCTATCGTTGTTGGGTGCTACTGTGTCCACTCCAGAAAAATGTATACCCACCACTATGCTCTGTGAGCTGGCCCTTTGTCTGCAAGGTGTGTTTTTCGCTGAGGGCTACTATGTCGATGTTGTAGCGAGCTAGTTCTTTGGCGACTAGTTCAGTTCTCCTTTCTGGTCTGTCTGCCTTGGTTTTATCCAGCAGAGTTCATACGTTCCACGTGCCAAAGTTGAGTACCTTCACCTGTTTCGTCTTTCTTGTTGTTCAACTGCTTTTAGGGATCCCCGCCAGCCATGGTTTGCTGTCCAGGGTGAAATGAAGCAGGCTATGTTGAGGGCACTTTTTCTAGCCCCTTCCTCCATGGAGGTGAGCACAGTGAATCCTAAAGAATGCTACTCAGTCACTCAGGGGGCTGCTGAACTCCACTGCTGCTTCAGTCCAGTAGAGAATGACCCTATGGCCTGGACCGCCTGTGTGTAGGTCCATGACAACAGCTTCCAGTGTGTCCATACCTGCTGCTTCGCCACTCACCCATTGCCACAGAACTTGGGGTTGTGCAGTATTGGTGAAGTCATGACTTGCACTTGACTTGGATTTAAGTGAGAGAAAGTTGCGCAGACCATCAGCCTCACTCTCTTGTCCCGGTCTATCTGGGTCCAGGGCACGACACAGTCAAGATAGGTTAGGGTGTAGTAGATGGCGAGCAGTGTCCTGTGTGTCTCACTGTGCCCTCGTTGCGCTCCACAACGCTTTGCTGGGTCCACCTTCATGTCCGTTGAACCAATTTGGCAGTTTTTTTCTACACAATCAGCCGGATCCAGTCTTCACAAGCATAAGTAGACAGGTCTTACTCTTACTGACTGTCTTGTGGAATGCAGACATTGGAGACTTGTGTGGCTGGGGTACCTAACTTCATCACAGGTCCAAAAAACCTGCCCAGTGCGCTTTGGCTTGATAGTTCTACTTCAACAAAGCCAAGATTATTGAATTACCACTATTCAATCACTTGTTTAAATAAATGGTGTGTGCATGACGTGACGTTTGTAGCAGGGGATACCTTCACTATATACTTTCTGGGTCCCGCCCTAATTCACACCTTAAGTAAGCCCAAAACTACAGCTGATTACGCACTACGGAACTGGCTAAGAATCCTATACTTGAAAATATTAGTGACAATAACCCAGTCCAACTGAAGAAAATAGACAGTTACAACAGTACCTCAAGATAGACAGATAGGTAGACTGCAAATGGAGAGGGGTCCTCACTTTGCTCTCTTCTTCAGAGGGTAATGCATGCGCAATGCATGTGCAATGGCCCTTTTACTTTCTGAATAAACTCAGTTCCTGACAGTAGTACTGTATATTTCTTGGCAAATGTGTCTGATTTATCCAATAGGATTTTACAGAGAGGCATCTAGTATTTTATTCATTTTCTCATACCTTTCATTAGAATTAAATACTCCTCTAACACCTCCTAAAAACTACTTTAGCAAAAGCAGTGAAGACATCTGTACAATTACGTACTTTATTAGCCTGCATGTAGTTGTGGGACAGCATCTGCATAGTCTTAATAAAAACTTGCATACCTATATACTGTATGTCCGTGCTAATCAAAACATTCTGTAGTTATTATAACCTTATTTATGAAACAAAAAATAAATTTAGTACTAAATCTTCACACAGGCGGTTGTTCTCCGAACAGTGAGGCCATTGGCCTTTCCTTCAACTTGGGAGAAGTTAATCTATGTGCGTAAGTTGTCTTGTGGTGTGCCCTCTACCATATATTTATGGGCGGCATGGCAGCATAGTGGTTAGCACATTTGCCTCACCACATGAAGGTCCTGGGTTCAAGTACTGGTCTTGGCAAAGACGTTTCTGTGAGGGGTTTGCATGTTCTTGTTGTGCCTGTGTGGGTTTCCTTTAGGTACTTTGGTTTCCCCCCACAGTCCAAAGAAATTGCACATTATCTAACTTAGTGTGACTGTGAATGACTGTGTTGGACCTGCGATGAACTGGCAAGCACATCTGGATAGCAACAAATACCTCTTAGTCGAATATTCAATATTTTTAATTTTGAACAAAAGGATTGGCTTTGCTCAGGAGGCAGATTCTGACTTTGCAGATCAAAAGGTAGCATGTTCTAGATGAAATGTCAAACAGTGGACCGAAAATGATATACTGTAGTCCATCTTCCAAAACAAAACATTTTAATGCACTCTATGTGCAGTTATAATTAACTGCTGGTACACTTCAATACTTGCAAATGATGTGCAGTGAATACAATTGTAATTGGCCTACCTGTTAAGTTGAATTTGCAGTAATTCAAGTCTGGACTCAAGCTCACTGGGATAGTCTTCTGCAAAACAAAGGTGGATATGAGGTTTGGATGGAAGATATGTGGTAACAACCTGCATGTAGAGTGGACCATTGATCTGACCAGTAATAGTATAATCCAGAAAGATGAATTCCCATGGTAGGCTAGATGGGAGTTGGCAGGATCCAGAAATGATTTGATGTTTTTGATCATTATACCAACTGAAGCATTCACTATTTTGTGCTCAGATTTACTCAGTGGTTCTTCCATTAAGGATACGAAATCATTTATGACTAAACATTTAGTAGATAGTCTAACCTAGCAATTATTTAACAGTAAATTCAGTTACCATAGTGTGCTGAAGGTTGAAGTTGTTACCTCTGACATTGCCAGGTTCTATGCCCATTCCAGATTTTCTATTTGGTGGAATCATCCATAGGGCAGATGGAGGGTAATCCTGGAGGTCTCCTTCAGGGAGGTGTGAAGGAGATGCCTTGTTGATGTTCTCACTAAACTGAGTTCTGGAGGAGCCACAACTACACCCTTCATCACAGTGAGTGTGATGTCCCAGACCAGTACATGTGTGAACTGAATAGGAATCATCTTGATCCATTCCATCTGTCATGAATGACTACCTGTTTAACTTAATTGAAAGGGTGAACTAGTTAACATTTGCTCAATGTGATTATCTCCTGTACTTACCTGGGCTTTTGTGTCTTTCCAGTGAGTTTTTGTTTTGGTGATTCATATGGTAATGGTAGCCATTATCTTCACTTTGTAGGGTGTGAAGATCCTGATCAACCTGATAATAGATAATGTTTATGTAGACATAGAACCAAGGTTTTGTAAGGTCCACATAGAGTAATGGTGTATGTGTGTGTACTTCTCTGAGGTTGAAGGTGATCTCCAGATTTCTCCAGAAGCTTTCAGAAAAGGCTGGGTACATATCCAGGACCTCTAAGAGGTCATCTCTCTGGATTTGATGGAGATGAGAATAGGTGAGTGTCCTCACATCAGCATTGCAGTGGCCAGGTTCGGTGTACAAATTCATGGGTTCGCCAAATATGTTTTTCTTGCCTGAACATAAGTACATAAGGAACAAATCATTTGAAACACTCGTAACAATCTACAACAGTACTTTACCCTTCTCTAATCTCCTGACACACTGCTGTAGCTCCTCTTAACCTCCACACCCTGCCTTGTTTATTTGTTAATTCTGAACCACTTTTTATTTTTGAGGAAGGCCTCCCTAAACCAAAGCAAATAATACCCAAGTCTCATCCTTGTTTCAGTGCAAGCTTTAATGATTTGGAATCCACAGTGTAATCCAGAAGACAAAGGGGCAGTGGTGGTCTAGTGGATAGGGTGCTGGATCACTGATCCTAAGGTTGGGGGTTCAAGTCCCCACAAGGTTGTCACTGTCCCCCCCAGTGCAGCTAACTGGGTTATCAAAGGCGGGTCTCTCACTGTCTATGGTGAGAGGCATGTAAAAGAACCATTGCTGACTTTCGTAAAGAGTAGGCTGCAAAGCCGTCAGCGTGTTTCTGTCCCTTGCTAAAAAGGGCTGTGACAGGAAGGGCATCCGACGTAAAAACCTATGCCAAATCAAATTTGCGAATCATATGATTCGCTGTGGCGACTCTCGAGAACGGGAAAAAGCTGAAAAGAAAAGAACAGTGTAAACCAGAAGACAATGACTTCCCTGGTTCCCAGATACCGCTCAAAGTTTCTTCCTCATAGTCTCTCGGAGTTTTCTTCCCAGCTACATTCACCTCTGATTCACTCATTAGGGATCTAAATTTATACCTGAAGTTCTATAAAGATGCTTTGTGACCAGGTCTTTTGTTAAAAGTGGTATGCACATACACACAGACACAGTACATGCTCTTATATAGTTCTCTCCAAAATATCCTTCATTTTAACTAAACAAATAGCAAAACAGATTGTTACAATGACTTGCAAACGTATTCACTACCTTATTTATTTTTCTGTTTCCTCACAACCTGGAATTAAAATTGATATTTGTGGTTTTATTTGTTGATTTACTTAACCATCCAACAACCTCGAAAATGCAAAAATCTTTGTCAATGTGAAGCAGACAATAGAACAAATAATAATAAAAAATAAGAAATAAAACGTTTGAGGGTGCATATATGGCTAAGAAGCCAACCCCAATTAGTTTTGTAGAGCCACCTACTGCAACAATTACAGCTGCAAGTCTCTTATAGTACATGTATATAAGCTGACACATCTAGCTCTGTTTTTACTTCTTTCCTTCAACATTTCTTTAAGAGTTTCCCTGTAATTCAACACTATCTGTAATTCCTTCAATTCAAGTCAGCCTACATCAGGGGTCACCAACCTTTTTGAAACTGAGAGCTACTTTTTGGGAACCAATTAATACGAAGGGCTACCAGGTCGATACACACTTGTGACATAACAAATTTGCTCAATTTACCTTTAATTATATGTTATTATTATTAATTATTGATATTCATCTATATCAGGGGTCGGGAACCTTTTTGACTAAGAGAGCCAAAAAAACCCAAAAACAAATTAAAAACGAATCCTCTGAGAGCCAAATATGTTTTTGTTATACCAAGACCAACAATTTTAGAGTATACTAGTACAGATGCTACCCGACTTATGTTCATCCGTTTTACGTTTTTTTCGATTTTACAGGTTTTTAAAAAAAAAAAAAAAAAAGTAAAATTTTGAGTTTAGACGTACCTACGTAGTACGCTGACGCAATGACGTAATGACGCTGCGTCCATTGTTTACAAACGACAGACTGAACGTGCCCCTCATTCTTCCCAGTTCAGTTATATATCAGTTATATAGCGTGTTAGCCTTGTGTTAAGACGTCGTCTCTGTGATCTTTGTGCTTACACTGTTCTCCGGACTTTTGTAACCCTAAGCAAATATGGTTGGTCAGAAGCGTAAGCCTACTAGCATGGGTGCAAGTCTCATACACAGAGATGAATTAACTATCTGCTCGGATCGGCACAATCTACCATGCATACTCAGTTAAGCAGAGAGTTGTAAAATGAATGAAAATCTGAATGCACAAATTACAGAACAATTACAGCTATTTATTATCTTTTAGCAGAATCCTAAGAGCGTATACTTGAGTGAAAAGAGTGAAAACCCAAGAAAGAGAACTCTCCGCTCTGCTGGTGATTCACATCAGTGCAGGCTGAGTACGAAACGAGTTCAATGGCGCCCTTGTGCACTTAAAAGACCCGAAGTCCGTATAACCTGTGCTTTGTTTCAAGCAAGTAAACTACTTTCGGTATTGAGCGCCTCACATATTGTAAGCATTGATTGGCTGTTTTAAGCTTCATGTAAAGTGATTCGGCTCAGCTTCATGTCATGTGATTCAGCTGAGCTTCATGTAAAGTGACTATCCCTCGACCATCGGAACCATTTACAAGCAGAAAGATCGCATCATAGAGAATGTTAAAGGTTATATTTGATACTGTATTTGATATTTGATGAGTGAATTTGATTAAAATTTATCAATTTGAAATTATTTTGCTTGGATTTAATTTATTTGAAATTAATTTTGATATCTTTGATATTTAGTAGATATATTTGATATTATTTTCCAATGTTATGTTAATAATAATTGATTTAGGGGTGTTTTATGAGATACAGTAATGGTATTTATGGATGTATAGTACAGTATGAGCATCATATCTCACATGTCATATGTCACTGTAACAACTTATGTTCACTTTCAACTTGCGTTCGGCCGTCCGGAACCAATTAAAAACGTAAGTCGGGGAAGGTCTGTAATACGACTCTGAATTTATTTTAAACAACATTGTTATAACGAAGTTATTTATTAATAAGAAAAGTACTTCTTACTATTAATGTGACTTCTGGTGCTGCATGGTTTTGCTGATGGCTTTGTAGTCTGGTTGATACGTGCTGAAGTTCAGCTTCAGGCAGGCGTTTAGGCTTCCATCTATTATGTGACTGCAGGTTGGGCTTGATCAATGACGTAGAAGAACGTCTATGTCATTGGTCTTCATGCTTTTCAGATGTGAGAAGGAATGCTCGCGTGCGCATGTGGAACCAATGGTCAATACGACAGGATTCACACACTGCAGTGTTTGTGACAGGAAGCGCGTCCCAAGGCAATCAGCTGGTCTGCGGGTTGAATTGTTTTCATGTTTGTCCATTTGTGTTTTGCTTGCCAGCTCTGCTTGGCCTCTTGCACATGAGCTGATCAAAACGAGGGAAATTTATCTCTTTACCCAAAAACACTCTCCACAAGGTTGTCACTGTGTCCGTCCCCCCCCCCGTGCAGCTAACTGGGTTATCAAAGGCCGGCCATGTCTCTCACTGTTTATGGTGTGAGGCATGTAAAAGAACCATTGCTGACTTTCGACAAGAGTAGGCTGCAAAGCCGTCAGTGTGTTTCCGCCCTGCGATGGCCTGGCGAGCTGTCCAGGGTGTACTATGCCCTCGCCCTGAGTTGGCTGGGATGGGCACCAGCCTCCCCGCAACCCTAATTAGGATGAAGCGGTTACAGAAAATTAACTGAACTACCTAAAAACAGCTCGCGCCGGCTGTTGCATATAATACAATAAAATTAGAGTTTCAAGGTATTGGCTCCGCCCACACAACGGAGTACAGAAAGGATTGGCTCTCCGCTGCGCACCACAGCGACAAGTGGCATTGAAAATAAATAAATCTCATGCATTTCAATCTATATATCTATGTTTTTGTTTTATTTGATGGCTTTTTCTGTATTTTTATTTAAAGGACAGCAAAATTATGCATTAGTTATTCTGTGAAGAAAGGCCACCTGATTTATCTGAGAGCCAGATGCAGTCATCAAAAGAGCCACGTCTGGCTCGCGAGCCATAGGTTCCCGACCCCTGAAAAGGCTTGAGGGCGACTTGTGTTCTTGTGGGCAGTTTTTCTTGCCCCTTTTCCAAAAACCCTAGCTCTGTAGTGTGTAAGGCTTGGAGTGCTCTTATGAACAAATATGCTAGTCTCCACTGTAGAGCATTTTGTCTCCTTCAGTGTTTCCTCTGGTCTCTTCATTGCTTTTCTGATTAATTCCCTCCTTTCCCAGTCTGTGAATTTGATGGACAGCCATCTCTTGGCAGGTTTGTTGTAATGTCATAGTCTTTTAATTTTGCGATGATGAATTTAATGGTGTACCGTTGGCTTTTCAGTATTTCACACATTCTTTTTGTATAACTCAACCCTAATTTGTACTTCTCCACAACTTTCCCCTTGACCTGTTTAGAGAGCGCCTTTGTCTTCATTGTGTTGCTTTCTTCATTACTGGTGTTGCAGGCTCTGGGGCTCTTCAAACGTTTGTGTATATTATCTGTATGTACGTATGTATGTATGAACATATCACATTTAGATTGTCATGTGACTTCTGCCCCCAGTGCAGCTAACTGGGTTATCAAAGGCTGGCCATGTATCTCACTGTCTATGGTGTGAGGCATGTAAAAGAACCATTGCTGACTTTCGTAAAGAGTAGGCTGCAAAGCCGTCGGCGTGTTTCCGCCCTGCGATGGCCTGGCGAGCTGTCCAGGGTGTACTCTGCCCTCGCCCGAAGTTGGCTGGGATGGGCACCAGCCTCCCTGCGACCCAAATTAGGATTAAGCGGTTACAGAAATGTGACTTCTGAAGGAAATTGGTAGCACCAGAACTTATTTAGGACCTTCATAGCAAAGTGGGTAAATACAACTGAACGCAACACTTCATTTTTTTAAATGCCAAGGGGGTAATTACTTTTGCAAGCCACTGTACATGAATCACTGTTGTTCTCACCCAGAATAGCAACCACAACTTCATCACAGGACACCTGAATTGAGCCATGGGAAATGAAGTACAGGCTATGGAGAATATCGCCGTAATGGTAGAGAGTGTCCCCTGGTGGGGAATGGGTGGTTTTTAGGCGCATAGCAAGGGCTCTCAGGCAGGCTTTATTTGCCCCTTTAAAGGCCTTGCAGTTCTGTAGTAGGTTGCGATTCAAATGCAGGCAGATATCAGCCTGTAGACATTCAGGAAAACCTTTCAAAACCTACAAGAAGGTTAAAATCAAAAATCAAAATAAGAATGCAAAGCATATCTCATAATTACCTGCTTGGCAATTATATATCTGGAATAGGTTTACAGATTGTTTAAGAATATGGTGGTGAGGTGCACATGTCCCTTACTGCGTTCATGTCAATACCGTTGGTGTAAGACCAAGCATGTTGGAAATACTCCTCAAGCCTTTGCCTCAGGTTTGGTGGAATTTGGTGAAAACGGATGAACTCTTTGACCCTCAGCAACTGTGTGTGGTAGCGTGTGGTTCCAGAATAAAGACGCTGTATGATTGCTGAGACATTCCCAAATATACTGGCATACATGAGGGCTGAAAGATTGAATAACACCATGAAGTAATCTTGTTTCTTAAAGTAAAAGTTAAACGTTGAAAGAATTTTAACTTATAGGATTTGAACAGATAAACACTGGTTCTAACAGTATTTTAAAAATATTCATGAAACCGACTTGGTCATTATGTCAAGTGAAGAATTTTTCAACTGTATGTGCAACTGCTGGTAACATCAGTGGCACATCCCTTGTATCCTCACACATAGCACCCATTTAAATTTTATCGTCACGCACCAAAGATGCACCTTGGAGGGTTTATCTGCCTTAAATGTATCTTTAGAAACTGATAATGTAAAAAAATCTGTCATATTTTCTTGGTCATTTGACGGTAGCTTTCCAGGCAAAATGTCACTTGGTAAGGTATGTTTAGTGGGACATCTCTTGTATTTCTAGGTAGAAGAGCCTTAACAGATTTTAGCATGAGGGACCATAATTGTACCTTAAAGGTTACACATTTTTTAATCATGTATGAAAAGCATTAGACTCTAAAATGTAAGAAAATTAGATTCAAATCAGGTACATTCCTTGTATACTTTTGTTGAGGATTATTGGTACGGTGCCCACCCGTGACATCATATTAGAGTGTTTTGGTCATGTGACACACTAACAGGACATTGTGACAGAGAGACAAAGAGACAGCGAGACACGTTACATGGAACATCTCACAATAAGCTTCAGACTGGATGCCACAAACTGAGCAAACTAGGATATTAGACTATAGCTTTCAGTATACAAGTTCATTCCCTTTGATAGTACCCTCAATGGTATATGCCTTTTATAGTAAAGGAGAGGACCAAGGACCCCTTTTAATTTGTGCCTTTAGCAGTTGAAACTGGCAGTATTAGAATATTGTAAAGTATGTGAAATGACTTACAGCCAATAAGCATGACACAGATGGAGAAGATCTTTTCAGAGTTGGTGTTTGGTGAGACATTCCCAAAACCCACACTAGTTAGGCTGCTGAAAGTGAAGTACAGTGCAGTGACATACATATCCTTTATGGAAGGTCCGGAGGTGGCGTCACTGTCATTATAATATTTCCCCAGTTGATCAGCCAAGTTATCCAACCAGCCTGTTTTCATGTAGGGCCTCTCGACATGACCAATTGCATACCAAATACATGCCAGCCAATGAGCGATGAGAACAAATGTGCACATGAGCAAGAATAAGACTGCAGCTCCATATTCTGAGTACCGATCTAACTTCCTGGCCACACGAACCAATCTGAGCAATCGGGCAGTCTTCAGGAGACCAATTAAAGTGGTTGTTGTCTGAAATTAAAAAACAGCAAGCAGAGTTAAAAGTATTATTTTTCAAACTATTTGCCAAATATCGTTTTTCATGTTTCTATTGTCTTTACTGGCTGAAAATATCTTAAAGTTGAGGTCAATTGTTTTATATTTACATACATAATAGTGGCGTTGGTAAGATATCTGGTTGTAAACACACCTATCAAAAATAACATTAAACCCACAGTCAGGAAATGTGAATCACAGAGATCTCATTACAGTACCATCTGTCATCTGGGATGAAATATGTTAGGTGGCAAATGAACAGTCAATGCTTGAAGTTGGTGTGTTAGAAACAGCAAAAAGTCACCAGATGTTTTTTAATTGGTCAAGTGGTTCCTCAATCAGAAAAAGTTTGAGAAACGCTGCCTGGCTGACAACTGTCTTGTTACTTTAAGTATCCCTTTAACAAGTTCATGTTCTGTCAAGCTTATGATTTCAGTGTTTGCCCAACAAATATTGATTTACCTGTAAGCGCATCTGCCTACCTGAGAAACATTGCTTGACGGACAGGTGTCATGTTACTTTAAGTATCCCTTTAATGAGTTTTATTCATTCATTTTCTAAACGGCTTAAGCCTAATTAGGGTCACGTGAAAGTTTGCGCCCAGCTCAGCTATCTCTGGACGAGGGTGGGGTACATCCTGAACAGCTTGCCAGGCCATCACAGGGCAATGATATTCACACCCACACCTAGAGGAGATTTGGAACAGTCAATTTTTGGACTGTAGGAGGAAACCTAAGTACAGTATCCAGAAGAAACCTATGCAAGCATGGAGAAAATATGCAAACTCCATACAGAACACCCTTAGCCCAGGAATTGAACCCGAGACCTTCTTGCTATGAAGCAGATGTGCTAACCACTGTGCCACCCTATTTTTTGAGTTTCAGTTTCAACATTTATGATAAATCTATTTTTTTTTATTGCCACCCATTGTCATGGAAGTCAGTAATACATAACAGCATCAACTCAACTTGATGGCCTCATTGGGGCATTTATTCCTTGAAATAAATATTCCTCCCTTGAAGACTGGAACCAACCTACAATCCTTGTTGGCAGTCCAAGGAAAATTTATAGATATATATTCTTACCTCGCCTGACCCGGATTTAAAGATGAGCAGATCAAAAGGAAGGGCAGCAACTATATCAATAAGGAACCAGCCTTTCATGTAGTGGACAGCAATACGTTTAGGATGTGTTACCACCTCATCGTCATGATTGATGTATGTGGTGCGAAAGCTGATCACGATATCCACCATAAACAGAACATCCACGATGGCATCTACGATGTTGAGCGGGTTACAGGTGTAACCGCAGATGTACCACCGATTCTCTGCCAGCTCATTAAGCATGAATGCGGCTGAGTAGGGGGTGAAGATTGCAGTGTAGAGCACCAGCAGAAGGATGACCCAATCCCATACTGCTTTAAAGGGACTGTAGTGCCGCATTATCCACTTATGCACGTCTGGAGTCTGGATCTGATACCCAGGGAACACATTGGTACCTACAGACAGCTTCTGAATGGAGTATAGTACAAAAAAAGCAGATTATGGGGGGAATAATTACAGTAAAAAAGGAAGGGGTAGTGGGCTTCAGCTGACATTATAGATCTTTCCGCTTGTTCAGCTTGGTCAACGTGCACTGTCGCATACCAATAATGTTAATAGTTATGATTCAGTGTTTAATTTTAGAAATGCAACACCCACTTTGGGTTAAACTTTGAATAAATAATATTCGTTATGATATCGTTACAAGTACTGGCACTGTGTACTGATGTGCACTTTACTGATTGAGCTACCCGAGTGATTTTCTCCCGTGATGTTCTGCATGCATTCATTTACCTTAGGGATCATGACAAGCTCAATGTTTTGGGGTGAACTCCTGGTGATGGAACGCCTGGGACGGCTAAAGCTAAAAGAAAAATCTGGAAAGCGACTGGTAACTCTACACTTCATCTGGTCAGGGTTAGCAGGAGAGCTCAGCGCACCAAACCTAAAGAGTCACGAAGGGAGAGGACATGTGGACAAAAATTAAATAATGACAAGAATTCTGGTGAAAAATAAAGTCTAGAAATAGTTAGAGCAAGGTCAACAAGAAAGAGCTGCTTCTTAGAAATTATGGCTTAAACCTTTTTAGGTTAAAATAAACAAACACTTACCTTAGCGGATCTGACAATTGTGGCATGTCTTTCATTCTTGGTTGTTCCAAATAGTTTAATAGAACCCACTAGACTTAAAAAAAAAAAAAAAAAGCCTCTCCACGACCATAATTAGGATTAAATGGTTCAGAAAATGAATGAATGATTTACACACACAGGCGTGCATATATATATATATATATATATATATATATATATATATATATATATATATATATATATATATATATATATATATATATATATATATATATATATATATATATAAATGGAGCCAGTGGTGTAGTGGTTAGAGTGTTGGGCTCATGATCGGGAGGTTGTGAGTTCAAATCCCACTGAGACCCTCACTGTGCTAAGACCCCTGGGCAAGGTCTCAACCACAAGGTGCCTCTGTTCACCCAGCAGTATAAATGGATACCAGTAAGAATATACTGTGAAGGTAACCTGCGATGGACTAGCGTCCCATCCAGGGGGAGTTGAACTCCTGATTGCTTCACGCTACAGAAACCGGGGATAAGTACCGGCCTGATGAGCCGCTAGGCTAGGGTGTAAAAACCCAAACAGTTAATCAAAAAAATGTGTGTGTGTGTGTGTATATATATATATATATATATATATATATATATATATATATATATAAAAGGACAGGACAAAGACTTTCTATTGAAACTCCATTTATCACTACAGATCTGTTTCGAGGGGTGGTGAAACCATCCTCTCTCTTCAGGTGATTATAGAAGAAATCTAAACACTCAAATACATATACATATACAAATACATATATATATGTACACATACATATATACGTTGTGATTCATATTATCTACCATAGAAATATATTAAAATCTTGTAGTCCATTTTGTCATAATGCCCACATCAATGTTTTGCCCGGGAACACTGAGCAAGGACGTGGGAAAATTATATCGACTTTTTGCGTTGTTTATTTAGGAAGCAGAGCTATCAGTAGCTAAGAGTGAACCAAGCAGAACATGTACCACTGTTTCTCAGCTTCATTGAGGGTCAATTCAACTGATGATATTTTGAGTCCGTTGTTCACATTTTATTTTTAAAAATACAATTTGTTTTTGAATGAGCATCGAACTGTACATGTGTTGATTAAAAACTGGTAAGATAATAGAATATCCTTTATTTCACAGTGAGCTTTGCTGAGATCTTATTAGGTAAGTTTTTAAAACGGTATTTCATTATATTTATTTTTTAATTTACTTTACATGACAAATTCTGGAAGCACTGCTACTATTTAAAAACTTTAATATGGAACATTCTTTGAAACTGGTACCACATTCACAATCCCCCAATTTGAATGTTCTCCAGATTATTTCCCTCATTATTGCCCATAAATACATGAGCCATTGTGAGAAACAGTAAGAACTACTTCATGCACATAGCTGCACTTGATCTACTAACAAACAGCAATAAATTCAAATGGAACCAAATTCAACTTCAAATTCATTCATGTATGATCGCTGAAGTGCAGGAAGATCGGGGTATCAGGTGTAACTGGGGGCGCTGTGTTTTGGACCCATGAATTGAGGAAGGTCTATGACCAGACGGTCTGAAATGTCACAATGTAATGTATTTGTTCCTCCATAAATCCTACGCAAATGATTCAATTCTCCAATCAAATAGTCAATTTAATTATTGAACATTTAACAGAATCGGTGTGAATATGAATACAGAAACTGTAATGTCTTTGTAATGAGTGATTTTTTTTTTATTATTATTCAAAAACATTCATAATCGTGAAATAGAGAACTGTCCAATGAAGTCATATCTAATGATATCTAATTTAAACGTTTCATAATTATTTCTGTGGAATGGCAATTGTATGATTTTACCGTACTATTTAATTATTGGATGATTTATGTGACTATTGTATGAGGAGTTAATTCACCGAAGTGAGTGTATGTTTTTCGTGAGTGTATGCATGTGTATGTTTTTCGGCCATTTCACACTGTACGGGTATTGCTTGACTGACCTTGAAAAGAAAAGAAAATGGCTGTCCTAAGTAATGGGAGGGAATCAACAATCAAGGTCAGCATGCTTAGACAAGTTGAGAAATGAGGTCATGATAGACCAATCAGAGTGCAATGGCACTAGATAAATAACCACCTGAAAAATGAGCTTGGATATCCTGCATCATGAACTGGACAGGTTTCACCATAACCCGAAATTCATTCCATTTGTTTTTGGTGAATAAATTATATTTGCGCTCAACTACATGTGAAATAAATCCACTACGAGAGGAACTTGATTTTACAGTGAACATGGAGCTTCATCCCTCACAGGAAAAATGGGTCAGTTCTGTATGTAAGTGACGTGGAGACCACTGGTTACGTAGGGAACTGTAAATATATGTGATCAGTCCACAAAGTAAGCAAAACAGGGATTCCTACAGTGGATATAAATTTGAATGTAAGATTTTTATTGCGACCCCTATGGCACGGTGTTTACACTTTGAGTTGATACTTCAGGGATAGTATGGCATCAAACATAAGGAACTAAAAAGTCACAATTTTACTTCATATATTGCAACTAGGGGGCAGTGGTGGTCTAGTGGTATAAGGCGCCGGATCGCTGATCCAAAGGTTGGGGGTTCGAGTCCCACTCTCCACAAGGTTGTCACTGTCCCCCCCCAGTGCAGCTAACTGGGTTATCAAAGGCCGGCCATGTCTCTCACTGTCTATGGTGTGAGGCATGTAAAAGAACCATTGCTGACTTTCGTAAAGAGTAGCTGCAAAGCCGTCAGTGTGTTTCCGCCCTGCGATGGCCTGGCGAGCTATCCAGGGTGTACTCTGCCCTCGCCCTGAGTTGGCTGGGATGGGCACCAGCCTCCCCGCGACCCTAATTAGGATGAAGCGGTTACAGAACATGAACTGATATTGCAACTATGGACTCAATGATTGAGTGCTGGATTACTGATCCCAAGGTTGGGGGTTTAAGTCCTGCTATCATCAGGTTGTCACTGCTGTCCCCACCAGTGCAGCTAATCAAACGCCAGCCATATGTCTCTGTCCAAGCCTCGGCAATTGACGTGATCCGACGGTCGGTCTTGTGACCGGTTGGCAGTCTTTTGAAACTCACAAATGACAAAACAATCGCATACATATTTTACTTCCGTAATGCAGTGCATGATAGCACGCACTGCTGAAAACAGGTTCATACATCGTAAACAAAACAGCCAACACAGCCTGGCTACGTGCCAAAAAGTTCAGAAAATATTAGTTTAAAGACAACTTTGAAATACTAAACATCAATGATGACAGCTATGTTACAAAAATAAGATAATTGTAGCAAATTGTTCATATCTTAAAAAATAGGGAAGAAGCTGTTCTTCATTTATTAATTAATATGTTGTGAATTATCAAAATAATGTTATGGTGACAGAATGGAGTGACCGGTATTAATGCTAGTAATTAGTGAACATTCCAGTTCAGCCAGTTAAAGGCTCAAGTTGGTGCTACTGTTGGTTGACATTTATGCTGATTGATGAAACTTTGCATGTTTATTTATTAAAAGTATTCCAACAGTTTGATGAGAACTATGATGATTATTTGGATTAAATTTTAATGTTTCAAAAATGATTAGTTTTGTAAATATTTGAATCCTTTCATATTTAAGTTCGACAATACATAAGATACCTCTACTAAACTTAAAAGTCCAAATCTAACTGGTTCAATAAGAGGTTTGTTTAATAATTTACTTGTACTTCAGGTAACCATTTTGCGCAACCTGTTGGTTACGTGACTCATTTTCACTGACCGAACTTTGGATTACCAGTCATTTACCCGTGAACCATGAACTGGTTCACAAAATTTCTGAAATGTCTAGGCCTGCCGTCTCTGGTGTGAGGCATGTAAAGAACTATTGCTGACTTTCATCAGTAGTGGCATAACTCTCAGCATGTTTCTGCCCTGTGATTGCCTGGCGAGTTGTCCAGGGTGTACTCTGCCCTCACCCAGAGTTGGCTGAAATGAACGGCAGCCTCCGTAGAACACTAATTAGCATTAAGCCGTTTGGAAAATTAATTAATGTTTTCCTCCTTTTTTTCTGAATACCCCTTTTTCTCCAATGCAGATTTCGCGTGAACACTCGTGGTACGTCGAGGAGGTACACCCCGTGTTATAGATGCGGAAAATGTAACGTTTTCTCACATTGGTCAACTTCTGCAAAAATAGCTGAAGTGAAGATTCACAGCCTTTTATCACCATGAGCATCATATGGTCATTGCCAGCACTATGTTGCTTGTCGATGTTCATATGTTGTTCATCGTGGTAGTATAATACTGGCGGTGGTGTCACACTGTCATGCAGAAATTACACATTTTCAGTCTTTTCACCGAAATGCGGTGGAAAAGTCAAACGTTAGAATTTCTCACGAGTGGCTGCGGTGCTGTTATCTGTGGCAACTTGTAATGCACATGACAACGATCACACATTGCCCTGAGGAACCATTTCCACAGAGTCCCGCAGATCAAACTGCGTTGATGACAAAGGGTTATTACAATTTGTTTTAAATATGTCAGGTTAACTCTGACCTGAATGGTGTCTCAGAATCACGAGCACTTTGGCCTCCAAAAAGCTTCTGTAAAGCTTTTTATGTTGCTTTATATTAACTATAAGCATTTAAACTCCACCTCTCACTCATAAAAAGATCATATTTCTCTCACTTTTTGAATTATTAGCTTTAGTTTTACTAGCTCAGCCATTTACTTTACATTTTTAATATTGTAATTTCACTTGTTCAAGCCAATCCACCTTTATTTATAAAGCGCTTAAAAAAAACATTAGTTTAAATAAAGTGCTATACAGAGAATTAAAACATGAAAAGAATTAAATCCATATCAGAACAATAGATTACTTAGTATAGAAATAAGAACCCAGATATGTGTATTGTATTTGTACACATTTGTGTTAATGTGATTTATATAGCATATTATTGATCCACCCTATTTCTGTGTTTTTATTATTTGTTAATTTAAATAGATTAAAATTGAAGCCCTTTGTCCTTTACTCTAAATATTAGGAATTTACATAAAGAAAAATCTATTCAGCATTAGATTTAAATAGAGAACCAGGATTCTTTTTTTTGTTCTTACCGGAGTAGCGTGTTGTCTTCTGCTGAATTTTGCTGAGCGCTTTTTGTTTTTCGGCTTCTGTAGTTGCCCTGTAACTGAATGTCAGTGCTGTGGTCCTCACACAGAGACAGTCACCAAACTAAGAACGGATCAATATGGCAGTGGGGCACTCATTCACCAATCGAACAGCCAGATGGTTCAATCACTTCATATCTCACACAACTCTACCACAACAACAAAATCTAAAGTGTCTAACATGTCCAATAAATTAGAAGATAGCAGAAAAACTATGGTATTGGCACTTTACTAATTGATGTCTGCTGTAACTACAGAGTGGTTATTATGGCACAGTATAGACCCAGTCGCCAGATGTGGCTCTGTATTTAGAGCAGGAGATGACCTTTATTTTTCACGGCACATAAACAGGCCTGTTTTTATGAGTTCGGAAACACCATCAGCATTGTGTGACTGTTCAAGCTGAAGCCATCTGGTGTCTCTGGAGGGACTCTGAACAGTTTGATTTCAGTATTTCTGGAACAGTAGAGTAGTCTTTCCTTAGACTTTGTTAAATTTCATCAGTAGAGAGCGAGAAAAGAGAATGTGGAGTTTCAGACACCGTTTTCAGTCATTTCTGACTCCACTTTGAGTTACTTTTGATAATGATGTAGTCGAGAATCTCTTCATTTAACAGAAGGAAGCTTTTGACTGACGTTGCAGGCCTCTAGTTGCAGATACCCATCATTCATTCATTTTCTAAACCACTTAATACTAATTAGAATCGTGGGGAGGCTGGATCCCATCTCACCTGACTCCGGGTGAGGGCGGAGTCCAACATGTACAGCTTGCCAAATCATTGCAGAGCCAACACACGTACAACCATTCACACTGACTCTAACATCTCAGGGTGATTTGGAACAGCTAATGAACCTACTGTGCATGTTTTGGACGGTGGGAGGAAACCCAAGCAAGCACAGAACATGCAAAATCTACACAGAAACGACTGAGTCTGGGACTCAAACCCAGGACCTTCTTGCTGTGATGCAGACATGCTAACCACTGCGCCCCCGTTCTGCTGATACCCAACATTTATTGATCATGAATTATTATTTGAATTTGTGGTCTTTAATGATATCAGCATCAGGATAACAAGCATCTTAATATCTTTTTCTGAAGTCTAACCTCAATGTTAATAACCCATTAAGATTATTAGCACTATAAATTCATTCTGATAAACCCACCTCTCTTCTCTTTTTTGTTCTTTATGTTGATGTTTATGTTTATATATATATATATATATATATATATATATATATATATATATATATTTCTTAATCTCTGGTGTTATTGTGTTGTAAAAGCAGCTCAAATGCCAGTGTCCTCTGAACATCCTAACATACTACATAGGAACAGCTCAATATGATTCTCATCATTACCTCTGGATAATAGATGTTATCTTCCTCCCAGGTGCCTGAATCTAAATGATGGACAAAAGCTCAGTTTGTTGCAGTTAGTGATCCTGAAATCCTAGAAACTCAACACATGTTGAAAGGTGGGAGGTGCAGTTAAACCTGTTGGAGTCGTTTAACTTCATTAACCTTCCCCCCGATGGTGGCATCCTACTTCAAGTTGCTGCCTGTGATGGTTTTCATTCTATCCCACATCTCCTTCATGTTGTTACTTTGCAGCAGCTTCTATTTCCTCCTGTACTGCTCCTTTGCCTCCCTGAGTTGGATGTTGAGTGCCCTCTGTACTCATTTGAGCTCTTTTTGATCACCATCTTCGAAGCCCCTGTTTTTCTGGTTCAGGAGGTCCTTGATATCGCTTGTGATCTAGGGCTTGTTGTTGGCAAAGCACCATAGAGTTTTACCGAAACAAAAATGTCCATACAAAATTAATGTAATTTGTAGTGTTTTCAGTCAACTCCTCACTGTCCTACCTGTGGATGGCACCCCAGTCCTTTGATCCAAAACAGTCTCTCAGAGCCTGCTCTGCCTTGGGAGACCAGTTCCTAAATGATCCTTTTATTGAGGGGAGCCTCTTCACTCTTGATTTGTAATGAGGCTGTCACAGAATTAGTTTATGATTAGCTTTCCCCAGTGCGGGTAGTTGAAAGGTGCTATATGCATCCTTTACATCTGCATACAGTAAGTTGTCATATTCCTCCTGGTGAACAGTACACATACTGGTTAAAAATAACATATAGATTTGTCCAAATTCACATGATTAATGTCCCTGGAGATTAACACAAGCGCCTCTCGCGTAGAGTGGATAATGGCACATGCTACTTCTGTGTCGGCAGGTGGAGGAATGTAAACATTGAGGCCAATGGCATGCTCAAACTCCCTGGGCACATAGTTGGGATGCAAGCTTGCCACGAGAAGTTCAATGTCCTTGAAGCAGATTGAAATCTTTGTGCGAATGTGTCCAGGGTTACACCATCTTATATTTAAGTAGACAGTGAGTCCTTCTCCTTTCCACTTCCCGCAGACTTTTGTGTCTATCCGCTCTTACCTTGCTGAAGCCGGGCAGCAACAGGTTAGTATCCAGGATGTTAGCGGTAAGCCATTTTCACAAACACAACACAGTGCACTCCTTGTAAATCTGAACATTTTTCACCAGTGCAGCCAATCTTATGCAGCAAGTTCAGATTTTCAATAAATGATGTGACTGCAAGTTTGTAACACCACTTCTTCGTGGCCGATTAGCTTTTAGCTTAGCGCCGGGTCGGCAGCCACAATACGGTCTAATAAACTCGTCAAGTAAATATACAACTGCACCAGCTCAGTACCTTTTTAGAGCCAGTAATTCCTCCCTTAAATAAATGAGTCTTGATGTGTGATGTTCCATATCCATAAGATGTATAACTAAAGAACAGCAAAAAGCAGACAAAAGAGGAAAGAGAAAGAAAAGCAAGTTGCATATTGAGCTGCTTGAAATGTTGCTACTCTTGGCAGTGCCGTAATCGTATTACGGTATTTCTCGGCTATATCACTTGTGTGAGTCATAGAAGACTTGTGAGAATTGTCCACGCAACATTCATAATTTCCACCTCAAATAACTCTTTTATGTTGCAAGTTTTTCTGAAACGGAGCTGTGAGAAGGGGCACACGCCAGTGTTCTTTCTCATGCCGATCCCAAGCCCAGATAAATGCAGAGGGTTGTGTCAGGAAGGGCGTCCACCGTAAAATCTATGCCAAATCAACCATGCAAATCATCAATATGACTTCCAAACTGGATCGATTGAGGCTCGGGTTAACAACAACTGCCATCAGTGTTGTTAACCAACAGGGTGCTGGTGGAAACTGGACTACTGTTGGTCAAAGAAAGAGAAGCAGGAGGCGTGTCCATAGGCAGATAGTGAAGAGGAAAGGGATGAGTCTAGGACTGAGAGTAGGGACATGGAATGTTGGAACTATGACAGGAAAGGCTAGAGAGTTGGCTGACATGATGCAGAGGAGGAAGGTGGACATACTGTGTGTTCAGGAGACCAGGTGGAAAGGTAGCAAGGCCAGAAGTTTAGGAGCAGGGTTTAAGCTGTTTTCACATGGTGTGGATGGGAAGAGCAATGGAGTAGGAGTCATCTTGAAGGAGGGGTTTGTCAGGAATGTTCTAGAACTGAAAAGAGTGTCAGACAGAGTGACGAGTCTCAAGTTAGAAATTGAAGGCGTGTTGTTCAATGTTGTTAGTGCTTATGCCCCACAGGCAGGATGTGAGCTAGAAGAGAAGAGATTCTGGAGTGAGTAAGATGAAGTGATGCAGAGTACCCCCAGAGGTGAAAGAGTGGTCATTGGTGCAGACTTCAAGACTTCAATGGAAATGTTGGTGCAGACAACAGAGGAGACAAGTAAGATGGGCAAGTTTGGTATCCAGGACAGGAACACAGGACAGATGTTTCTAGATTTTGCAAAAAGGATAGAAATGGCAGTGGTGAATACTTTCTTCCAGAAGAGATAGGAGCATAGGGTGACTTATAAAAGTGAACGTATGAGCACATGCTAGACTACATCTTGTGTAAGGTAAGGGTAAGTCTGTTGGGTTTTTACACTCGAGCCTAGTGGCTTAGCCTCGTGGCTCATCAGGCCGGTACTTATCCCCGGTTTCCGTAGCGTGAAGCGACCAGGAGTTCAACTCCCCCTAGTCCATCGCAGGTCCATCTCAGGTTACCTTCCCAGTTTATTTTACTGGTACCCATTTATACTACTGGGTGAACAGAGGCACACTTGTGCTTGAGACCTTGCCCAGGGGTCTTAGCACAGTGAGGGTCTCAGTGGGATTCGAACTCACAACCTCCCGATCATGAGCGCAGCACCCTAACCATTAACCATTACTCCACTGGCCCAACTAACTACATCTTGTGTAGCCGATGTAATTTGAAGGAAGTCAGTGACTGCAAAGTAGTAGTGGGTAAAAGTGTTGCCAGACAGCATAGGATGGAGGTGTACAGGATGACGCTGATGGTGAGGAAGGGGAAGAAGGCAAAGGCAGAGCAGAAGACTAAGTGTATGCTAGGTTGGACAGTAAGGAGGGAGAAAATGATTTATAGAGGTTGGAACAGCAGAGAAATAGGTAGCAGTAGACTTTCTGACAAGAACATTCAACAAGGTCTTAAGAGAGTGAGAGGATGCCAGAGGAATGGAGAAGTGTGCTGGTGCCCATTTTTAAGAACAGGGGAGATGTGCAGATTTGTGGCAACTACAGAGGGATAAAGTTAATGAGCCATACGATGAAGTTATGGGAAAGAATGGGGGATAATGGATCAGCGTTCACGTCGCATCCCTCGTCAGTACCCATCTGGGGAAACTAATGATCCAAACCAGCCGACTGAATTCTAAAATGAATCCCAGTCCTCAGCCAAACAACAACAATAACAACAATAATGGACGCCACGACTTTCAAGACGTCGGCCCCACTATGCGACTCCTCCAAATCAATGTGGAGGGCCTATCAGCTGCCAAGCGAGAAATACTTTCTGAAATATGCCCTAACAACAACATAGATGTGATCTGCATCCAGGAAACACATGTTGCTGCTGATGCACCTGCATGCCGCCTCAAGGTAAATGGATATGATCTTATTTCCTTGTATGGCCATAACAAGCATGGACGTGCAACATGCGTACGCTCAGACATGGCAGATGTTGAAATGGTAGAATCAGCAGAATACTATGACACAATCCGTATTGGAAGCTACACCGTCACAAATGTGTACAAACCTCCGCCTGCCCAATGGTCTGATGCACCACTTCCAAACTATCAACACCCAGCTATTTATTTGGGGGACTTTAATAGCCACCATACCATCTGGGGATATGATAGAGAAGATGAGAATGGTGACTGGCTGATAGAATGGGCTTCATCAAACAATCTCCACCTAGTCTTAGACCTGAAGCAGCGCCGGTCTTTCCACTCAGCACGATGGAACCAAGGATACTCCCCAGACTTATGCTGGGTTACAACCTCAGAAGGCCATCCTCTCCAAGCTACACCTCAGGTGCTAGACGATTTCCCAAAAAGTCAGCACAGACCCATTGTGATACACATTGGACTCCGGATACCACTCACCAAATCTGTTGAGAAACCGAGATGGAACTTTAGGAAGGCTGACTGGGAAATGTATACTGAAAAAACTGAAAAGAGCATTGTCTGTATACCCAAAACTGGCATCCCCATTGAGAAATGCTTTCAAAGATTCCGCTTTGCAATCTACAAAGCTGCAGGAAGTACCATCCCAAGGGGTACAGACCAACATACACCCCATGCCTAAACGAAGAATGCCAACAACTCTTGACAGAGTACCAGGAGTCTGGAAGCACTGACATTGCCGACCACCTGATAAGTGCACTAGATAACGCACGTCGGGCAAGATGGGAAGAGCTTACTGAAAAACAGAACTTTACCCACTCAAGCCGCAAAGCCTGGAAGCTTCTTAGACACCTCGGAACAGGACAGCAACCACCAAAATTGTCACGCCCAAGTGTGAAACCGAATGCTGTTGCTAACCACTTGGTGAAGCTTGGGAAAACTCCCATTGAAAAGACCCAAAAGAAAAAAGTTGTGAAAGAGCTTCGAGACTTTAGAAGGTCTGCCCATACAAATACAACCCAAGCTGAAACAGTTGTAAGTGCAGAGGTCACTACTGCTCTGAAGTCACTGAAATCTGGGAAGGCAGCAGGATATGATGGAATCTTTCCAGAATTCCTTTGTCACCTTGGACCACGTGCACAAACCTGGTTAGCAGCCTTCATGTCCCGTATTATAGGTGAAAGACAACTGCCAAAGCTATGGAGAGAAGCAAAGGTTATCGCTATCCTGAAACCCGGGAAGGACCCAAAACTAGCATCTAGCTACCGACCCATATCCCTACTCTCAGTCTGCTATAAACTACTGGAACGCATTATCCTACACCGAATTAAGGATGATGTAGAAGCTGTACTCAACATTGACCAAGCCGGCTTTAGACCAGGTAGAAGCACCCAAGATCAGGTGCTAGCACTCACCACCTTATAATGGATTTCAGGAGAATAAAAAGACTGGTGCAGTTTTCCTAGACTTGACAGCTGCATATGATACAGTGTGGCACTCAGGTCTTCTACTGAAACTATCAAAAATCCTTCCTTACTGGGTAGTAAACATAGTTGAGCTATTGCTACAGCACAGACGGTTCCGTGTTCATCTTGGTGGATACAGCAGTGCATGGCGAACACAGAAGAATGGACTACCCCAAGGTTCTGTCCTGGCACCAACTCTATTTGCACTGTACACCAATGACCTACCCATCACACACTCTCATAAATTTGTATATGTAGACGACATATGCTTTGCTCTCCAAGCAAAAACATTTGATGAATTGAATGAGAGATTAACTGAGGACATGAGTCATATGAGCACCTACTGTAAACAGTGGCGGCTTCAACCTAGTGTGAAGAAGACCGTTTCTAGTGTTTTCCATCTACACAACGCTAGAAGTAAACAAGAGCTGGATATAACACTCAACAACAGCCGCCTGTCTCATGATGCAAAACCAGTGTACCTTGGAGTCACCTTGGACAGGACTTTGACATACAAAGCCCAACTGCAAAAAGTAGCCAAGAAAGTTCAAACAAGAAACAACCTTGTGCAGATGTTGGCTGGTACTACATGGGGAGCCAGTGCAAGGACACTACGTTCAGCAACATTAGCACTGTCATACTCTGTAGCGGAATACTGTGCTGCTGTCTGGAGGAACTCAGTTCACTGCAAACTAGTTGACACCAGATTGAACTGTGCTATGCGGACCATATCAGGTACACTAAAATCAACACATACAGACTGGCTGCCAGTTATGTGTAATCTTGCCCCGCCAGATATCCGCAGGGAAGCTGTCACTGCAAAGTTATTGGACTCCACACTCCAGATCCCAGGCCTTCCCCTGCTGAATGATATTGAGCACCACCCACGATACCGACTGACTTCAAGAAAACCCATCTGGTCTAACCTGCCCACAACAAACTACTCCATGGTAGAAAACTGGCAATCCAGATGGAATAAGGGAACAGCACCAAACAGGGACATCGTGAATGATCCAACAACTGCACTAAATGGTATGGATATTCGTCGAGACCTGTGGTGTAAATTGAATCGTTTTCGCTGCGGTACTGGCCCGTGCCGATACATGTTGGAAAAATGGGGATACATTGACTCACCAAATTGTGATTGTGGAGCTATCCAAACTATGCAGCACATACTACAAGAGTGCCCTGAAACACAACTGACAGGAGGCCTCTATGAACTACATGAGGCCACGGATGTCGCGGTTGAATGGCTGAGAAACAACAGCATACGATAGAAGAAGAAGAATGGGAAAGAATAGTGGAAGCAAGACTAAGGGCAGCGGTCAACATTTGTGAACAACAGTTTGGTTTTATTCCAAGAAAGAGCACCACAAATGCAGTGTTTGCTTTGAGGATGTTAATAGAGAAGTACAGAGAAGGTCAGAGGGAGCTGCATTGTGCCTTTGTGGATCTGGAGAAAGCATATGACAGGGTGCCAAGAGAGGAACTGTGGTATTGCATGAGGAAGTCTGGAGTGGCAGAGAAGTATGTTAGTGGTGCAGGACATGTATGAGAGATGTAAGACAGTGAGGAGATGTGCTGTCGGTGTGACAGAAGAATTCAAGGTGGAGGTAGGACTGCATCAAGGATGAGCTCTGAGCCCCTTCTTGTTTGCGATGGTGATGGACAGGCTGACAGATGAGAATCTCCATGGACTATGCTGTTTGCTGATGACATTGTGATCTGGAGTGAGAGCAGAGAACAAGTGGAGGAAAATCTAGAGAGGTGGAGGTATGCCCTGGAAAGGAGAGGAATGAAGTATTGGAAAGAATGAAAGGAAAAGTGTACAAGATGATGATGAGGCCAGCGATGTTGTATGGTTTAGAAACAGCAGCACTGAGGAAAAGACAGGCGGCAGAGCTGGAGATAGCAGAGATGAAAATGTTGAGATTCTCTTTGGGAGAAACGAGGCTAGACAGGATCAGAAATGAGTACATCAGAGGGACAGCACATGTAAGATGTTTTGGAGACAAAGTCAGAGAGGCTAGATTGAGATGGGTTGGACATTTTAAAGAGAGGCCATTTGGGGAAATTGGCCAGCACACAGCAAATAACCTTTGTCTCTACACCAAGGGGCAGTGGACAGTCCTTGGGACTGACCTGATGCTGTCCTAGTGAGAGGATTTCCCTCGCGGAGTATGTCCTAATAACTTCACTTGGGTTAGCACCCCTACCCCACCTCTCGCTACAAAAAGTTCGCAAAGTAAATATAGCCGGACTGATAACTCGGACTATGATCTAGGCTTGATTAATGGACAAAGAGATCTGAAAATGGAACTCTGGTATACAAACATCCAGAGCCTAAGAGCCAAGAAGGATGATCTTAAAGGTAGAATAGCATTAGCTCGGACTAAGCCAGATATCATCATGGCGACAGAATCCAAGCATGGACCATCAGTCCCAGACAACAGTCCTGATATCAGCATTGATGGTTACACCATCGAACACAGGGACAGAGACAATGGAAAAGACTGGGGTGGTTGCATGATCTACTATAAGAATGGCATTGCTCTACACAGGAGACAGGACTTAGGGCATGCCGAGTATAAAATGATGATCTTCACAATCAAACTAGACTCAGGAATTCTCCTAATGTCACTACTCTACCGACCTCCAGGAAAGAGTAAAGCGGACTGTGGTCCAATGGATTGGTACGTTGAAAGTCTTGATCACCTCCGCTCTAAAACAAAAATCATTGCAACAACTCTAGCAGGTGACTATAATGCTCACCATAAAGAATGTCTGCATAGCAGGGTAACAGATCTCCCTGGCATGCGCACTCTCACACTCTGCACCACACATGGGCTTTCACAGCTGGTCGGTCAATGGATCTACCCACATAAAAGGGAATAGACTAGACCTCATCATGTGTGCTAAACCAAACTTGTGCTCAGAGGTTGAAATATCAGCTCAGGTGGACAATTCAGGCCATATGCTCCTAAGTACATCAGCTGATCTCAACCCTGTGCAAGAGAGACCAGCTCCCAGGATAGTATGGATATACTCCAAAGCTGACTGGAACAATCTTAGAAATGAACTTGTTGGTATCCAATGGGACCAAGTACTTGACTCAAACAACCCAGAAGGTTCATGTTCTCAAGTGACCAACATCATACAGCAAGCCATGAAATACTGTATACCTGGGAAAAGTCTCAGAAATTTCAATGGGAAACCTGAGTGGTATAATGAAGCTTGTGAAAAGGCACAGCTCAAGAAACTCAAAACTTGGCGTCAATACAAAGCAAACAAAACCCCAGAGACTAGATTCAGGTATAACCAGGCTAGAAATGGTTACACCTACGTCTCCCGCAAAGCCATGAATGACCATAGTCAGGAAAAAAATGACATCAGGGCTTAAGAAAGAGAGTAAGTCCTGGTGGTGGACACCCAAGAAACTCATGGGCAAAGGAGGCAGGTGTGATATCCCTCTCCTGAGTTCAGACAGTGCGACATTCATACACTCTGAAAAGAAAGCTGAATGTTTCGCACATATCTTTGCAGAGAAATCAACCATACCTGAAGCTGTGAACGACAAGGAGGTACCAAGGTTAAACAAAAAAAACACTGCCACCTTGAAGAAAATACCATTCTGGCCAAAACATGTGAGAAAATTGCTATTCAAGCAAGACAGACAAAGCAACTGGACCAGACCCCATCCCTGCCAGAGTGCTAAAGCAGGCTGTACCTGAGCTCTCCAAACCTCTCGCCAGACTTTTTCAGCTGTTGATGGAAAAACATTACATGCCAAGACAATGGAAGACTGCTCATGTCATACCTTGTTACTAGCATCATTAGCAAGGTGATGGAAGCTCTTATCAACAAGGCCCTGTGGAAGTACTTCAACAAGCAATAACCTCATCTCTGATAAACAATTCGGCTTCAGAGCTGGGCACTCTACAGCCGATGCACTGACATATGTCACCTAAAATCTGCATGATGCAAAGGACAAGAAGTATGAAAGCAGACTCATATGCCTGGACATTAGCAGGGTATTTGACAGAGTATGGCACAGAGGCTTAATAACTAAGCTTGAGGCTCTTGGCCTTAAAGGTGTACTTCTGAAATTGGTAGAAGACTATCTGACAGACAGGGAGCTGAAAGTAACCATCAGTGGGAAAGAATCAAGTGCTAAGGCCATCAATGCTGGAGTCCCTCAAGGGTCAATCCTCGATCCATTGCTGTTCCTAATTTGCATTGATGACCTTCCAGAGAAACTGACCAACATAGCTATACTTTACGCAGATGACTCATCTGTCCTGAGCATCATAAGAGACAAACAGCAAAGAGGCTCAGTAGCCGAGTCCCTGAACAAGGATCTGCGGGAAATCCAGCTATGGGCAAGCAAATGGAATGTGCTCTTTGAGGTAGCTAAATGCAAAAATATCGCAATCAGTAGTTACAACCATGCAGAGGACAATCATCCAAATCTTCACTTCATGAACACCATACTTACAGAGGTGGATGAAGTAGAACTGTTAGGCATCACCATCAGAAAAGAACTGACATGGACTCACATCCTAAAGAGGATGACTGTAAATGCAGGTAAACGACTGGGCTTACTAAGGAAGGTTGCACCCTACCTGAGCCCGGACCAAAAAGCTATTATCTACAAAAGCATGGTCGGATCACGAATGGAATACGCCTCAACTGTCTTGATGAGAGCTCCTCCAACCTCCCTGGCCTGCCTGGAAGCCATCCAAAGGAGGGCTCTGAAGATCATCAACATTCCAAATGATTGCTCGGCTGATAACCGAATACAACCACTGGTGCAAAGGAGAAATGTTGGAGCCCTTACCCTACTCCATCGTATCTATCACCAAGAGGCTCCAGCATTGCTAAATGGCCTACTACCAGAGCCTTACAAAGTCTGAAGAACAGCACGCCTGTCTAAATCTCTGCATTCAGTAGCCCTTGAACAACTCGAATCAAATACAACAAGCCACAAAAGACCAGTCTTTCCATCCACAGTACAGTTGTGGAACACCCTCCCCCAATATATAGTGAATACCAAAGATAGACATAAATTCAAGACTGAAGCCCATGTCCACCTCAGTGCCTTTCGTCAGCACTCAATCATTCACTGACAGTCCAGCTTCAAATGCCGAGGTATGGGATCTACTTAAAAAAACAACAACAAAAAAACATGTATAGAGGAGGGATAGTGAATATATTGGTAGTAGGATGCTGATGTTGGAACTGCCAGACAGAAGGCCTAGAGGAAGAACAAAGAGATTTATGGATGTGGTGAAGGAGGACATGAAGGTAGTTGGTATAAGAGAAGAAGATGCAGAGGATAGGGTGAGATGGAGGCAGATGATTCGCTGTGGCGACCCTTAAGGGAACAGCCGAAAGGAAAAGAAGTAGAAGATTGCAAGTTGTTCTGAATCTAAAGATTCTGAAGTGTGAAGCCAGAAAAGTGTAATTATAAAGTTAATGTAGCATGATAATAATAATTCTTCCCACCTACACTGAAAACACACTGATGGACAAACAGGATCATTACATGAATGAATAAGCCTGTAATATTTTAATGAAATAAATTCATTCATGAAGTATACAAGCTCCACACTCACATTTTCGGCCACGCCCTTACTTAATTGACTTAGCTTCTAGATATAGAGATCTAGACTTACAATATTGATTTTCTTCTAGATAAAGTCATGTTGGTTATTACTTGCCAAATATTGTTGCAGACATGTTTGTGTGAATATATTAGCATTGTATTTTAAAAAAATCATTTTTTAAAAATTATTAATGAATCATGAATATCACCTTACTGTGAACACATTTTGGGAACTTGAACGCACTTCCTATAAGCTACTGAGAAAATCCCAGAGATCTCTGTAGATCTTTCCCATGTCCATTAATTGCTCATCAAGCTTCATTCTTTTACGTTTGTGAACATCCCGAAACATTCGGCATGTTTGTCTTTCACTCCAGTGCTTGAATGTTGTCCCACACTCTGATCACATCTGGGTGATCACTGAGAGCCTCCAACAGGGCAGCGTTGGAGTCCAGCAAGTCCTGTGGTAGAGCAGCAAAAGTGTTGGAAATGTATTCTACCCCCGCTGACATGGTGTGAACCCCGAGAGCTTCCAGCGCTGATCGCACTGCTTTCGTCGAGTTCAAATCACAGATGAACTGAGCAGGTAAAAAGAAAAAGGCTCATTTACAAACAAGCACATTTCACGCAGCAGATATGCATCAAAATAACTGATTTCTCCATTTAGCTAAAGCATCCAGATGTACCATTACCACTTATTCTATGTAAAAAGGAGTCTAGTAGATTATTTGTCTATTATGGAGTGTTTCCACCTCGAGTCTGAATCAGTGTAAAATTGACTTTTGACTCACCGAATGCAGCTTGTATCCAGTGTTTATTCATTCATTTATTAATTGACTAATTTATAACAAGCCAGAAAAAACTTGCATAAATGATCTACAGTGCTAAAATAACCTCATAAAGTCACCAAAATTATAAAAAACTAACAATCTATTAAATTTAGCCAAGATATTGAGGTTATAGCACTAACAAAAATAAATTACTAATTTTAATATATACTACATGGAAATAGATCAGTCTGATTGGTGTTCTGTCTTGGGTAGTTGGATGGAGGTGGATGTCGCTGAATATTCCTTGAGACAGAATATTTATTCCCCTTGACACAATGGAATTTAATTTTAGAAATATCCAATGAACCTTCGAAAAATTATTTTAGGATCGTCTACATGAGAGCAGAAGCAAAAAAAAAAAAAAAAAAAAAAAAAAAAAAAAAATTTGATTTTTATAATTATTTTGTACAGGGATCCCTCACTACTTGGCGCTTCAATTTATGCGGCTTCAATGCATCGCTTTTTAAAAAAAAATATTCATCGAAATAAAAAAATAAGGAAATTAAGGAAAATAGGGGGAAAATTTTAAGGAAAATGCCACAAAAACAAGACCAATTATGCAAAAAAAAAACAAACAAACCCTAAACAAACACAAAACAAAAAATAACCCAAAATCTCCCATCCAAGCACCTTACATTTTTGTGAGGTGCATGTCTTTGTGTGTATTTATATTTTATTTACATCTTATGCATTTTTTTAATGATTAATTGTCATTATAAGCATTTCTAGCTTTGAATATGAATTTATTGATATTATATACACATATCCATGCACGTATACGTCAGTCAGTGGGGTTGGGGGGGGGTGATCCTACTTCGCCGATTTCAGTTATCGTAGGGAGATCTCAGTCCCAATTAACAGCGGGAAGTGAGGGATCCCTGTATATCATAATGAATGCAGGTGAACTCAATCACACACGTGAGCGCAGTTTTAGTATATAGTGTGTGGAAACATTAAAATGTATAATATGGAGAATTTTAGGTTTTATCTGCTGAATTCTCCATTTCATACAAGACTCAATCTATAATTGTTTTATGATTGATTCAAAATATTTTGAAAATATTCATACTAAATATATAAGTACACAGTGAGGAATATGTGATAATTACCTTTGCCACTAAGGGAAGCTGGGTACTTGCAAAAGGGAATGCTATTTATATTTAGGTTGTTGTGGCCTTCTATCTCTATGCTTACAAAAGCATAAAATAGTGAGGTGCATAAAGTTCAGGGCTGCAGTGCTTCTAAAGTCTGCTGGGGGACACATCTTATACAATCTTTCTTTTATGATTAAAATTATGCAACAGTGACAAATATCTCTTATCTTATGGTATTTATGAGGAATATTATCCATTGCCAAGGATGCAATATCAATAATAAATGAGAAAATCTCCTGAATTAATAAAAATGATGATAATCACCCCTCAGGATAGTGCTTGAATAATTTAAAAGTGACTTGAAAAAAAAAAAAATCTCCGTTTAGTTTGTTTTTCTTATGTTTCAATGTGATGAACATATTACAGTAAAGCATCCTTCAAATATGCAATGTGTGTGTCTGTGTTTGTTTTCTAAAACTATTTTTATAAATAAATAAAAAAATTGAACTACTCTAAAATGTCTTTGGAAAGTAAACAAATTATTGTAAGATTTGATATTTGTAATGAAACTCAAAACGTCTAATCATTACATTATCGTGTCGCGTCTCCCTCTGAATGGAGCATTTAATGAAAAGGACATGGTCAGATCAAGTAGTTCACAGGGAACCAGGCCATGCGGTTTAGTGATTTCTTTTTGAACTCGGTGATCCCACTCTTTTAAGAAACAGATCTTTATTGTTTTTGCCCGGAGTGTGTTTGTGTTGATGTTTATATTATTAATTGTGTTTGTGTTGTGATAACGTGTGTTATTCAGACAATTGTGTCACCTGGAAAATTGGTTTCTCGTCCTCATCCTCGGTTTCACGCACGTCTTCAGCCCCTGACTCGATCGCCAGCTCCAGAGCTTTCTCAGTAGAAACCTGGTCTCGGTAAGCAACAATGACCCCTTTCTTGTCAAACTGGTGGCGTGCACCATCACAAATCATCGCACTACAGAGATTTAAAAAAAAAAATCAGTTTATCCAAACAATCGTAAGTACAACAGACTGTGAACAACTCACCCATTTTTCATCAAGATGTGTTTGATGGCCTGGTGCGACCGTGCGCTGTTGTCTGTCAGAATCTCAATGAGTAGCATGGACCCACCGGGTCCTCGCGCCTCGTACAGGTACTGAGTACCGCCTTTCGACTTTTCCTAAAGGGCAGAAAGCGAAAACTCAGATTTCAACTCCTGGTGAATACATCATATACTACAGCTCTGGGCATAATATCTACAGACACATCAGTGAGGTATAACATTTTTCAGGACTTTCTACTACAGGGTTATCAGGGTAGTAAAAACGACGATTGGTAACCCCAATGGGGATTATTTTTCTACACCAGCAAACTCCAGTCATAGTTTATGCTTTATATTCACTAAGCAGAAGTATATCTCAGGAACCACCTTAGAACATTGAACATTTTCATTTCATTATTTTCCTCCTTACCGCTCCTTTGATAGCAGCTTCAATTGTGGCTTTTGGTAGACTTTTATTTCTGCACTGTTCAATAAGCTGAGCCAAAGAAACATTAAACTCTGGGTTTGGTCCTCCATCTAAACACACACACACACACACACACACACACACACACACAAATATAGGGTAAATAACAATGTTCAATGACATTTATGACTGCAATATTTTTACATTATTAGCTAATACTCCACACAAAATCTAATGTTACAGTACAACACCATATCTGTGTAACTTCTGCATTTTAATAGTATGATCATTATTGTTGTTGTTGTTGTGAGCAGCAGGTGGGGCGCGTGACCTGAATACTTTTTTACGCACCTCTCACTGCCACCCTGATTAACATCGCGTATTTGGCGATCATCCTCGCCCGAGCCGCATCTTTTGGAATCTTGATGTCTTTCACTTTGGACCATTTGTTATGGCCCGCGTGTAAAACCGGACACACGCGCACCGTCCTGATAATGAGCCGCGGAACTTTCGGCAGTTGAGGAGCATAACCGGACAGGGAAAGACGTAACACCGCTCCAGTTGCCATTGCCCTTGAGTTCGTAAATGAGAAACAAAACACTGAGGGGAAATGTATAAAATGCAATTATTCATAGGATAAAGATGCAGTAATAAGTTGTAGCTCTGTAAGAAAATAAGTGAATTTCTGTTGAGCAGTTGTGGAGTTTATTTTTAGCTCAATAGCACACAAAGGGGTTGGGTTGGTGCATCAGTAAATTCAGATCAGAAAATTGGGACGTAACCATAAATTGTGCATTAGCCGACATGTACACAATGATGTCCACAACTGATAATACGATGCTATGCTAAATTTCAACTTTAAAACTTATCAAAAACTTATAACTTTTAGATTGCTTTACTCACTAATTTATCGCGTTACATCATTTCCCTCCGAATATATTAAACCTCAGCGATATCACGAAAGACCATCCGACTCGAGCCCTCACTGCAGTGACACCCTGCGTCACTTCCGTTTTGCGTACGCTCGTCATCAATGACATTTCTCGTCATAATATGAAAAGCTGAAAACCAGAGTGACGTAACCGACGCAAGGTGATTTTTGGGGGAAAAATACATGAAAGTTTTAGCAACGTGGTAAAATCTGAGATAGTGATCACGATAAGAAATGTCATAAGAAAGATGAAGGGACCATGCCTTCTGGCACACATAGACTTCATCCACAGTGGGTTAGAGTACTGTGGCTCTCAGCCCTCAGCATTGTTGTGGTTGACAATTTATTTAATTTCATATGTGTGCTGTGTGTGTTTTATTACAGGATCGTCATGTTTCTGTTACAACTCAGAAACAAGTAATTTTGCAGTACATTTTTTAGGACTCGGTGCAGCCTTGGTGGTGGGGGTTCAAGTGTTCGCCTTCATGTCGGTCCCAAGCCCAGATAAATGCAGAGGGTTGCGACAGGAAGGGCATCCGGCGTAAAAGTTTTGCCAGAATACAAAATGCAAACAGTGAATACAAATTGCATACCGGATGGGTTACGGCCCGGGTTAACAACGACCGCCATCAGTGCTGTTAATGAACAGGGTGCTGGTGGAAATTGGACTACTGTTGGTCGAAGAAGGACAGGTTGAAGATGGAGAGGTCGAAGAAAGAGCGATCGAAGAAGGAGAGGCGGGAGGCGTGTCCGTAGGCAGAGAGAGAGAGAGAGAGAAGAGGAAAAGCATGAGTCTCGGACTGAGAGTAGGGACTTTGAATGTTGGAACTATGACATGAAAAGGTAGAGAGCTGGCTGACATATTGCAGAGGAGGAAGGTGGACATACTGTGTGTTCAGAAGACCAGGTGGAAATGTAGCAAGGCTGGAAGTTAGGAGCAGGGTTCAAGTTGCTTTTTCATGGTGTGGATGGGAAGAGAAATGGAGTAGGAGTCATCTTGAAGGAGGGGTTGGTCAGGAATGTTCTAGAAGTGAAAATAGTGTCAGACAGAGTGATGAGTCTCAAGTTAGAAATTGAAGGCGTGATGTTCAATGTTGTTAGTGCTTATGTTAGTGCTGTCCACTGTCTCAATGTCCTGTCCCTGGACGTTCACTAGTGAGTGATGGGCAGGTTTGGTATCCAGGAGAGGAACACAGAAGGACAGATGTTGTTAGATTTTGCAAAAAGGATGGAAATGGCTGAGGTAAATACTTTCTTCCAGAAGAGACAGGAGCATAGGGTGACTTATAAAAGCGGAGGTAGGAGCACACAAGTAGACTACATCTTGTGCAGGCGATGTAATGTGAAGGAAGTCAGTGACTGCAAAGTAGTAGTGGGCGAGAGTGTTGCCAAACAGCATAGGATGGTGGTGTGCAGGATGATGCTGATGGTGAGAAAGGTGAAGAAGGCAAAGGCAGAGCAGAAGACAAAGTGGTAGAAGCTGAAAAAGGAAGTGTCTTCAAGGAGGAGTTGAAACAGGCTTTGGGTGGCCAGGAAGTGCTTCCAGATGACTGGAAAACTACAGCTAATGTGATCAGGGAGACAGGTAGGAGAGTACTTTGTATGTACTCTGGAAGGACAGTAGATAAGGAGACTTGGTGGTAGAATGAGGCAGTGCAGGAGTGTGTACAAAAGAAGAGGTTGGCTTAGAATAAGTGGGACATAGAGAGCACCAAAGAAAGTAAACAGAAGTACAGGGAGACAGCGTAAGGTGAAGGTAGCAGTGTCAAAGGCCAAACAGAGGGCGTATGATGACTTGGGGGAGGAAGGGAGAAGTGAGGAGGGCATTGAAGAGGATGAAGAATGGAAAGGCAGTTGGTCCTGATGACATACCAGTGGAGGTGTGGAAGTGTCTAGGAGAGGTAGCAGTAGATTTTCTGACAAGAACATTCAACAAGGTCTTAGAGAGTGCTCTCACCGGAGGAATGGAGAAGTGTGCTTGTGCCCATTTTTAAGAACAAGGGAGATGTGCAGAGTTGCGGCAACTACAGAGGGATAAAGTTGATGAGCCATACGATGAAGTTAATAGTGGAAGCTAGACTAAGGGCAGAGGTCAGCATATGTGAACAACAGTTTGGTTTCATGCCAAGAAAGAGCACCACAGATGCAGTGTTTGCTTTGAGGATGTTAATAGAGAAGTACAGAGAAGGTCAGAGGGAGCTGCATTGTGCCTTTGTGGATCTGGAGAAAGTATATGACAGGGTGCTGAGAGAACTGTGGTACTGTATTAGGAAGTGTGGAGTGGCAGAGAAGTATGTTAGAGTGGTGCAGGACATAAGAGATGCAAGACAGTGGTGAGGTCTGCTGTTGGTGTGACAGAAGAGTTCAAGGTGGAGGTGGGACTGCATCAAGGGTCAGCTCTGAGCCCCTTCTTGTTTGCTATGGTGATGGACAGGCTGACAGATGAGGTTAGACGAGAATCTCCATGGACTATGATGTTTGCAGATGACATTGTGATCCGTAGTGAGAGCAGAGAACAAGTGCAGGAAAATCTAGAGAGGTGGCAGTATGCCCTGGAAAGGAGAGGAATGAAGGTTAGCCTCAGTAAGCCAGAATACATGATGGTTTGCTGTGGTGACCCCTGAAGAGAAAAGCCGAAAGGAAAAGTAGAAGAAAGAAGATCTTTTAGGACTCATATTATACATTCAAATGGTTCCACCTAATAATTTCATACATACGCATGTTGTAATTTTTTCACGTGAGAACTCTCGTTACTGTTAAAGTTTCAACATGTCATCCTCTTATGATCACTAAGTAATCAATCCATAAAATGTTGTTCCACGTGAAAGTTTATGAAATACTGCCGCCCCCTAGTGGCCTGATATAATACTGTGCCCATGACAGCTGAGGGACCGGTGGCGTAGTGGTAAGGGTGCTACGGGAGGTTGTGTGTCCGAATCCCAGTGAGAATCCCTGGGCACGGTCTTAACCACAAGTGTGCCTCTGTTCACCCAGCAGTATGAATGGGTACCAGTAAAATATACTGGGAAGGCAACCTGCGATGGACTAGCGTCCCATCCAGGAGGAGCTGAACTCCTGGTCGCTTCATGCTGCAAAAACCGAGAATAAGCACCAGCCTGATGAGCCACTGGGCTCAAGTGTAAAAGCCCAACAGACTTCAGATGACACCCCCATTTTCTCCCTAACCTAATTGTATCCAATTCCCACCCATCAGGTATTGCCTTCCCTACCCATGACCACCGACCAGGGAGGGGCGAAAGCACGCAATGCTATCCACACACCTCTTATCACACTCGAAAAAAAAGCAGTATCTGTATATTGTACAGATATACAGCTAGCGAGCTCACAGACACCTATAAATGACTGGAGATTGCTGTGAGTGATAAGGAAGTGAGTGTATGCCGTCTCTCCCTGCCTTGAGAGCTTGGCCAATAAGCTCCCAATTTACTCCAGGCTACAGATGGTTGTGGATGATTTGTTTTAATATGATAATTATTCATCATATGGTTGTGTGAGTGTTGTTGCTGGATCGGCCTAGCTAGCTGTCCAGGGTACACCCTGCCCTTGCCCAGAGTCTGCTGAGATGGGAGACGACAAGCACATAGGTATGAAATTAGATGTGAGAAATTTCTTTCCAGTACTACTGATAGCACACTACATAAAATGGGAGGGTTATTTTAAGTTATAGTTCATTTAAATTGGTTAATAGGTTAATTGTCCACATATGCCACAAAACTATTGTGTTGGGGTCACCCAGAAAAGCTCACAATTTCCATGAAAATACAACTTGCATCCATCGAAATAAATATTAAATATAGTCAAGGCAGCATGGTGGTACAATAGTCAGCATGTCCTCCCACAGTAATAAGTTCTAGGTTTGAATTCTGGGCTCGGGCATTTTTTGTGTAGTTTGCATGTTCTTCCTGTACTTGCATAGCTTTTGTCACAGCACTCTGATTTTCTCCCACAGTCCAAAAATATGCACAGTATGCTAATCGCCTGTTCTAAATCACCCCTTGGAGTGAGTGTGAATGTTTTGTATGTGTGTTGCCCTACAATGGTCTGGAAAACTGTTTTGAGTGTACCTCGCTTTCTCCCAGAGTCGGTAGAGACAGGCACCAGCCTCCCAGCAACCATAATTAGGATTAAGCATCTTGGAAAATGAATGGAGTCAAGACACCAACAAGGTAAAAATATTAACTTTAATTTAAAATCATAATTTTGTCCTTAGAACTTTGTTTTGCCTCACCTTGAAATGCCACCTTATCGTGGTGGAGGGGTTTGCGTGAACTAATGATCCTAGGAGCTATGTTGTTGGGCGCATAGTGCCCCTGGTAGGGTCACCCAAGCCAAACAGGTCCTGGGTGAAGTTCCAGATGAACTGCGGTCAGAAGACCTCTAAGCTACATAAAAAGAAAAGGACACCATTACCCTTGCTCGGACGCGGGTCACCGGGGTCCCCCCTTGGAGCCAACCCCAAATCCCACAGGTGGCAGGGGCTATAGGGGTTGGGTGCGATGTGAGTTGGGTGGCAGCCGAAGGCATAGATTCTGTCGGACCGATCTTCTGCAACTGACTCTGACTCTTGGGACATGGAATGTCACCTCTCTGGTGGGGAAGGAGCCTGAGCTGGTGTGTGAGGTAGAGAGGTATCGACTAGATATAGTTGGGTTCACCTGAACGCATAGCTTGGGCTAAGGTAAAAATATTAACTTTAATTTAAAATCGTAATTTTGTCCTTAGAACTTTGTTTTGCCTCACCTTGAAATGCCACCTTATCGTGGTGGAGGGGTTTGCGTGAACTAATGATCCTAGGAGCTATGTTGTTGGGTGCATAGTGCCCCTGGTAGGGTCACCCAAGCCAAACAGGTCCTGGGTGAAGTTCCAGATGAACTGCGGTCAGAAGACCTCTAAGCTACATAAAAAGAAAAGGACACCATTACCCTTGCTCGGACGCGGGTCACCGGGGTCCCCCCTTGGAGCCAACCCCAAATCCCACAGGTGGCAGGGGCTATAGGGGTTGGGTGCGATGTGAGTTGGGTGGCAGCCGAAGGCATAGATTCTGTCGGACCGATCTTCTGCAACTGACTCTGACTCTTGGGACATGGAATGTCACCTCTCTGGTGGGGAAGGAGCCTGAGCTGGTGTGTGAGGTAGAGAGGTATCGACTAGATATAGTTGGGTTCACCTGAACGCATAGCTTGGGCTAAGGTAAAAATATTAACTTTAATTTAAAATCGTAATTTTGTCCTTAGAACTTTGTTTTGCCTCACCTTGAAATGCCACCTTATCGTGGTGGAGGGGTTTGCGTGAACTAATGATCCTAGGAGCTATGTTGTTGGGTGCATAGTGCCCCTGGTAGGGTCACCCAAGCCAAACAGGTCCTGGGTGAAGTTCCAGATGAACTGCGGTCAGAAGACCTCTAAGCTACATAAAAAGAAAAGGACACCGTTTCCCTTGCTCGGACGCGGGTCACCGGGGTCCCCCCTTGGAGCCAACCCCAAATCCCACAGGTGGCAGGGGCTATAGGGGTTGGGTGCGATGTGAGTTGGGTGGCAGCCGAAGGCATAGATTCTGTCGGACCGATCTTCTGCAACTGACTCTGACTCTTGGGACATGGAATGTCACCTCTCTGGTGGGGAAGGAGCCTGAGCTGGTGTGTGAGGTAGAGAGGTATCGACTAGATATAGTTGGGTTCACCTGAACGCATAGCTTGGGCTCTGGAACCACAGATCTTGAGAGAGGCTGGACCTTATTCCATTCTGGAGTTGCTCATAGGGAGTGGTGGCAAGCTGGTGTGGGCATCCTGTGGCCTTCCCCCCATCTTGGTGGACAAACATTGGGGTTCTCCCCAGTTGACAAAAGGGTAGCTTCCTTCTGCCTTCAGGTGGGGGGTGGGTCCTGACTGTTATTTGTGCTTATACGCCAAATGACAGTTCAGACTAGCCACCATTTTTGGAGTCTTTAGGGAGTGTATTGGAGAACACTCCTTCGGGAGACTCACTACTTGTCTTGGGAGACTTCAACACCCATGTGGGCAATGATAGTGTGACTTGGAAGGTTATGATTAGTAGGTATGGCCTCTCCAGTCAAAACCCGAATGGTGTTTCATTGTTGGACCTCTGTGCTTGCCCCAGTTTGTCTATCACGAACATCATGTTCGAACATAAAGGCATCCATAAGTGCACTTGGCACCAGGATACCCTAGGTCACAGTTCGAGGATCGACTTTGTAGTCATGTCACCAGACTTGCAGCCGCATGTTCTGGACACTCGAGTGAAAAGGGGAGCTGAGCTGTCAACTGATCACCACCTGGTGGTGAGCTGGCTTCGATGGAGGGGGAGGCCGCCTTGCAGACCTGGCAGGCCCAAGCGTGTAATTAGGGTCTGCTGGGAACATTTGGTGGAGTCTCCTGTCCGAGCGGCCTTTAACTCCCACCACCAGCAGAGCTACAACCACGTCCCAGAGGAGTGATATGGAATCCTAATGGGCCATGTTTCGTGCGTCCATTGCTGAGGCAGCAGCCCATAACTGTAGCTGGAAGGTCGTCGGTGCTTGTCGTGGCGGTAACCCCCGAACCCGGTGGTGGACACCTGTGGTGATGGGGGTCGTCCAGCAGAAGAGACCTACCAGGTCTTATTGGCCTGTGGGACTCCCGAGGCAGCAGACGGGTACCGGTAGGCCAAACGTGCTGTAGCCGAAGCTGTCGCAGATGCAAAATCTCGGGTGTGGGAGGAAATCGGTGAGGGCCTGGAGAATGATTATCGGTTTGCTTCAAAAAGGTTCTGGACCACCATCCAATGACTGAGGAGGGGGAAACAGTTCTCCACCAACACTGTTTACAGTGGAGATGGGGAGCTGCTCACCTCGACTGTGGATGTTGTCGGGAGGTGGAAGGAATACTTTGAGGGAATACCTCCTCAATCCCACAAACACCCTCTGTGGAGGAGGAAGACCCTGGGAGTTTGAGCAAAAAAGCTCCTCGGTGGTCAGGCTCCGGGGGTGGATACGGTTAGACAAGATTCCCCATGGACTATGATGTTTGCAGATGACATTGTGATCTGCAGTGAGAGCAGAGAACGAGTGCAGGAAAATCTAGAGAGGTGGAGGTATGCCCTGGAAAGGAGAGGAATGAAGGTTAGCCTCAGTAAGACAGAATACATGTGTATGAATGACAAGTACCCAAGAGGAACGGTGAGGTTACAGGGAGCAGAGATAAAGAAGGTGGAGGATTTTAAGTACTTAGGCTCAACAATCCAGAGCAATAGAGAGCGTGGAGAAGAGGTGAAGAAGCGTGTGCAGGCAGGTTGGAATAGATGGAGAAATGTGTGTGGTGTGATGTGTGATACAAGGACATCGGCAATCATGAAAGGAAAAGTGTACAAGACGGTGTTGAGGCCAGCAATGTTGTATGGTTTAGAGACAGTGGCCCTGAGGAAAAGACAGGAGGCAGAGCTGGAGGTAGCAGAGATGAAAATGTTGAGATAGGATCAGGAATAGGATCAGAGGGAGAGCACATGTAAGACGTTTTGGAGACAAATTCAGAGAGACTAGCTTGAGATGGTTTGGACATGTACAGAGAAGGGATAGTGAGTATATTGGTAGTAGGATGCTGAGGTTGAACTACCAGGCAGAAGGCCTGGAGGAAGACCAAAGAGACGATTCATGGATGTGGTGAAGGAGGACATAAAGGTAGTTGGTGTAAGAGAAGAAGATGCAAAGGATAGGGTGAGATGGAGGCAGATGATTCGCTGTGGCGACCCCTGAAGGGAAAAGCCGAAAGGAGAAGAAGAAGAAGAAGAAGAAGACACTCCTAAGCCTACTTGGAGAAAGTCTATGCAGGGGTACTGGAAAAGAGGATCCGACCGATCGTCAAACCTTTGATTCAGGAGGAACAATGTGGTTTTCGTCCTGGCCATAGCACTCTTGACCAACTCTATGCACTACAGAGGATCCTTAAGGAGGCATGGGAGTTTTTCCAAACCGTGTCCTTCGGGCTATTTTGTGTGGCGTGCTCTGGGAGTACAGTACTCCGGACCCGTCGCTATGGGCCATTCGATCACCGTATCACCGGAAACAACAACAGGTCAAATTAATTTCTGGTGATATTTGGAGTCCGCCAAGGCTATCCTTTGTCACCGATTCTTTTCATAATTTTTATGGACAGAATTTCTTGATGGTTTCTTCTGGTTTGGGGGCCATTGGATCTCATCTCTGCTTTTTGCAGATGATGATGTCCTTTTGGCTTCATCAAGCCAGGATCTCCAGCTCTCATTGGAGCGATTCGCAGTCAAGTGTGAAGCAACCGGGATGAGAATCAGCACCTCCAAGTCCGAGGTCATGGTTGTCAGTCAGACAAGGGTGGAATACACCCTCCGGGTCAGAAATGAGGTCCTGCCCCAAGTGAAGCAGTTTAAGTATCTTGGGGTCTTGTTCACGAGTGAGGGAAGGATGGAGTGGGAGATCGACAGGTGGATCAGTGGAGCCTGTGCCTGTACTGGTTCGACGTGGTGAAGAGGGAGCTGAGCCACAATGCAAAGCTCTCAATTTACCAATCGATCTACATTCCAACCCTCAGCTATGGTCACAAGCTTTGGGTATTGACCGAAAGAACAAGATCGCGAATACAAGCAGCTGAAATGAGCTTCCTTCACCGGGTGGCGGGGCTCTAGCTTAGAGATAAGGTGAGAAGCTCTACCATCCGAGGAGAGCAGGCGTAGAACTGCTGTTCCTCCACATTGAGAGGGGCCAGTTGGGGTAACTTGGGCATCTGCTCGGAATGCCTCCCAAATGCCTCCCTGGTGTGGTGTTTCGGGCATGTCCAACCGGGAAGAGACCCCGGGGTCGACCTAGAACACGCTAAAGGAACTATGTCTCTCGGCTTGTCTGGGAACACTTCAGTGTCCCCCCCGGAAAAGCTGGAGGAAGTGGCTGGGGATAGGGACATCTGGACCTTATTTGCTTTAGTTGCTGCCCCCACGACCCTACCCTGAAAGAAGTGGAAGAATATGATGATAATGATAATGATGATGAATTTTGTTTTTTGTTTAAAATCCATCACTTGCAGCTATTAGAGTCTTGCTTACTTTTATCCTTCTAACTGCCAATTTGTGGAGGTAAGATGAAGAAATTTCTCCATATCCTTCATGAAGCATGCCCCAGAAGTTGGAATGGATTAATTGGAACTACTTCTGTACCGTACAGTCAGGCTTCTCCCACAATGGAACAGTCAGGTTGAGATCTGGTGACTGCGTTGGCCACTCCATTACTGATGGAATGCTAGCAGACTGTCTTTTCTTTAAATAGTTCTTGTATAGTTTGGAGTGCTTTCTGTTAGAGTGTTTTGGGTCATTGTCCTGTTTACATAGAAGTAAACTCTGTCCATGGGGTATGACACGGTGTTGTGACTTGGAGTGATAGCATTCCTTGTTCAAGATTCCTTTTATATATGTTCAAATAGCCCACTTAACCACCATCAAAACACCCCCAGATCATCACATTTCCCCCACCATGTTTGATAGATGGCATCAATCACTTCTTCAGCATCTTTTCTTATAATCTGTGCTCTACAAATGTTCTTTCTTGTGATCCAAACACCTCAAATTTATATTCATCTATATACTAGTAGCATATTATCTCCCAGTCTTTTTCTGTCCAATATCCATGTTCAGTTGCACATCTTAATCTTTTCCTGGTCCTACTGACTAGTCTCAGGTGTGGCTTTTTTTTGTAACACTAGGAGTCACCTCTTTACTTTTGAAATTGAGACTGGTATTTTGCAGGTACTATTGAACCTGCCAATTAAGGACCTGTCAGGCATCTGTTTCTTGCACTCTAGACTCCGATGAACTTGTCCTCTTGCTCAGTTGTGTACCATGGGCCAAAGATTTTCCTTTATATCTTGTTAGTGTTAGTGACAGCTTTGGCTGTTCTGTGAAGGAAGTGTTTGTATGAGATCCTTGAGTCCTTCAAATAGTTACATTTACAGTATTTGGCAGAAGTTCTTATCCAGAGGGACTTACAATGGTAATAAAATATTTTTTAATTGTTGGTAATTGTTCTTAATCATAGTTTAACTATTATTGTATGTTTTTATCCATTAGATGACCAGAAGGGGAAAGATGGCAAATGGATATTTTCCTGCAATGACACCTTTATGCCCACAAGAAGCAAAACAAGGTAAAATATATAAAAATAAAAAAACAGTAACATTCATTCATTTTCTGAACCTGCTTAGTCCTAGCTGGTTCACTGGGAAACTGAAGCCCACCTCATTTGTCAATGGGAGAGGGCAAAGTACACACTGGTTGTAGCTCTGCTGGAGGTGGGAGTTAAAGGTCCATCTGACAGGACACTCCGCCAAACGTTCCCAGGAGACCCTAACTACACACTTGGGCTAGGACAGGTCTGGAGGGCGGCTTCCTCCACCGTTGGAGTCAGCTTACCACCAGGTGGTGCTCATTAGACAGGTCAGCTCCCCTCTTCACCCGAGTGTCCAGAACATGTGACCGCAAATCCGGTGTCATGACTACAAAATCGATCATCAAACTGTGGTCTAGGGTGTCCTAGTGCCAAGTACACTTATGGACACCCTTATGTTCAAACATGATTCATGATGTTCGTGATGGACCAACGGTGCCAAGCATAGAAATCCAACAATGAAACACTATTCGGGTTCAGACTGGAGAGGCCGTACCTACTGATCACACACTACCAGGTCACACTATCGTTTCCCACATGGGCGTGGATGTCACCCAGGACAATTAGTGAGTCCCCCAGGAGAACATTCTCCAACACACCCTTTAAAGGCTCCAAGAAGGGTGGGTACTCTGAATTGTCATTTGTTGCATAAGCACAAACAACATTCAGGACCCATCCTCCCACCCGAAGGCTTTCATCAACTTGGGAGAACCCCAACATGTGAACACCGAGACGGAGGGCAACGAGGATGCCCACACCAACTCGCCGCCTCTCCCCATAAGCAACTCCAGAATTGAATTAGGTCCAGCCTCTCTTAAGATGGGTGGTTCCAGAGCCCAAGCTATGCATTGAGGTGAGTCCGACTATATCTATTCGGTATCTCTCTACTTCATGCATCAGCTCAAGCTCCTTCCCCACCAGAGAGGTAATGTTCCTTGTCCCAAGAGTCGGAATCAGTAGCCAAGGATCAGTCCGACAGAACCCATGCCTTCGGTTGCCACCCAATTCACACTACACCCGACCCCTATAGCCCTTCCCACAGGTGGTGGGTCCATGGGAGTGCGGACCCATGTCTCCTTTTCGGGCTGGGCCCGGCCGAGCTCCATACGCAGAAACCCAACCATCAGACACTCGCCTTCAAGTTACTCCCCCAAGCCTGTCTCCAGGGGGGACCCAGTGACCCACATTTGGGCAAAGGAAACTGTGTCCTTGTGTGTTTCTTCATAGGGTCTTGTGAACTGTGCTTCATCTGGACCTTCACCTAGGACCAGTTTACCTTCGGTGACCCTGCCAGTGGCATAGTTTCCCCAACAACATAGCTGCTAGAATCATTAGGACATGCAAACCCCTCCACCACGATAAGGTGGCGATTCAAGGAGGTGCTGATCATTAATCTTAAATCTAATTACTTTATAATGTTTTATATATATATATATATATATATATATATATATATATATATATATATGTATATACTATATAATGTTTTATAATCTTTTCTTAAGGATGATTTATAAACCATTATAAACATGAAGATGGTTGAGAACATGAAAAAATTGATTTCATCTGGGCACTTTGGTTTCCTCCCACACTTCAAAGACATGCGCATTAAGTTAATTGGCTGTTCCAAATTGCTCCTAGGTGTAAGTGTGAGTGTGAATGGTTGTATGTACAGTACCATGCAATGTTGCCATGTGATGGACTGACAAGCTGTTATGGATATACGGTGGTACCTCACCTTACGAAAGACCCAACAAACGAAAAATCCAGGTTACGAAACACATTTACCTAAAATTTCCGTCTCTGGATACGAAACAAATTCATGTTACGAAACGATCCATCTCAAAAATTCAAACAATGCGCAAGTTGCTCTCCCATTGGCTATCTCCCAACATCCTGCCCCGCTGGCCTCCCATTGGCTATCTCCCAACATCCAACCCCGCTAGCCTCCTATTGGCTAGGAGGGAGCTGCATCTCCATAATACCCATGATGCAGCTCCCTTCCATTGGCTATTATGTCGCTGCATCTCCATAATACTCATGATGCTTTTCGTGTGCCTTCAACCCATTTTTCATCACAAAGTTCTAACATGTGTAAAGGACAGAGTTACTGTTGTTTTGTGAGTTTTTAGAGTGTGCAACTTTATTTTTTGGCTCAGGCTTTTAACCTTGCATAAAAATGTGTAAGATTATAACTCTGCTAAGAAGACATGGTCAACACACACACACACACACACACACACACACACACACACACGCGCGCGCGTGCACGTGTGATTCCCGGTGAAAGTGATTCCCGGTGCGAGTGAAAAGAATGCAATGTAAAAAGAATGTACATGTAAAATGCGGCTCAACTTACGAAAAAAATCAGGTTACGAAACCACTTCTGGAAGGGATTAATTTCATAAGGTGAGATAGCACTGTACTGCCCTTTTCCCCACTGTCGGCTGAGACAGGGTCTGGCATTCCAGTGACACTAGTAGAAGTAAGTAGTTCAACAAATGAGTGTCTGATAAGTGAGTATGTGAAAGAAGGAAAGAGAGTCACAAAGAGAAAGACTATCAAGAAATGAAGTGAAGAAAAGAAAGAAAGAGAAAAAGAGAAGTACAGGGAGAGAAAGGGAGCTGGTATAAAATTGAAACTGATATAGGGAGGGGAGACAATGAAAGACAGGAAAAGAGAGGCAGACAGAGAGACAGAAAGAAATATAGAACTTTGCTTGGTGGTCAGTGAGGGGTTAACGGGGGCAGAAGGTCCATCTCACTCACACACACACACACACACACACACACACACACACACACACACACATATGCACTGAGCTGTGAAGCAGGAGATGAGCAGATGAGCAGTGGCATCACCGTTGATTGTCTGTTGTGCAAGAACGCAGGAAGGAACCCGAGCCTCCAGCATTAGATTCTGAGCTGATTTTGTGTGAGGACACAGCAGAGAATCGCTAATGGCTTCATGATGGACAAAGAGGTCTGAGCGCCTGGAGTAAATCTCACTGACCTCCACAAGGCAATGTGCTTCAAAAGGAGAAACAGGCAAGGCTGAAGATCTGTGAAGCATGGAGCTAATGGAGATTTTGACAGTGTTCCTGCTCTTCAGTGGGTTAACAACAGGAAAGGCTCTGGTGAGTAACTAACCTTCAGCTTGGTTTTACGTGCCAGTCATACATCATTGCATTTCATCTCTTATTACACTGCAGAAGAAAAAAAAACATTGTATGAAGTGTCTAAAGTCCAAATTTATACATTACTGAGGGGAATGTTGTGATTTGTTCAGATATAAAGTTTCCAGTACTGTAAAGGAGATGGGTTCAGTTTTCATGATATATATAATCATGTAAATTTGGTGCAAAGTGGGATATTTTTGTTGTACGCAATGAGTGATAAACAGTACAACACAATTAAAAATAATTTGTAGACAGAAAGAAGGAATGACAGCAAGGGTAAGATTGAAAAAGACTGGCAAAAGAGATGACAAATGGAGAAAAAGTCAGAGAGTGAGAGAGAGAGAGAGAGAGAGAGAGAGAGCAACAAATGTGAAATAGAGAAAAAACCCACAAAAATTTCTCAAGTGCTATTTTTCACACTGCATTATTCTAGTTAATCAGATTTAAGACATAAACCTATGCTTGATAGAAATCTAAATTCCTGAAGATATCAACAAGAAAATATAGTTTAAAGGTGAAAAGTAAAAAAAGAAAAATCTGAGTAAAGTGAGACTTAAATCAGTCAAGGAAATTTAAAAAAGAAAAGTGTGAATCAGAAGACAAGTCTTAAGCCCAGCCGTACAGCAGATGCAACCCGAATATCCATACAGATATGATTTTCACTCTTCTTGGGATTAGAACCTTCAGTATATTCAGAGATGTTAAACTTTTTTTTAATTTGTCCTTCCTCTGTAAAAATATCAGACAATTTCAAATCATGGATCAGGCCTCTAGTTCAATTTTTAGTCTCTTCTCAAAAGTAAGTGCATCAAAAGTAATTTTTGAAGTCATTTACTTTTGGTTGTTTATGTAATGGGGCAGTGGTGACCTGTTAGTAGGGTGCAGGATTACTGATCCCAAGTTTCAAGCCCCACTATCAACGAGCTGTCACTACTGTCCTCTCAGAACAGATAGTTGGGTTATCAAAGGCTGTCTCAATGTCTGTCGTGAGAGGCATGCTAAAGAACCATTGCTAACATTCGCCAAGAGTTGTTTTGTCACCAAGTGGCTGTGCTGCAATGGCTTGGTCTCGGGCAAACTCTGCCCTCGCCCAGAGTCACAGAGTCAGCTGAGATGGTCGCCAACCTGCCCGGAGCCCGAATTAGGATTAAATGGTTCAGAAAATGAATAATGGAATGAATGCTATGTAATGATACATTTCACTGAAGAAGTCAAGGACAGCCAGCAAGCCACACAATATATAGATCAAAACATGATTTTTTCCCACTTATAATTGATATAGAATAGATACATATACAGTAGGCCCTCATTATTTGCGGGGGTTTGGTTCCAACCCCTCCCGTGAATAAGGATAATCCGCGAGTTCTGTACCCGGAAATAAAACCCCATGTATCATTTACTTGCACGAATGATCAACCGGAAATAAAATACTGTGTATCTATTACACGTGCTAAAATATACATCTTAAACACATTTCTATAGACAGTCTCATTGATTAATACAGTATTAATGTAGTAAAATGTAGTAAGGATTAAGAAATACTTAATTTTTTACTGTGATATTTATTGATAATAAAATATAAACATTATACAGCATATATATATATATATATATATATGTGTATATATATATGTCTAGTGGTATAGGACGCTGGATCGCTGATCCAAAGGTTGGGGGTTCGAGTCCCACTCTCCGCAAGGTTGTCATTGTCCCCCCCAGTGTAGCTAAAGGCGGGCTATGTCTCTCACTGTCTATGGTGAGAGGCATGTAAAAGAACCATTGCTGACTTTCGTAAAGAGTAGGCTGCAAAGTTGTCAGCATGTTCCTGTCCCTTGCTAAAGGGTTGTGACAGGAAGGGCATCCGACGTAAAAACCTCTGCCAAATCAAACGTGCGAATCAGATGATTCGCTGTGGCGACTCCCGAGTAAAAGGGAAAAAGCCGAAAGGAAGATAGATAGATAGATACTGTGTGTGTGTGTATATATATATATATATATATATATATATATATATATATATAAGAACACCTTTAAATGTCTTTTCCTTGAAACATACAGCACTGTCTCTCTCTCTTCCTTTCGGCTTTTGAGTCGCCACAGCGAATCATCTGATTCGCACATTTGATTTGGCATAGGTTTTTACATCGGATGCCCTTCCTGTCACAACCCTTTTTAGCAAGGGACAGAAACACGCTGACAGCTTTGCAGCCTACTTTTTACGAAAGTCAGCAATGGTTATTTTACATGCCTCTCACCATAGACAGTGAGAGACATGGCCTGCCTTTGATAACCCAGTTAGCTGCACTGGGGGGACAGTGACAACCTTTGTGGGGACTTGAACCCCCAACCTTAGGATCAACGATCCTGCGCCCTATCCACTAGACCACCACTGCCCCTGAACTTTTTTTTGAACCTCCATTGCCAGATCCATCTCCACCCTGAACACACAATTAATTGGCACCAAGACTTCTGATAGAAAAAACAGAACTCTGTGTGTGCGTGTGTGTGTGTGTGTGTGTGTGTGTGTGCGTGCAGGTGCATACAACAATTTGCTTATAACATACTGTAAACGTTGTCTGTAAAACTGTGTAGTTTTCAAAAATGCCCACTAGAGGGAGATATTGCATCCGAGGCAGGATGAGATGGCAGAGTGGCTTTATTATTCAAAGGGGAGGTACTTAAGCAGCGCGCTTCAACTGAGGTGAGCGTGCGGTTTTCTGTTTATAGGGAGTAGATGAGAGGAATTCAGGTATGAACTGCATTCAGTCCGAGCAGCTCAGCCGCGCCGAAGTGGAGAGAAAACAGTTAGTTAGAGGCACAGCCGCCAAAATCAAAGTCCCCCAAAAAGTACAGACCATAACAAAAAGAACAAGAAATATAATAAATTGGATAAACAAACTGATAAACATTCTACATCACAGTACATAAAATCAGACACACAAACATTCTAAACATTAACTTGGGTACTGTACTGGAATAATAATTGAAAAAGACTTTAATACGAGAGTGTTTTCCAACAGTTCAGATGATTATTCCTCTTCAGGCACTTCAGAAGAAACTGTTGTTTGTTCAGGAGAAAGTCTTATTTCTTCAGAAGAGACATCCAACGTCATTCCCTTTTTCTGGAGCATAGCCGGCATTTAAGTGGCATCATTGGGCAACTTGTGCTCGAATGAGGAAAAAGGGGCGTATACATCATCTCAACCAATCAGCAGGTAGGAGGACAGCCATCTGAATCACATGACAGTTGCTCGGCAGTCCGCGATTATGCGCATGCACGAGTGCAAAACCGCATATAGTCAAGGGCTGTTCTACCTCCCAGAACCATAAAGCCAATAAACAACTTGATATTGCAATGAAATGCTTAATGCTCTGATAAAACTAAAATATGAACTCCTACCAAGAATGATGAATTATAGAAAAAATAAAACATTGCATTAAACATCACATTAAAATAAAAAGCTCAGGCAGAGTTTCACATGTAGCACCTCCATGATAAAGCCTGCATTAGTTTTAAGGAATTAATTGTAAAGAAACCTGTTTCTTATGATAATACTAGTAAAAAAAAGTGATCATTCTTATAAAATTCTGAATAAAGAATGTTCTTTCTTCATTAATGTTCAGTTCAGTTCATTTTCTTAAATGGTGAAAATATAATTGTTGCCCCTCAGTTTGGATTAATATAAACATTTCAGTTGCCAAACTTTTAGGATGCAAACTCCCAAGCCCCCTCCAGGATGCTGTAGAGCAGGGGTGGGCAAACTTTTTGGTTCAGGGGCCACATTGACTTTTAAAGTTTGAGATGGGTTGTGCCAGCACCAGGTGCATATATATCAAACATAAGACAGGCACTACAGTGTAAATACTCGCGGGAACAGTGTTGTTCACCCTTTTTAAACAGTGTATTGAAATCTGGTATTAGTTTTGTTGTGGGAATTCTGAGAACAGATCTGAGATCGTCAGAGTCTGTGCCAATTTGAATGGCAACAAATAATTTGTCTTCATGCTTGATGATCGCAGTTTGTCGAATAAAGGCACACTGCTCAGCCCGCAAACTAGCTGCCAACCTCTGAGTGGTGGCTGTCCATTCTTGCATTGACTGGTTGTTAGCGTAATTCGCATGCTTGGTGGAAGAGTGACGGCTGATCTATTCCATTAAAACCGAAACAGTTTCTTGGCAAATAAGACACACGGCCCTTTGACTGTATTTCAGTGAAAAAGTATTTAGTTGTCTATTCCTTATTAAACACTTGGCACTCATTGTTGACTTTTCTTTGGCCTGCTCATTGTTGCAGACAGGTTTAGAACAGTAGCAGAGTCATAACAGAGCCTGGGCTCATCAGATCAGATCAATATATCGCCTATTACGCCACCTGGTAGAACACCAGAAATTACAGGACAACGTCAATTGAGTGTAGTCATAAGTATAAGGTTTTATTTGGGCTTTGGTGGGCCGAATTAATAAGACCAATGGTCTGGATATGGCCCACGGGCCGTAGTTTGCCCACCCATGCTGTAGAGTGTGTAGAGCTGGTCAAAAATGCTGCAGCCAGGATAAAAACCACATTGTTCCTCCTGAATCTGAGGTTCAACTATCGGTCGGAGCCTTCTCTCCAGTACTGCTGCATAAACTTTCCTGTATAGGACTAGGAGTGTGATTCCATGATAATTGGAACACACCATCTGGTTCCCACTGGTTTGCCATCACAGAGGTACAGGCCCCGATGATCATGCGTTGTTGGAGAGACCTGTCAAGCAAGACAGTCCTCAGATATTCAGAGTGGAGCTCATCCACCCCTCGAGCCTGACCACTGAGAAGCTCCAGCAATGGGCAGATCCCCAGTCGAACCCTCAGGATCTTCCTTCTCCGTGGAGGGTGTGTTGGTAGCATTAGGGAGGTCCTCAAAGTATTACTTCCACCTTCCGACAACACCCCCAGGTGAACACCTCCCCGTTTTCACTGTAAACAGTATTTTTGAAGGACTGCTTACCCCTCCTAAGGCATCAGATAGTGGTCCAGAACCTTTTCGAGGCCAACTGATAGTCATTTTCCAGGCCTTCACTTAACAACCCAGACCTGAGATTTTAACAACCCAGACCTGAGATTTCCCAGACCTGAGATTTTACATCGGCGACAACCTGAGTTGCAGCACGTTTGGCCTGCAGGTCCAAAAAGACCTGATAGGCCTCCTTTTTCAGTTGGATGGCCCCCTTCACTGCAGATGTCCACCACCAAGTTTGGGGTTTTTGACAGAACAAGCACCAATGGGGTGCTTCCAATCTTCCAGCCACAGCTGTGAGGTGAGTTGCCGCCTTAATAATGGAGGCACGAAACATGGGCCTCAGATTCGATGTTCCCTGCCTCCTTTGAGATGTGGATGTAGCTCTTTTGGAGGGAGTTAAAAGCCCTTCTGACTAGAGACTCTACCAAACATTCCCATGAGACATTAACTACACGCTTGGGTCTATCAGGTCTTGAGGGTGGCCTCCCCCACCAGTGAAGCCAGCTCACCACCGATTGGTGATTGGTTGCCAGCACAGCTCCTTTCTTCAGGTGAGTGTCCAGAACATGTCCGGTGACTGTATAAAGGTAACAAAACACCTTTTGGGTTCAGATTGGAGAAGCTGTACCAACCAATCACACCCTTCCAGGTCAGACTGTTGTTTTCCACCTTGGCTTTGAAGGCTTCCAGGACAATGAGGGAGTCCCCAAGGGGAGCATTCTCTAACACACCTCCTAAAGTCTACAAAAAGAGTGGGTACTCTGAACTGTTATTAGTCCTCACATCACAAACAAAAGTCAGGACCTGTACCCCCACTCAAAGGCGAAGGGAATCTACACTTTTTTCAACTAGGGAGAAACTCAACATGTGGGCACCAAGAAGGGGAGGAACAAGGATGCCCACACCAGTTCGCCACCTCTCCCGATTAGCAACTCCAGAAAGGAATAAGGTCCAGCTCCTCTCAAGATGAGTGATTCCAGAGCTCATGCTATACGTAGAGATGAGTGTGACTGTATCTAGTTGGTATCTCTGAACCTCACACACCAGCTCAGATTCCTACCCTGCCAGAGAGGTGGCATTCCATGTCGCAAGAGTCAGAGTCAGTAGCTGAGGATCGGTACAATCTGACCCTTGTCTTTGGCTCCCACCCAACTTGGAGCGCACCTGACTCCCATAGCCCCTCCTACAGGTGGTGGGTCCATTGGAGGGCAGACCCATGTCTATTTTTCAGGCCAGGCCTGAAGTTAAAGTTCAGTTTGGACCTCTGATGTGTCAAGCAGGGAATGTGCTTTGAATTCCACGTCTTAAAATGCTTCGCCATCCTGCTTGTGGGCATGGCCCACAGCACCACAATAAACATTTAATGTGCATAGAATACACATTCAATGCTTACTGTATTGTGTGTGTGTGTGTGTGTGTGTGTGTGTGTGTGTGTGTGTGTGTGTGTGAGAGAGAGAGAGAGAGACAAGTGTGTGTGTTAATAAAAATGTTTAATAATGGTTTAATGAATAAATATGTTAAGAAAATGGTTTAATATGTTAATAATATGTTTAAATGGTTTAATAAATAATTTTCTTTTACTTTTAACACATTTCAAACAAAATTGGTGTACTTTTATCATTTTTAAAGAGTTTATGTGGTAGTCTTGGGAGCCTTGGAACGAATCAGGCGTTTTACATGTAAAATGTGCCCCCCTACTTACGAAACTCCCGTGTTACGAAGAAGGCGCTGGAACGGATTAATTTCGTAAGTGGGGGCCGACTGTATATATGTATCTTCTTCTTTCTTTTTCTTTTCGGCTTGTCCCTTCAAGGGTTGCCACAGCAAAACATCTGCCTCAATTTCACCCTATCCTCTGCATCTTCTACTCTTACTCCAACTACCTTCATGTCCTCCTTCACCACATCCATAAATCTTCTCTTTGGTCTTCCTCTAGGCCTTCTGCCTGGTAGTTCCAACCTCAACATCCTACTACCAATATACTCACCATTCCTCCTCTGTACATGTCCAAACCATCTCAATCTAGCCTCTCTGACTTTGTCTCCAAAATGTCTAACATGTGCTTATCCCTCTGATGTGTTCATTGCTGATCCTATCCATCCTCGTCCTTATCTACTTTCCTTCCAGAGGACACACCAAGTACTCTCCTACCTGTCTCCCTGATCACACTTGATGTGGTTGTCCAGTCATCTGGAAGCACTTCCTGACCTGTTTCAACTCCTCCTTGAAGACAACACAACCCTCTTCCTTTTTCACCTTCCTCACCATCAGCGTTATCCTGCATACCACCATCCTATGCTGTTTGGCAACATTCTCACCCGCTACTCCTTGGCAGTCACTGACTTCCTTCAAATTACATTGCCTACACAAGATGTAGTCTACCTGTGTGCTCCTACCTCTGCTTATATAAGTCACCCTATGCTCCTGTTTCTTCTTGAAGAAAGTATTCACCACAGCCATTTACATCCTTTTTGCAAAACCTATCAACATCTGTGTTCCTGTCCTGGAAACGAAACCTGCCCATCACTTCCTCGTCCCCTCTGTTGTCCTACACCATTTCTCTTCTCATCCACACCATGAAAAAACAGCTTAAACCCCGCTCCTAAGCTTCTAGCCTTGCTACCTTTCCACCTGGTCTCCTGAACACACAGTATGTCCACCTTCCTCCTCTGCATCATGTCAGCCAGCTCTCTACCTATTCCTGTCATAGTTTCAACATTCAAAGTCCCTACTCTCAGTCCTAGACTCGTGATTTTCCTCTTCTCTCGCTGCCTACAGACACGCCTCCCGCCTCTCCTTCTTCGACCTGTCCTTCTTTGAATAACAGCAGTCCAACTTCCACCAACACCCTGTTGGTTAACAGCACTCCAGTATGAAATTTGTATTTACGGTTTGCATTTTTGTATTCTGGACAAAGTTTTAAGCCAGATGCCCTTCCTGTTGCAACCCTCTGAATTTATCCAGGCTTGGGACCGGCATGAGGGCGGACACTTGTTCGTGCCCCCTCACGGCTGCATTATGTGTGTGTGTATATATATATATATATATATATATATATATATATATATGTATATATATATATATGTATATATACTGTATATAAATTTGCACAAAATCTATAGCTGGCGCTTTTATTTAACCTTAAAAATACATTTTCGAACATTTATACCAGCACACCACGGCAGGGGCAATGATGGCCCGCTTGTAAGGTTACTGATCTCAAGGTCAGGGAATCAAGCCCTACTATCAGTGGTTTCACTGGTGTCCCTTCATTTCTCACTGATTTATCAAAGGTCGGCCATGCCTTTCACTGTCTATTTAAAAGAACCATTACTGACATTCATCAAAAGTGGGCTGCATAGTCATCAGTGTGTTTCTGCCCTAAGCTGGCCTGGCGAACTCTCCAGAATGAACTCTGCTCTCACCTAGAGTCAGCTGAGATGGGTGCAGCCTCCCCTGACCCTAATTAGGATTAAGCGCTTCAGGGAACGAATAAAATCATAGAGGCTGAAAGAGGATAATTAGAGTCAAAAACTGTTTTTTAGATTTTTGGAATTTTGTCCCTTGGACATCCTCCCCTTAACAGAGCCGCAATTTTTTTTTCCTTGAAGGGTTACAGAGATAAACATGTGATTTCTGTCCATTTTTACAATATAACTACCCCTACAAAATTTTTGCTGGAATCAAGAGTCTGATATTACACCCCAATGTTTTGAAAAATTGGCTCTTGAACAGAGAGTTTTTCCAGTACAGTAATTTGTTCTCATGCATACACTACAGAACATACTAGACAAGACAAGCAAATGAGTAAATAAAACTAGTACCTATATATTATATTATCTATATTGCATCGCAGAAGTACCTTGAATGCTGTGAACGCACCTCTAGTTCTGCTTTCATCGGGACTGCTATATTTATGAACAATACTTGTAGATGGCCTTGCATTATCACTATTATTTTTCACTGCTATTTGCAAAGACTATATTTTGGTCTGCAGGACTAATATATTTTACCTATTAATGCATCTATACAACAAGCTCTGTGATTTTTTTTTTTTCCTTTGGCAGGCCATTCGTCTTGTCAGTTCCTTGTTGTTCCGGTGTGGAAGACTGTAGATTGATTCCAAATTAACATGAAGCCCATGCTAGCTCTTCAAATCTTGACTTGAGCTAGAAAGCTAGGAGGGCCTGCATTAAACCCCTCCCCCCACCAATATTTGTGGCTTTCCAAGTTAATAAGAATAGTGTCTCAGCTCAGTGGAGCAGAACATTGGGAAGTCAATAAATCCAGTTTTTGATTCAAATGGTGCTTTAAAAAAAAAAAAAAAAAATCGCAAATTATATTACCAACAGAGAGAATGCTTTCTTTACACTCGACATTAAGTGTCGCACCTTAGTGTTTGTTTAGTTTTTTCAGTTCTTTAGTAGATTTTTGTTTTATTGGATTTTCGGTCTGGTGTTTTCTAGACATTGCACCATTTTTACAAAGGTTGTTTTTCTTTTAGTGCTATCTATCTAACTTACCTCAATGCATCATCGTGTACAACTAATAAAGCTCCTGTTCACAAAGGTATATCACTGTTCATCTCTGTCTAAATGTCAGTAAAAACATGAACATGTCTGCAGGGGGCCTGTTTTACAGGTGTGTAATGCAATTGTCCAGACAGTTGGCAAATTGGATGCACTGCAAACACCTGAGCTTGCTCAGGAGGAGCTCCGAGAACGGATGGATATGGGAATTTCAGTGAAAAATAACAAGAATATATGGAAATATGGAAATTGGATGTTTTGCATAAATTCCGATATATTTCTCTTAATCCCCATGGAATTAACACGCCACGTTTTGCAACTCTGGTTGCTGCTTAGAAATGTACTTTTTTTTTTTTTTTTTTACCAGTTTCTTTCTGATATCTGGATGAGATTTTATTAGTCAATGCTTCAAAATTAGCTGAAGGATTCCCCAAGAGCACACAGATCTGGGCATTTTGGGCTAGTTGTCAGCTGGTTATGTAGCAGTTCTACAAAATTGTGAACTCCACTTGCTGGTGATATCTTCATCAGAGGCAGACTTTGATCAACTGGAATGGGAGGCGTTTCCACTGATGTCTGACCACACTATTATAATGACGGTATATGATGGAGCATCTTCTCTATGTCTCTTTCATCTAATTAAAAGTCTCTATGGGTGTGCAGACTATCAACTACTGGAACCTGATAACTGCCCTACATTCAACTAGCTCCATTATCACACTGGACTTTGCCTTACAGCTGAAAAAAAAAAGAAAGTGTTGGAAGTTTAGAGCAGCAAATAACCACATGACTTATAGAAGTGTTTGTGATTATACGTTTTCGATTACAGTCTCCTACAATAACCGGAAGTGGGTGAAGGGAAATCTTTATTGAATATCCCTCATAGCAGACATTTAGAATGCCCTGTAGTAAACACCGAGTATTCTTTTTAAATATATGTGTACTTTGTCCTTTATTAGATGCTTAGTATTTCCTTTCATAAATAGTCTTTTCTCTAGGAGACGTTTATTCTGTTTTTTAGTCGACATTTAGTATGTCATTTAATACACGTTGACTATGGATTTCATTCTTCTTCTTCTTCTTTTCCTTTCGGCTGTTCCCTTCAGGGGTCGCCACAGCAAATGATCTGCCTCCATCTCTCCCTATCCTCTGTATCTTCTACTCTTACTCCAACGACCTTCATGTCCGCCTTCACCGCATCCATAAATCTTCTCTTTGGTCTTCCTCTGGGCCTTTTGCCTGGTAGTTCCAACCTCAGCATCCTACGACCAATATACTCACTATCCCTCCTCTGTACATGTCCAAACCATCTCAATCTAGCCTCTCTGACTTTGTCTCCAAAACATCTAACATGTGCTGTCCCTCTGATGTACTCATTTCTGATCCTATCCATCCTCGTTACTCCCAAAGAGAACCTCAACATTTTCATCTCTGCTACCTCCAGCTCTGACTCCTGTCTTTTCCCCAGGGCCACTGTCTCTAAACCATACAACATTGCTGGCCTCATCACCGTCTTGTACACTTTTCCCTTCATTCTTGCCGATACCCTCCTAAAAGTGTATTTTGTCCTGCAGTGGTTAAGTCTCTACATTAATAGATTTAGTTAGCGCTTTAGAAAATGTTCACACTGTACTTTATTAAATGTTTAGTCTGCCCTTTAGTTGCAGCCTACATGTTTAATCCCCTCCACGAACAGAATGGTAGTGTGGAAATCATTGTCCGCACTCATGGGGCCATATAGTGCTTCAATTGAAAGTAATTTCATTCTTTACATGTACATATACATGTAATTTGTGAAGACTTTAATCAATATTGGTTCAAACCATGATTCCTGTCCGTTCTGTGACAGCAGTGAAAGGAATCAACTGGAAACCGAGGCTGCTTAAGATGATAATATTTGTCTTTGGTATTATTAAATCTATTTATGAAACTCAGTGACTTTAAATTATTGTGTGTGTGTGTGTGTGTGTGAGTGTGTGTGAGTGTGTGATAGAAAGAGATAGAGACTAATGACAGTGATTTCCCTCTCAGAAAGTGATTTAATCCACAGTGCAGAGGCGCAGTAATAAAGTAATTTCCGAATCCCATTCAGATTGTTTGATTCTTGCTTTCTTGTCTTTCTATTGGCATTTATTTGTGATACAAAAGCCAATACAATTAATCCAGGTAATGAGAGGTGTGACTGACATCAATGAGAGTAGATTAATTAACTTTGGGTAATATTGACATTTTGTAATTGTTGCTATGCCAGTGAAGGTGATTGGTAGGTTTAACCATCACTGCAGATCATTAATTGTTTTTTTTTTTTTTTGGGAGGGGGGAGATTGAGATAGAATACGTTCCATAGAATACCTTTTGGGAAATATTGATAACAAGGAACCTAAAATGAGCATGAGAAACAGGAATCGCACCAGGGCTGTTCGACATGACACACTGTTAAACAACTGGCCAATTATTTATACGGTGTTTTTAATCCAATTCATATGGCTGCCCCCAAATGTAATCTGTTCGAGGATCTGAATAAAACAACCAATTAACTCTCAGTCAAAAACATTCCCTACTTTTCAAATGTGACAGTGTGTCACATGTCACAAATATGATACAGTCTTTGTGTGTGTGTGTGTGTGTGTGTGTGTGTGTGTGTTTCATTTTATTTGAGATGTTTATTAAATTAAGAAGTCTGCATGTGTTGTTTGATGAATGCCTTCCTCTGATAAATCTAGTTTAGTCAGGATGGATTATATTTGGGGTAAGTGTTTCTATTCTGTTGTACAATATAGAGTGTCTTTCTAATAATTTTATCAGCTGTACTGATAAGTACAGAACAGAGCTTGCTGTTTTCAGGATTTTATAGTACTGATATAAATGCAGTGTTCATGTGAAAGAGGTACACATGGACATGTACAAGTTATAAAATAATGTGTACATATCCATGTGTAATTTTTGGTGTTTATGGGTTATAGTCGGAAGCAAATCCTTGTAATCTGGGCCCTCATTTGTGCGTACACAAAATCAATAGTGTGGAATGCTCAAATGCTGCTTCCCATGCAGAAATCAATAACTACCTTGGGTTTATACTTAAAGTAATGTTGACTCATTTGTAGAACCATGCACAACACTTAACTGCACTAATTATACTTCCTCAACTTGAGCATTAGAAACATTACAGCACAAACAGTAATGCTGTATATATAATTAATTTGTACACATTGGTCAGCTGCAATGTATTTAATTTCGTTCTTGCACAAATTAGTAACTTGTTGGGTGATTTTATCTGTTTTTTCAGTTTAATTTCCAAATTCAGCCATCGGAATTGACTCCACCCATAGGATTATAGGAATCCTCAGTAAGAGTGGCGCTGCTTTCATCAGTTACAGCCATGGAAATAATGAACAGACCTCTGCAATATTTTCTTAAATCGGCATCTCAATGTATTGCAACTGTTTTATTCCAGTGTCTGTGGTGGAATTTTAACACAAACACACCTTATTTTATGTAATAAAGTACGAGTTAAATCATTTGACAAAATCTTTTTTCAATACAAAACCTGTTGGCTTCAAATAACGACAAACAAAAGTATCAAAAATAAATTGAGCTCATCCAAAACAAAAGAACAAATTGGCTCATTCCAAAATGAAAGTTACAACTGTCAGTAATCAGGTTTGGTCTCTGTTTTTTTTGACACAGGCGATTTACGATGATACAGCACTAAGAAACCAGTCCTGTAAGTGCTCCAACCGGATGTAGCAATCCTGTTTGGGAGTTCTCTCATCCTGGACATGGCCTTTCATCCCGGTCATGTTGTGGTGGTCAGTCAGGTTTCTGATGATGGGTTGTGTACAGCCCATATGCCTCGCTACCTCAGTGTAGCTCAACCCAACCTCCACCATACCTATTGCCTGGAGATGTTGTTAATGGGATAGATTGGGAATTCAGGCATGCACTTGACTAACAATAGTGGACATTTTTGAAGCTTTACATAGGCTTTCCAAACCACTCCTCAAATTGTGCAGATACACATTGTGGTTTTCTCAAACTGCATTTGGTCTAACTTTGCAACATGAGCTACACATGTGCAATGAAGCATGGTAAAATGACAACTCATAATTTTCTGAAGTTCTCAAGTTCTATTATCAATAAAGCCATAGAGTATACTCCCAACCCTGCTTCAAGTACAGATATGCAGAATATACAGAATAATATTATACAGAAAGTTTCGAATGACTGTCAGTATACTTAAGTCTGTCCTAAAATATGTGTGTTAAATTTTGGTTGGATAAGGCCTGCAAGAAGGTCACGCTCCAGGAACAATGTTGGAAACTCCTGGATAGCAATTTTGAAAATAAATATAAATCTACCATGGCTGGGCATCCTACTCTGGTGGTATTGCCTGGTGACATGTCGATAAGTTTGATATCTACTTTCTGAGTGTTGGTGATGTATTTCAATAAAATCTGGCACTATTTTAAAACAAAAAATGTGTTTTCAATGTCAGAGAAATATCTTCCAGAATAATTTATCTACCTGAGAGTTGATAATTTCATTTGATGAGTAATAAAACAAGTACAGACCCAATCTGCCCAGACACAGATGCAATATCCATCCATTCAGGTTCGCTGAGCTTCAATCAAAGACATGAATCACATATGATAATGTCTACCCTAAACATTATAAATCAAGGCAGAATGATTTAGGGTGGATAATGATCTGGAGAGCTGAAAAGCACAACTTGGTGCAGTTTCAAACTACTATGACTTGTTGAACTGCTCATTTGCATCCATTGTTACATTGATGATACTGTGCTCATTAAGAACAATGTTGATTTTAATGCTAGATGCATTTATTTCTTAAACCTCAAGGTAATCCTGTCAGCAGACAGAAAAGGTCTGCTGCTATCTAAAGGATCCCTGAGAACAAAGAATTACATTCAAATATACAATCATAATATTAAAAAAATTATGGTACTATTATAAATGTTTGTGACAAAAAGCAGATGACATCAATACAGTCCCAGATACAGAAGATCTGATAACCATGTGATACTTTAATGGAAGAATGGGTAGGATAAGAACACCATGGAAACATCTTTGCCTACATAGTGACAAATCCACAGAGTGCTATTACAGCAGGGGGCAACTACTAGTGCACTATGCACAATACAGACTCTGGATTACTGATGCTTTTAAAGCAGACATAGTACAATCCAGACTTGATACAAAGGAAATAACCATAGTACTGTACATCTTCCCAGATCGACTTCATTCCATCCAGGATAGAGCATACAAATAGAATTACAGATACTAGAGCCATTCCAATGTCTCCCTGGATACAGACCATCACCCTTTTGTCCTGTTCAGTGTATTAAAAAAGCACAACCCTGAGTAAGAGTAACACTACAGAGTGACACTACAGCAAGAAAAATCTATATCCAAGAATAGCATGTAAAAGATTAAGATGGGCAATAATATTTTATAATATTATGAGAAATGTATATAATATAATAAAATAATATTATCATTTCTTCTTCTTTTCCTTTCGGCTTTTCCCTTCAGGGGTCGCCACAGCGAATCATCTGCCTCCACCCTATCCTTTGCATCTTCTTCTCTTACACCAACGACCTTCATGTCCTCCTTTACCACATCCATGACTCGTCTCTTTGGTCTTCCTCTAGGCCTTTTGCCTGGTAGTTCCAGCCTCAGCATCCTATTACCAATATACTCATGATCCCTCCTCTGTACATGTCCAAACCATCTCAATCTAGCCTCTCTGACTTTGTCTCCAAAACGTCTTACATGTGCTGTCCCTCTGATGTGCTCATTCATAATCCTATCCATCCTCATTACTCCCAAAGAGAACCTCAACATTTTCATCTCTGCTACCTCCAGCTCTGCCTCCTGTCTTTTCCCCAGGGCCACTGTTTCTAACCCATACAACACCGTTGGCCTCAACACCGTCTTGTACACTTTTCCTTTCATTTTTGCCGATACCCTCCTATCACACATCACACCGGACACTTTTCTCCAACCATTCCAACCTGCCTGCACACGCTTCTTGACCTCTTTTCCACACTCTCCATTGCTCTGGATTGTTGAGCCTAAGTACTTAAAATCCTCCACCTTTCTTATCTCTGCTCCCTGTAATCTCACCGTTCCTCTTTGGTCCTTGTCATTCATGCACATGTAAAATAATATTATCATTTACTTCATAAAAATAAAACTGATATTACTGAAATATTATTTAATATAAAATACAATCAGCACTTACAGTTACAAAAAGTGATAGTCATGTGATAATAGTTTGTTTTCTTCAGCAATGTGGAACCAATTCGTATATGAATACATGCACTTAATATTTGTACACAAAATAGACATGAATATATGTACAGTACAAGCACATGCTTTATTGCGTATGAATATTTTATATTTGAGAGTGGTGTAACTTATTCAGAAATTCACTTGTTTATATTCAATTTGTAAGTGTAATATCTGTATACTGTTATTATTTCCAGTTGATGCTTGTGATATAATACCCACTTGGTCTCCAAGCTCCATCTGAAATGTCCCTATGGTCAAAAAGCCTGGTGCTGTTTGCTGGTAGACATTGAAAATCTTTATGAATGCGCAACAATTTCAGATGAATGGCGCAAACAACGATGTACAGTGATGCATTAAAATGAATAATACCGAAATTAAAATGAATTTCAACATAAGGCAGGGAATGTTAAAAATTGTCCATACACTGACATACACTGGGCCAATTCTTTATAGCTTAAAGGTTGCTTTGGTAGCAGTCTTCTTACTTTCATTTTGACTATTATTCGAGCTGTTGGTTTTTGTACAGATTGTAACATATTTATATTCACCTCCCCAGAGCACCCACAGAAAGCCTCTAAAAAAAGCCACCTAAAAAAGCCTCATTCATCAATTGTGCTTCAGAAGAATTTTTTTTCTCAAGTCACACAAACTTTTCTTTTTCTGTTGTATAATTTTGTTGCATAACATCATGCAAATAAATATCGCTTCATGATGTATCAGTTATGTTCAGTAGCATGTTTAATATTTGATATGCTATTTGCAGGGCCACCGGAGACCAATTCTTTGAAGGCTGCAAGCACAATGGCATATATGCTCTGAGTAGAATAAATTACAGCTTGTGCACTTAGGAGAGAACACATCTTCAAAAGCATTATTTATTATTCTATTTTTGGACTGACTTCTAAGTTATTTTTGGTTTACAAGAGCTTTTCTTATGGACCTGTGCAACATCTTGACCCAGCAGTGCGGTCACATAACTCACACTTTAACCAGGTACCACCAAATCTTTTTTTTTAAGCCACAGTGATATTTTAGAGGAAAAAATGTCCTCTATTAAATTCCCCTATTCTGAACACCAATAACTCACAATCAATAAATTACATTCTGCTGCTGCTTTAATTAATATTAGAGTACAATTTACACACTATCCGATCCCATAGCACAACCATAAACAGTACTGTACCATTTAACGTGTACCCAAATCACCTGCAACTCCAAGGACCATCTGTTATTTTTTGTCATTGATGGGCTGCATTAGAAGATTGGGAATATTCTGTAAATGATTGGATACAATATATCTAATTAATACAGTGTATATTTAATACAGCCAGTGGTAAGCTGTGGCTTTTGTAGTTGAACACACACACACACACACACACACACACACACAACACCATTCACACTTACACCTAGTAGTTTTTGGGCTTTGGAAGGAAACCGAACTACCTGGAGGAGAAACATGCAGACTTCACACAGAAATGGCACAAGTCTGAGAATTGAAACTCTGACCTTCCTGCTGTGATTAAGACATGCTCACCAATGCGCCACCATGCTTGCTTAAAATCAGTAATAGTATTGGAAAAGATCATGTGATATAAAAAATAAAAAAAAATAGTAATAATAAAATACAGTACATGATACAGTATCCCCCAGTGCAGCTAACCGGATTATCAAAGGCCGGCCATATCTCTCACAGTCTATGGTGTGAGTCATATAAAAGAACCATTGCTGACTTTTGTAAAGAGTAGGCTGCATAGCTGTTAATGTGTTTCTGCACTATGATGGACTGACAAGCAGTCCAGGGTGTACTCTGCTTTCGCCAAGATTTGGCTGAGATGGGCACCAGCCTCCCCGTGACTCTAATTAGAGCTAAGCGGTTCAGAAAATGAATGGGGAAATGAATGAATGATACAGTATCTAAAATGATGCAAATCACTTGCTTCCATAACTATTGTGGCATTAAACTAGGAACCTGCTGACATCACCAAACTGATGTGTTTGTAGTGATGTTTTTCTAATCTTCTTTTTGTTATTACGGTATATGTTGTAGTGTGTTTCTTCTTTCATTCAGTTTCTCAGGAGCTCAGATGTTGCTTAGTTGTTTTAATGTCCAGTGGTAATTTTTTGCCAAAGTAAAATGTTGTTTTGGTAGTGTGTTTTGGGACATGGTCTTTCTAACTGATGTTCCATCAGTCTGTTCCATTCTGTTCCACTACTTTTGGATGGAACTGTACACACAACTTGAGTCTGTTACTTTTGCTCAGTGGGTGTGAAATGTATTTCAGGCATAAAACCTCTTGTGTTCACCTCTCCACCTTTTCCAGCACAAAGAAGAGAGTAAGACAGATAAGAGTCTGAAGAAAGAGTGACTGAGAAAGTGAGACAAAATGAAGAGGTTAAAGCAGGACTGCCACATATCACAGTACAGTGAAAGTATTTCACAGCAGCTAGAAGCAACAGATCAGGCCAAAGTTTCACCCAGACATAGTCCCAAAGCCATTAACGATGAAATATTGACCAGTGAGTTAAACCAGAAATACTGGCACCCATCAAAATAAACACATATAAACAAACACAATACTTTTTCTTAGTGTTAAAAAATAGATAATAACTACTTATATATGCCAGAATTATTAACAACAAAGTAGTTTCCTTTCAGTTTTTTCCCTTTTTCAGGGGTTGCCACAGCGAATAATTTAATTCGCACATTTGATTTGGCATAGGTTTTTACATCAGATGCCCTTCCTGACACAACTCTTTAACAAGGGACAGAAACACGCTGACGGCTTTGCAGCCTACTCTTTTACAAAAGTCAGCAATGGTTCTTTTACATGCCTCTCACCACAGACAGAGAGAGACATGTCCGGCCTTTGATAACCCAGTTAGCTGCACTTGGGGAGAATTATGAACAACAAACTCTATATAAATTTGATTCCAGTCCCCAAAGGATTCAGAAATTCAGATCCTGTTTCTCAGGAGTATAAATACAGTATGTGGCGTGTGCATGCGGAGTAAAAGTCTAAATGCTAAGCACCTAATCTTGTTTTAATTCTACATTATACTGTAGTTTCAACTTTCATTATTTAGCTTATTAAAAATATTATACTCAATTCTGCAATCCACTAGAGTTTTTGTAGAGATGCTATAATCGCCAATTTGGTGGAAACATTACCTTACCTGAGTCCCTGAGATATTTCAATTTTGTAATGTCAAGATCAAAGCTGACGGACAAAGCAAGTCATAACCCCTCTTGGAATTTGAGTGACCGTTAAAGGTCATGGGTTTTTGAGTGTTAATAACTTTGGAATGAGTGCAGATCGACATAACAGTATTATTGAAGACTTAGGAAATGGACTTTCAAATAAGGCAGGTACTGAGAACGGTCAAGCTTTAGCCATCTTAAAAATTCACAAAATGAAAGCATGATTTCTTTAATTAAAACAAGTAATTATATTACTTACTTTACTTATCCTCTTTGTGTACAGGTACACAGAAGGCCAGTGTCATTGGCCGCCATGCCGGTCTGTCCCTAGCAATTTTCTCTGCTTCACCCCAGGTTTCCCCCATCTGCTTCAATTCTGTGTTAATCATTCTCCTCCATGTTTCTTTTGGTCTACCTCTTTTTCGCTTGCCGTCTGGAGTCCATTTGAGGGCAATGTGTACTGGTTGATCTGTGTCCATCCTTATGACATGGCCAATCCACCTCCATCTTCTTTGCTTGATTTCTGGTTCCATGTCTTTTTGTGCAGTTTTCTTCCACAGATCTATGTTGGAAATTGTAGCTAGCCAGATCTTGCATATCTTTCTCAGACAGGTATTGTGGAATGATGACAGTTTCTTCATGTCACTTTGGATGATTCTCCAACACTCGCAACCATAAAGAAGTATGGATTTTACATTGTTGTAAATTTTCACTTTGGTCTTCAGTGAAATACTTCTCACCTTTCAGAGTGGTCTAAGTTGACAGAACGCTGTTCTTGCCTTGTTCAGACTATCTCTATCTCTTTTGTTGTTCCATTATCCTTGCTCACTATACTGCCAAGATAGGTGAAGTTTGCCTCTTCTTCAATGTTGTTTCCTTCGATTTGTATTGGTGTTGTATCCATGTTATTGATGGTCATTATCTTCGTCTTCTTGGCATTTATTTCAAAACCAATGGATTTTGCTGTCCTCTCAAGGCTAGTTATCTTTCTCTGCATCTGTTGTTTGTTGCTAGAGATAAGGCAGATGTTGTCTGCAAAATCGAGGTCTTCCAGGAATGTGTGCATTGTCCATCCTATTCCTTTTGTGTCATTTCCAAGTGTTCTCCTCATGCACCAGTCTATAGCAGTTATGAAGAGGATGGGAGATCTGATACAGCCTTGTCTGACTCCTGTATTCACTTTGAACCATCGTGTCTGGCTACCATTGTGCATCACACAACATTCATAGTTGGTGTAGAATGCCTCCATAAGTGTGATTATCTTGGGTGGAAGTCCATATGCTTCAAGGATTTTCCAGAGGCAGCTTCTGTTGATACTTTCAAAGGCCTTTCTGAAGTCAATGAAGTTAAATATGATCTTACTCTGCTATTCATTGTTTATCTTATATAGCATGCTCAAGTCCCCCCCATTGTGAGCTGCCTCTGCTTCATTACCAAGGTCTTCTATTTTCTTCTTATTTTCAAATTTATTTTGTAAGCTCTTGCTTTTGACTTGACTTCTTTGTCTTTTGCAGAATACTCCATCTGGATTCTTTCCTTCAACCTTCCAGATTTTACCTGTAATAACTTCTGTTTGATATTTTTCCTATCCATTACCGCATCCCATGTTGGTTCACTAATCCATTCTTTTCTGTTCCTGTCTCTGACTCCAAGGACTGTTTATGATGGTTCCTTATAGATGACCTTTATTGCTGCCCAGTCATTCTCTATATCTTTGCCTGTGTTGTTTGCTACTTCATCTGCTACAAGCAGAGCCTGATAACGATTTTTTAGTTCCAACTTGAACTTTTGTTGCGTCGTGGGCTGTTCGAGCTTTTGGATGTTATATCCTTCCTGGTCAGAGTGTTTGTTGCCTGTGGTCTTGAGCTTCAAGAGGATCTTGCAGATGACTAGGTGATGGTCACTTCCACAGTCTGCACCTCTTTTTGCTCGGACATCAAGTAGTGAGTGTTTCCACCTACCATTTATGACTATATGGTCTATTTGGTTGATGTCCCTTCTGTTTGGAGAGTACGATGTAATTTTGTGCATGCCCTTGTGGTGGAATAAGGTTCCTCCTATTACTAGATCATTTAGTCCACAAAAGTTGCTGAACAGTTCACCATTTTCATTTATATTTCCCACACCAGCTTTGCCGATGGTCCTTTCTCTGTTGCTGTTATCTTTCCCAAATTTGGCATTGAAATCTTCAGAGTATTAGCAGATCATGTGCTGATACCTTGCCGACAACACTTTGTAGTTTCTGGTAGACACTATTCTTTGCTCCCTCTTGGGCATCATTTGTTGGTGCATAGCACTGCACTATGGTCATCTTTGAGTACAGTGGTACCTCACCTTATGAAATTAATTGTTGAGTCAAGAATTAAAGCATAAAACAACCATAAATCATGGTGGATTCAGCTTTATAATAGGCAATGGGAGGTAGATGTGTCATTCCTCCTAGGAAATGATGTCCAAGATGGCGTCCCTGTCCAAGATGGCATCAGGTGGACCTGTCCAAGATGGCGCTTGATTGAAGGCGACATGAACTACAGCTACTGTTAGCCAATGGCAGGCCAGCGGGACGGGATGTTCGAACGTCATTGATAGGAGAGCAGCTCGTACATTGTTTGAATGTTTGAATGGCACGTTTTAATGTTTGAATGGCACATTTGAATTTTTAAGATGGCACTTTCATAACGTAAACTTGTTTCGTATCCTGAGACAAAAATTTTAGGAAAATGCTTTTCGTAACCTTTCGTAAGGTGAGGTACCACTGTATTTTATTTTATTTATTTATTTTTTTCAAGATGGCACCGGGTGATCTGCAGCCAGTTACAGGAGCTCTTTGGTTTATTTTTCTTTTTTTTCTCTTTTCTATTGTATATAGGTGTGTTTCCTTATCTTTTTTCAAATTTTCTTTTTCTTTCTTCAATCCTGCATCTGTTGCAATAAAAACCCCGTGCACTTTAATCAACCACATCTACTCCACTGACTGTGAACCATATCAACCCATCTACTCTGCCCTCAGATACATATACACTTGAATATAGGCCAGTCTACAAAGCCGTTCCCTTCTTTTCTTTTATTGTTTATTAATTTATACTATTTATGTATCATAATATAATATATATGTATGTATAAATATAATATATATGTATGTGTGTATGTTTGTATATGTATCTATTTTTGCACCCCCTACTGATGGTACCTCAAGAGCCTGTAACAGTGAATTTCTCCATTGTGAGATTAATAAAGCTGTATCTTATCTTATCTTATCTTATTTTGAGAAGAATCTAGCTGTTATTATTCTCTCATCTGTTGGATGCCATTCAATCAGAGCTTTTTGTGCTTTTTGTTCATAATTACAGCTACTCCTCTAGAGTCATGATTGTCCATTCTGCCGGAGTACCTATTCACCCGTTGATGTCTTGACTGTTCCACTGCCTGTCCATCTGCATTCACTCACACATACTGCAGTATATCTAGCTTGTATCTCTTCGTTTCTTGTATCACCTTACTAGTCTTTCCTGTCTCATACATTGTGCAAACATTCCATGCACCAATGTAAAATTTGTGTTTGGGGCCCAGAAAAATATTACTCCTGTCGTTAGCTCTATGTCTGGTTTGGCTAGCAGCAATCATAAGGTTGCTTCCACAACCAATATCTGCAGGGCTCCTGTTTGCTTGGCTTTGGCTTTCTGACTTGGTTTCTGTAGCTTTTGAGAGTTTTACGTGGCTGGGCTGCTAACCCTATGCACAACCCTCCTCCTTTCTCATCCATGCTTGGGACCGGCCATGGCGGAGTTCAGTAATTATATAAGGCCTACTTATTACATTTACCCTGCTGCATGGTAGAGGTATCTGGCATTAGGCTCTAACTGTTATTGATGCATCCAATATATTGAAAGTTTTTGATTTTAAATATAAATATTTGGAGATAAATATAGAAATATATATTTCAAGAAATCAGAGAGGGAAATATACTCTTAAAGGATGATCTCAGACTGACATTTTTTTTCTCTCTTGTCACAGATTGATTCTGATGACGTCATTACTCGGGATGAACAAATCCTCCTGCTGATTCGGGCACAGAACAGGTGTGAGAGGAGCATCCGGGCCCAGCTGAGCACAGTGCGAGGTATGAAAATCGTCTGAAGAGTTGAGAGTGTGGGCACTGTATACATCCATCCACCCTGCCCGATAAAACCCTCCTGGTTTCGAGGCTGGAATACAGGCTCAAAATTCTTACTATATATCCTTTCACATCAAGACCATTTACATACTCAAAACTACATTGCTGATTTATTTAAATATAATATATATAAGAAGGAGAGGCGGGAGGCATGTCCGTAGGCAGAGAGAGAAGAGGAATGGCGTTAGTCTAGGGTTGAGGGTAGGGACTTTGAATGTTGGAACTATAACAGGAAAAGGTAGAGAGCTGGCTTTTGACATGATGCAGAGGAGGAAGGTGGACATACTGTGTTTTCAGGAGACCAGGTGGAAAGGTAGCAAGGCTACAAGCTTAGGAGCAGGGTTTAAGCTGTTTTATCATGGTGTGGATGGGAAGAGAAATGGAGTAGGAGTCATCTTGAAGGAGGGGTTGATCAGGAATGTTCTAGAAGTGAAAAGAGTGTCAGACAGAGTGATGAGTCTCAAGTTAGAAATTGAAGGTGTGATGTTCAATGTTGTTAGTGCTTATACCCCACAGACAGGATGTGAGCTAGAAGAGAAGGAGAGATTCTGGAGTGAGTTAGATGAAGTGATGCAGAGTACCCCCAGAGGTGAAAGACTGAAAGACATTGGTGCAGACTTTAATGGACATGTTGGTGCAGGCAACAGAGGGGACAAGGAAGTGATGGGCAGGTTTGGTATCCAGGACAGAAACACAGAAGGACAGATGTTGATCGATTTTGCAAAAAGGATGGAAATGGCTGTGGTGAATACTTTCTTCCAGAAGAAACAGGAGCATAAGGTGACTTATGAAAGTGGAGGTAGGAGTACACAGGTAGACTACATCTTGTGTAGGCGATGTAATTTGAAGGAAGTCAGTGACTGCAAAGGAGTAGCGGGTGAGACTGTTGCTACACAGCATAGGATGGTGGTGTGCAGGATGACGCTGATGGTGAGGAAGGTGAAAAGTGCAAAGGCAGAGCAGAAGAAAATGTGGTGGAAGCTGAAAAAGGAAGTGTCGTGTTGTCTTCAAGGAGGAGTTGAAACAGGCTTTGGGTAGTCAGGAAGTGCTTCCAGATGACTGGACAACCACAGCTAATGTGATCAGGGAGACAGGTAGGAGAATACTTGGTGTCCTCTGGAAGGAAAGTAGATAAGGAGACTTGGTATTGGAATGAGGAAGTGCAGGAGTGTGTACAAAGGAAGAGGTTAGCTAAGAAGAAGTGGGACATAGAGAGGACTGAAGAGAATAAACAGGAGTACAGGGAGACACAGCGTAAGGTGAAGGTAGCGGTGTCAAAGGCCAAACAGAGGGCGTATGATGACTTGTATGATAGGTTGGACAGTAAGGAGGGAGAAAATGATTTATACAGGTGGGCACAGCAGAAAAATAGAGAAGGGAAAAATGTGTAGCAAGTTAGAGTGATAAAGGACATAAAGGGAAATGTATTGACTGATGACAGAACTGTGCTGGGAAAACGGAAAGAGTACTTTGAAGAGCTGATGAATGAGGAAAATGAGAGAGAAAAAAGAGTAGTAGGGGTGACCGTTCAGGAGCAGGAAGTAGCAAAGATTACTAAGGATGAGGTGAGGAGGATATTGAAGAGGATGAAGAGTACAAAGGCAGTTGGTCCTGATGACATACTGGTGGATGTATGGAAGTGTCTAGGAGAGGTAGCAGTAGATTTTCTGACAAGAATATTCAACAAGGTCTTAGAAAGTGAGCAAATGTAGGAGGAATGGAGGAGAAGTGTGCTTGTGCCCATTTTTAAGAACAAGGGAGATGTGCAGAGTTGTGGCGACTACATAGGGATAAAGTTGTTGAGCCATACAATGACGTTATGGGAAATAATAGTGGAAGCTACATTAAGGTCAGCAGAGGTCAGCATTTGTGAACAACAGTTTGGTTTCATGCCAAGAATGAGCACCACAGATGCAGTGTTTGCTTTGAGGATGTTAATAGAGAAGTACAGAGAAGGTCAGAAGGAGCTGCATTGTGCCTTTGTGGATCTGGAGAAAGCATATGACAGGGTGCCGAGAGAAGAACTGTGGTATTGCATGAGGAAGTCTGGAGTGGTAGAGAAGTATGTTAGAGTGGTGCAGGACATGTATGAGAGATGTAAGACAGTGGTGAGGTGTGCTGTCGGTGTGACAGAAGAGTTCAAGGTGGAGGTGGGACTGCATCAAGGGTCAGCTCTCAGTCCCTTCTTGTTTGCTATGGTGATGGACAGGCTGACAGACGAAGTTAGACAAGAATCTTAATGGACTATGATGTTTGCAGATGACACTGTGAGCTGTAGTGAGAGCAGAGAACAAGTGCAGGAAAATCTAGAGAGGAGCCCTGGAAAGGAGAGGAATGAAGGTCAGCCTCAGTAAGCCAGAATACATGTCTGTGAATGAGCATGACCCAAGAGGAACAGTAAGGTTAGAGGGGGCAGAGATAAAGAAAGTGGAGGATTTTAAGTACTTAGGCTCAACAATCCAGAGCAATGGAGAGTGTGGAAAAGAGGTGAAGAAGCCTGTGCAGGCAGGTTGGAATGGATGGAGAAAAGTGTCCGGTGTGATGTGTGATAGGAGAGTATCAGCAAGAATGAAAGGAAAAGTGTAGGCCAGCGATGTTGTATAGTTTAGAAACAGTGGCCCTGGGGAAAAGACAGGAGGCAGAGCTGGAGGTAGCAGAGATGAAAATGTTGAGGTTCTCTTTGGGAGTAACGAGGTTGGATAGGATCAGGAATGAGCACATCAGAGGGACCGCACATGTAAGATTTTTGGAGACAAAGTCAGAGAGGCTAGATTGAGATGGTTTGGACATGTACAGAGGAGGGATAGTGAATATATTGGTAGTAGGATGCTGAGGTTGTAACTACCAAGCAGAAGGCCCAGAGGAAGACCAAAGAGAAGATTTATGGATGTGGTGAAGGAGGACAGGAAGGTAGTTGGAGTAAGAGTAGAAGATGAAGAGGATAGGGAGAGATGGAGGCAGATCATTTGCTGTGGCAATCCCTGAAGGGAACAACAGAAAAGGAAAAGAAGAAGAAGATATGTGTGTGTGTGTGTGTGTGTGTGTGTGTGTGTGTGTGTGTGTGTGCCCTGCCATGGTCTGATCAGTTGTTCAGGGTGTGCCCTGTCCTCGCCCAGGGCCGGCTGAGATGAGCACCAGCCTCCCTGTGGCCCTGATTCGATAATATTAGTCAGTAACATAATAATTTGGTCAATACGTAAATGAATCAGACTATAGTTCGGTTTTACTTGTAGAGTACTTTTATATACTAAGTATAACTTGATATCATGGACTCCATGTAAATTTGGTGGTTGGTTTATAGTGTAGAAATGACTCTTTGATTAGTTTCGTAGCAATTATTTATTTCATATTTAAGTGTAATCCATTCTGTTGACAAATGATTACAAAATTAAACTCGTCAGGATCATCCAATGATAAGTGGAGGAATGTGTAGGTGTGAATCCTGTGTACTGTGCAATGCTTATAATATTCAGAAAGAAAATATAATAATCAAACAAACCCATCATTCACTGAAACAAATCTAGAACTTTAACATTCCACAGTTTCTTTCTTCCCCTCTCCTGGTGCCTGTCTGAGAGCAGAGTATGGGGAGAAAACACTTTCTTTTGTTCTCAGGGTGTGTTTATTCATCAACAAAATTCAGTTAGGCATCATAAACACACTGATGGAGCACCTGTCTTTTTCCAAAGGTCTCCTGATCTAATTTTCTGTGCACAACAGCATCCATAAATCTGCAAAATGAAACGATAAAGAGTTCAGGGCTTCAGCGTTTATCTGTGATCAGATTTAGTTCTGTATTGATCTTGTGCAAGATAAATGCACATTCAGTCTCATTGTGTTATTCCCACTGAGATATGCTGATGTAATTGCTCCCGTGTTGTTACTGAGCATTGTGCAGTCTCATTACTGGCACCACAGCTCTAGATGATTCATTTTCTACACCAGCAGCTCAGACAGTAGTGCAGCTGCAAATCACAGCTTTCTATTCATTTTAATTTAATGCTCCTATCATAACAGGTCATTCAGACAGACTTGGCTGGCAGACGCTCCACATAAACAGATTTTAAAATAGCATGTAAACTTTGACATGGAATTTGTTTTTTCTTTTGGGGGGGAATGAAGATATATTTCTTTAATATTTATAGAAGGAGTCTCCAGTGTTGGCGCAAAAAAGCATTTTGAAAAGTTTTCGAAAATCTTCAGGACAGAAGAGTGTGCATATTTCGTTTTTGTAGGTAATGTTACATACTACAACAATAACATTATGTTTAATTTGTTATATCTTACTACATTATATTTATTTATAATGAATGCCTAATATTTAAATATGTTCTTCCATTAAAATTACCATCTAATTTTCATAGGTCAACAAGTATATTTCCTTAGTCTGCTGATATTATAAAAATAATGTAAATCTGTATGTTACAGTTGCACGACCATGAGGTGCTGTCAAGGAATGTAATTTTCTGTCCTGAACATTCCAGAGTAATAATTATGAAATACAGTAATTGTAAATCTATACAGGTCCTTCTCAGAAAATTAGCGTATTGTGACAAAGTTCATTATTTTCTGTAATGTACTGATAAACATTAGACTTTCATATATGTTAGATTCATTACTCACAACTGAAGCAGTTCAAGCCTTTTATTGTTTTAATATTGATAATTTGGGCAAAAAAGTAAAGAAAAACCAAAAATCCCTATCCCCAAAAATTAGAATATTTCATCCGACCAATTAAAAGTGTTCTTGATACAAAAAAGTCAACCTTCAAATAATTATGTTCAGTTATGCACTCACTACTTGGTCGGGAATCCTTTTGCAGAAATGACTGCTTCAATGCGGCGTGGCATGGAGACAATCAGCCTGTGGCACTGCTGAGGTGTTACGGAGGCCCAGGATGCTTTGATAGCGGCCTTAAGCTCATCCACAGTGTTGGGTCTGGTGTCTCTCAACTTTCTCCTCACAATATCCAACAGATTCTCTATGGGGTTCAGGTCAGGAGAGTTGGCAGGCCAATTGAGCCCAGTAATACCATGGTCAGTAAACCATTTAGGAGTGGTTTTGGCACTGTGAGCAGGTACCAGGTCGTGCTGAAAAATGAAATCTTCATCTCCATAAAGCTTATCAGCAGATGGAAGCATGAAGTGCTCCAAAATCTCCTGATAGCTAGCTGCATTGACCCTGCCCTTGATAAACCACAGTGGACCAACACCAGCAGCTGACATGGCACCCCAGACCATCACTGACTGTGGGTACTTGACATTGGACTTCAGGTATTTTGGCATTTCCTTCTCCCCAGTCTTCCTCCAGACTCTGGCACCTTAATTTCCGAATGACATGCAAAATTTGCTTTCATCTGAAAAAAGTACTTTGGACCACTGAGCAACAGTCCAGTGCTGCGTCTCTGTAGCCCAGTTCAGGTGCTTCTGCCGCTGTTTCTGGTTCAAAAGTTGCTTGACCTGGGGAATGCGGCACCTGTAGCCCAGTCAACTGCTTCCATAGGTCCCCCAAGGTCTGGAATCGGCCCTTCTCCACAATCTTCCTCAGGGTCCGGTCACCTCGTCTGGTTGTGCAGTGTTTTCTGCCACACTTTTTCCTTCCCACAGACGTCCCACTGAGGTGCCTTGATAGAGCACTCTGGGAACAGCCTATTCGCTCAGAGATTTCTTTCTGTGTCTTACCCTCTTGCTTGAGGATGTCAATGATGGCCTTCTGGACAGCAGTCAGGTCGGCAGTCTTACCCATGATTGCGGTTTTGAGTAATGAACCAGGCTGGGAGTTTTTAAAAGCCTCAGGAATCTTTTGCAGGTGTTTAGAGTTAATTGGTTGATTCAGATGATTAGGTTAATAACTCGTTTAGAGTATCTTTTCATGATATGCTAATTTTTTGAGATAGGAATTTTGTGTTTTCATGAGCTGTATGCCTAAATCATCAGTATTAAAACAATAAAAGACCTGAAATGTTTCAGTCGGTGTGCAATGAATCTAAAATATATGAAAGTTTAATTCTTATCAGTACATTACAGAAAATAATGCACTTTATCACAATATGGTAATTTTTTGAGAAGGACCTGTATATATATATGATGATGATTTCCTTTCAGCTTTTTCCCTTTATCAGGGGTCTCCACAGCGAATGATTCACACGTTTGATTTGGCATGATTTTTATGTTGGATGTCCTTCCTGACACAACCCTTTTTTTTTAGCAAGGGACAGAAACGGTTTGATGGCTTTGCAGCCTCCTCTTTATGAAAGTCAGCAATGGTTCTTTTACATGCTTCACACCATAGACAGTGAGAGACATGGCCCGCCTTTGATAACCCATTTAAGCCAGTCTGACACTAGTACGCATTCAAGGTACGCCACGGTACGCCAAAGTGAGTACCTTCGCAGGAATTGTGAGCGCCATCACGGGAACACTATGGAAACTATGAGTGAGATGAGTGCCATTGAGGGGCATTGCCGACCCAAAAAATGAAACATGTTCATTAATTTTGTCACACACTCTTTTGCGTACTTTTCCGAAAACTATAAGGAAACTGTGAGGAAACAGTGAGGGCACGTGTAAATGCCAACCACGTCATGCACGTTATGGTAGTCAATGCCACGCAACGTTACACCTGTATCCTCAATGGTGCTCTTGTGTCCTCCATGGTCTTCATTGACTACTACGCATTGTGCAACATTAACTGTTGGCAGACCAGGGAGTGAGTTGGGGACAGAACTGTGTTTCTCACTGTTTCTTCAAAGGTAATCATGGTCTACTCACCTTTAAATTTGGGTGAGCACTCAAATCCCTGTATTCCTCAACACCACGCACAAACGGTTACCCAATCAGTCATAATGGCCAAACTGCTGCCTCCTGGTCAACCATTCCCTCACCCACACTGTTCTGGCTTTTCTCTTCTTTGATCTAGTTGATTTGCTGGTAGTATCAGGTGTGGATTCTAGCTGCTTACATAAATCAATGTCATAGTCTTCGATTAGTAGTAATGCAGCAGCACCAGCAAGAAAGACACTTTGTTGATTTAATACCATTTTCTCGGCATCTCTAGAGTTCATCATCTTGACGACTATAAGAATGAATGGTGGATGAATCCAGCGACCCGATATATACAGGATATACACTTGTGAGGCGTGACAAGGAGTGTCATAAATGGAAGCGCGGTCACCATTTTAGCGTGATGTGGAGCAAACTTTGGATATTGAGTGACATTGAGGAACTTGCAGCACCCCCAGCACAAACAATTCACAAAAATACCGCAATGGTGAAGAATCGAGTGGAACGTCGTGGAACATCCTCAATGGTACGAATGAGCAAGCTATGAGCAAAGCTTTGGCACAAACTGTTTGACTGACAGGTGAAATAAACACAAAATCATTCCACCATGGTACGCATGAATGAGTGCCATTGAGGATTTAAAATGCGTACTAGTGTCAGGCTCGCTTTAGCTGCACTGAGAGGGTGGGGGGCAGTGACAATCTTGTGGGGACTCGAACCCCCAACCTTAGGATCAGTAATCCAGCGCCCTATACCACTAGACCACCACTTCCCCCTATATATATATATATATATATATATATATATATATATATATATATATATATATATATATATATATATATATATATATATATAAAAGAGTCATTAATTTTAAAATTTAAAGTTTCAGATGCAGATATTCAGAAACTGGTTCTGTAACTGTAATTACTATTTTCTCTAAACTAGCATTTCCTGATTATGGAACTACAAATTGATGTAACCCAATCCATAGTCATGCTAAAATCATGTATTATCCCTCATTTTGAAGAATATCCATTTCTCTTTCCAAATATATCAATATCTCAGTATCTCAATATGCTGGAGTGGGTCACATATTTAAGAGTACTATAACAGTTTTGCAGTCATACCAGTCCAATAAACAGCAGAGTCAGCTATCAGTCATGCATGACGAGATTCAGTTAAATAATGTTTTATTTAATTCACATCCAATATTTTCTTCTGTCCAACTATCCAATATTTATTATTTTATTCAACTATTAGGTTATACACTATTTTTCCACTTTTCAAGTTGTGCACCTTATTGGTTAATTAAACTAAAACAAACCAGCAAACTCGCAGCAACAATCTTTTTACTAAAAAATTAATAATTTTACCTTGAGAAAATTAATAAAAATATCTCGAAATATATTCTTACCATCATGGAGGCAGTGGTGGCCTGGTGGTGAAGGGTGCTGGATTGCTGATCCTAGGGTTGGGGGTTCGAGTCCCACTTTCCATAAGGTTGTCACTGTCCCCCCAGTACAGTTAACTGGATGATCAAAGGCCGGACATGTCTCTCACCGTCTATGGCATGAGGTTCATGTAAAAGAACCATTGCTGACTTTCGTAAAGAGTAGCTGCAAAGCCGTCAGCGTGTTTCTACCGCTTGATAAAGCGTTGTGTCAGGAACCGCATCCGACGTAAAAAGCTATGCCAAATCAAACCGGGGATAAGCACCGGCCTGATGAGCCACTATGGCTTGGGTATAAAAAGCCCAACAGACTTTACCTTTACCTTTATTTTCAAGTCGAATAGGTTTTGCATATGGCTCCACCATTTTGTTTTTCTGTACTCATGGTACGTGAGGAACAAGTTTGAATTACTCAGTTTCTCATATCCAGTGGGTCAGGTATATTAAGTGTAATTAATATTTATTTCCAGAAATTCTAATTTATGTTTAGTGGAAAGCTATCAAATAATTCTTAGTATTGCATCACTGCCCTGGAATAATTTTATTATTGCACACTTACCATCAGATAAGTTGCACAACATAAGCTGTAAACTTTAATTTATTTTCTGTATATTTATGAACTATAGAGGTAAACGAATGCAGTAGCATAAATATTGAAAAAATTAAATGAAGAGTATAGCTCAGGGCCACAGTGTCATCAAGTGTGAGGTGTAGCAGATCAATATCTAGAATCATGTTTTTCTCTTATTGACTCAAAGAAATCAATTATAAAAAATCAAATGGCTGCCTGCTCTCAAGGCCTCCTGTTATTCACAAAACACCAATTCAGTCATGTTTGGTGAATAAAGGTGCAGCACTGATTTATCTGTTCAACTCCCCCTTCATTGTATTATCACTTATAAACAAGACACTTAACTCCTCCAGTTTAGGCAAAGACTCATCCATAACTTGAAAGGAGCAATCTACCTTTTTCTGGTTGAAGACCAATGGCCTCAGATGTAGAAGAGCTGGCTCTCATCGTGGCCACATCACTTTCATCTGCGGACTGTTTCAGTTCACGCGGAAGTATATACGCATTCTAAAGAAACATCAAAACCTAATCATCTGCAAAAGTAGAAATATAGTCTGTAGGTTCAGAAACCAGACACCTTTCTCTGAATTACTCCACCTTGACATCCTGCCCATGAATACCTAAAACAGGATAGATGACAAGAGGTTTCCCTGGCATGGTCTAACATGCATTGCAAATGAGCTCAACTTAGTGACTAAGATGAATACACATTTCTTACTTTGGTTGAACAGGGACCTGATAGTTTGTATCATTGACCCGGGTAATCCATACTCCCTCACCACACCGGTCTGTCACTTCATACAGCATTTAAGAGGAATGGCAAACAAGACAGCCGCACAACATCTAGGCCCTTCAGCATTTTGGGGTAAATCGCATCAGTTCTCAGCACATTGCTGCCAAGGAACTTCTTAACTGCCTCAGTGACCTTTGCTATGGCGATGTACTCATCTTTCCCAGAGTATTTATATTCTGCCTTATCATTAGAGGATATGGTGCCCAGATTATGGAGATCCTCAAAGCGTTCTTTACATTTACTGATGACCTTCTGGCCGCAGCTTCTGGAAGCTATATTAATAATGGAGACCCTGAATATGGACCATTTAAGGTTCCATGTCCCCAACCTGCCCTGGGACATAAGAGAATTTTTCTCAGAGGTGAGGATTGAAGATCTCATTGATAAGAGTCTCTACTTATTTTTTCCAGTTGAGCCTCATTACATGTTACGGTTTACCAGATCTGTCTATCAGTTTTCTTCACCACCGGATGCAACTCACCATTAAGTGGCGTTCAGCTGGCAAATCTGCCACTTTCTTTTCCTGACTGTTTAAGACATACAGCAGCAGATCCAATGATTGAACTATAATGTTAATGATTGACCTTTGACCTATTGTGGCCTTGTACCAAGTTCTTTTATGAACTACCTTATGCTCAAACATGGTGTATGTTATGCACAGTCTATGAGCACAGACATCGAATAACAAAGTACCACTCGGCTCAGATCAAGGAAGCCATGTGGCAAAGATAATTATCACATATCCCACACTGTCTACTTAAAGATTTTGTAGGAATTACCTAAAATAATTTCAATGAATAATAAAACAATAATATAATTATTCTCATGATATGGAGAATAATCAGGCCTTGGCAAACCACACTTCCTACACTCATGTTTACCACATTCAATTATATATTTTTCTTTTACCATGTGTTCACTATATATTGTGATATCAAAATGATTTCAGGATCAATCTAGGAGAAAATCTTTTTTTTTAATTGCTTATTTAATTCATTAGGGATATTATATTTTTTCCTCTTGAGAAGGTGACTGCATGCCAGAGTGGGACACCATCATCTGCTGGCCAAGAGGGAAACAAAATCATCTGGTTGCCGTACCTTGCCCTGAGTATGTCTACGACTTTGACCACAGAGGTCTGTATAACTGACAACCACTCAGCCATACTTGATGTGACTATACAGCAACACCGTTAAAATAACCATTATGCTTAAGATTTGGGGGGATGTGGTGGTAGCAACATGGTTTTAATTGGTAGGGGGAGTAAAAATATACATTTGGGGTTCATACTGGTTCTTTCTAAAAATTTATGTATCATAATTTTTTTAACATTTAAGACATTCCTTGTTTAATAATAGAAGTTTTAAAATATAAAAATATATTAAAACATCTTTAATGTAATTTTTGTTGTTATTGTGTCATTTTTCTTAATTTGCTGTTATGAAGGTCATGCATACCGTAAGTGTGATGCATCAGGGAACTGGGAACAGGTTCCCACCATTAACCGTACCTGGGCTGATTACACGGAGTGCACAACAAAGCTGCAGTCTAACCATGGAAGGCAGGAAGAGGTGTGTGTGTGTGTGTGTGTGTGTGTGTGTGTGTGTGTGTTAGGAAATCTGTCTCACCAGATTTTGAAATGTAAAAGCCTTTGAATTTCTATCACTGTGAGTTTTGTATTGATATTATGAATATTTTTCATGTTCACAAATTCAAGATAAAAAATTCATTTGTTAATTCTTTATTTTATTGGTGCAGATTCAATTGGGTAAACAGTCCAAAATCTGTGTATAAAACTCTGTGTCGACATTTGAGACACTAGGGATAAATAACAATTTCATGCTGTGTAGTGGGTGCATCCCCACACACTTAAATTACATTCCAGATTCCTTTACTGGCATCTCATGCTTTTGTATTCCTCCCACGAGGAAACATGGAGAGACGTGAGGAGCATCAACTGCTGATGATGGCAGAACAAAGAATAATAATATATTATGGAATTTTTGGGACATACATACCCCTCCTTGAATCACCACCTTATAATGGTGGAGGAATTTACATGTCTTATTGATCTGAGGAGCTATGTTGTCGGGGGAATTATGCCCCTGGTAGAGTCACCCATTGCAGACAGGTCCTAGATGAATGTTCAGACAAAGAGTGGTTCGAAAGACCTCTATGAAGAATAATAAAACAAAGACATGGTTTTCCTTGCACAGACTAGGGTCACTGGGGGTTCCCCCCCTCCCCTTTGAGTCAGGCCTGGGGGCAGGGCTCGAAGACGAGCACCTGGTGGTTGGGCTTCTGCCCATGGAGCCCAGCCATGCCCAGCCTGAAAAGGAGACACGGGTCTGCCCTTCCATGGACTCACCACCTGTCGGAGGGGCTATAGGGTTCACGTGTAGTGTGAATTGGTGAGCAACCGAAGGTATGGGTTCTGTCGGACCGATCCTCGGCAACTGACTCTGACTCTTGAGACAAGAAATGTCACCTTTCTGGTGGTGAAGGAGCCTGACCTGGTGCATGAGGTGGAGAGATACCAACTAGACATAGTCAGACTCACCTCAACACATAGCTTGGGCCCTGGAACCATTTATCTTGACAGGGACTGGACCTTATTCCATTCTGGTTGCTCATGGGGAGAAGTGGCAAGCCCGTTGTGGGCATCTCTGTTGACCCCGTCTTGATTCCCACACGTTGGGGCTCTCTCCGATCGACAAAAGGGTAGCAGTCTGTACCCAAACGGTGTTTTGTTGTTGGACTTCTGTGCTCATCACAGTTTGTCCATGACAAACACCATGTTCAAACAGAAGGGTGTCTATAAGGGCACTGGGCAAGACACCCTGGGCCACAGTTCAATGATCGACTTTGTAGTCGTGTCACCGGAATTGCGACCACATGTTCTGGACACTTAGGTGAAGAGGGAAACTGAGCTGTCACCGTTCACAACCTGGTGGTGAGCTGTCTCTGATAGCAGGGCAGGCCGCTCTCCAGACCTTGCAGGCCCAAGTGTGCATGGTCTCCTTGGAACGTTTAGCGGAGTCTCCTGTCAGAGAAGCCTTTAACTCCCAACACTGGCACAGCTACAACCACGTCTCGAAGGAGGCGGGTGGCATGGAATCTGAATGGACCAGGTTTTGTGATTCCATTGCTGAGGTAGCAGCCCATAGCTGTGGCTGGAAGGTCATCTGTGCCTGTTGTGGCTGTAACCCCCGAACCCGGTGGTTGACTTCTGCGGTGAAGGAAGCAGTTGAGCTGAAAATGGAGGCCTATTGGGTCTTATTGACCTGTGGGACTCCCGAGGCAGCACCCAGGTACCAGCAGGCCAAATGTGCTGCAGCCCGAGCTGTTGTAGATACAAAATCTCGGGCATGGGAGGAGTTCAGTGAGGGCCTAGAGACTGGAGAGCGATTATCGGTTGGCCTCAAAAAGGTTTTGGACCACCCTCCGACTCCTCAGGAGGTGGAGTCAGTGCTCCACAAATACTATTTACAGTAAAAGTAGGGAGCTGCTCACCTCGACTGGGGATGTCCTCGGTTGGTAGAAGGAATACTTCGAGGATCTCCCCAATCCCACCAACATGTGCTCCATGGAGGAAGAAGACCCTGAGGGCTTGGGTGAGGGTCCACCCATCACAGGAGCTGAGGTCACAGAGGTAGTCAAAAATCTCCTTGGTGGTCTGGCTCTGGGGGAGGATGAGATTCACCCTGAATTTCTCAGGGCTCTGAATGTTGTAGGACTGTCTTGGTTGACACGTCTCTGCCACATCATGTGGTCAGCAGGGGCCATACTTCTGGAATGACAAACCGGGGGAGTTGTGCAACTTTTTAAAAAGAGGGACCAGAGGGTGTGTTCTGATTATCATGGAATCACACTCCTCAGCTTACCCGGGAAAATCTATGCAAAGGTACTGGAGAGGAACATCCGACCCATAGTTGAACCTCAGGTTCAGGAGGAACAATATGGTTTTTGTCCTGGCCGCAGCACTCTTGACCAACTCTATACGCTCTACAGGATCTTGGAGGGGACATGGGAGTTTGCTCAATCTGTCCACAAGTGTTTTGTGGATTTGAAGAAGGCTTTCTATTGTGTCTCTTGGGTTATTTTGTGGGGGTCGCTTTGGGAATACGGTGTTTCGGACCCATTGCTACGGCCATTCGGTTGCTGTATCATTGCAGCCAGAGCTTGGTCCCTTTTGGGAACAACAGGTCGAATTTGTTTCCGGTGAGGGATGGAATCCGCCAAAGCTGTCCTTTGTCCCCGATTCTGTTTATAATTTTTATGGACAGAATTTCTAGGCACAGCTGAGGCATTGAGGGCTTCTGTTTTGGTGGCCTTCAGATCTCGTCTCTAATTTTTTTTGATGACGTTGTTATTTTGGGTTCATCAAGCTGGGATCACCTGCTCTCATCGGAGCGATTCACAGTTCAGTGCGAATCAGCTGTGATGGGAATCAGTTACCTCCAAGTCCAAGGCCATAGTTCTCAGTTGGAAAAGGGTATATTGCACCATCTGGGTCGGGAATGAGGTCCTGCCCCAAGTGGAGGAGTTCAAGTATCTCGGTGTCTTGTTCATGAATGAGGGGAGGATGGAGGGGGAGATCGACAGGTGGATCACTGCAGCCTCTGTTGTAAAGCGTCGCTTGTATCGGTCGGTCATGATGAAGAGGCAGCTGAGCTGCAAGGCAAAGAAAAATTTACCAGTCGATCTACGTTCCAACCCTCACCTATGGTCATGCACTTTGGGTAGTGACCGAAAGAACAAGATCACGGATAAAAGCAGCTGAAATGAACTTCCTTCGCTGGGTGAGGGGTCTCCCTTCGAGATAAGGTGAGAAGTTCAGCCATCCAGGGAGAGCTCGGAGTAGAACTACTGCTCCTCTGCATTAAGAGGAGCCAGTTGAGGTGACTTGGGCATCTGGTCAGAATGCTTTCCGACCACCTTTGTGTTTTGGGCATGTACAACCGGGAAGAGACCCTGGGGTTGACCTAGAACATGCTGGATGGATTATGTCTCTCAGCTGGTCTAGGAATGCCTTGGTGTTCTCCCGGAAGAGCTGGAGAAAGTGGCTTTTGAGAGGGACGTCTGGACCTCATTGCTTTGGCCTCGCGACCGGAACGAGATTAAGTGGAAGAACATGAAAATGAAGTAATACATAGGATACAGTCCTAAACCTTTTTTTTTTTTGTTCATTGAGCAAGGAGTGGTGAGTGAGGATACAAGAGAGCAGCCTTCTTGGAATAGCTGCATGCCAGCATATAAATAAGCAGCCCTTTAAATCTGTAAAAAATGAATGAGATTACTTTTTTTTGCAGTGAATTGCTAAAAGTCAAATGCTTCATATCAAAGATATGTTATCCAATTGAACAACATGAGGGAAGTGGAGGAAATGATGATGTAATTCAAAGGGTTTTGGGATGCACCCACCACATCATAAAAAATTATTCCTTATCTTTGGTGTTCCCGATATCAACTATGAATCTTGTCTTCAACTACACATATTTTTTTTAATCTAAATTGGATACATTTTAAAGAATATATCTCAAAAAATTAGCATATTGTGATAAAGTTCATTATTTTCTGTAATGTATTGATAAACATTAGCCTGTCATATATGTTAGATTCATTACACACAACTGAAGCAGTTCAAGACTTTTATTGTTTTAATATTGATAATTTTGGCAAAATTATCTAAAAAAAATAGCATATTTCATTCGACCAATAAAAAAGGAGAGTTGGCAGGCCAATTGAGCCCAGTAATACCATGGTCAGTAAACCATTTAGCAGTGGTTTTGGCACTGTGAGCAGGTGCCAGGTCATGCTGAAAGATGAAATCTTCATCTCCATAAAGCTTTTCAGCAGATGGAAGCATGAAGTGCTCCAAAATCTTCTGATAGCTAGCTGCATTGACCCTGTCCTTCCTGACCATCACTGACTGCGGGCACTTGACACTGGACTTCAGGCATATTGGCATTTCCTTCTCCCCAGTCTTCCTCCAGACTCTAGCACTTTGATTTCCGAATGGCATGCAAAATTTGCTTTCATCCGAAAAAAGTACTTTGGACCACTGAGCAACAGTCCCGAGCTGCTTCTCCGTAGCCCAGGTCAGGCACTTCTGCTGCTGTTTCTGGTTCAAAAGTGGCTTGACCTGGGTAATGCGGCACCTGTAGCCCATTTACTGCACATGCCTGTGCACAGTGGCTCTGGATGTTTCTACTCCAGACTCAGTCCACTGCTTCCACAGGTCCCCCAAGGTGTAGAATCAGCCCTTCTTTCACTTTTTCCTTCCCACAGACGTCCCACTGAGGTGCCTTGATAGAGCACTCTGGGAACAGCCTATTCGCTCAGAGATTTCTTTCTGTGTCTTGAGGGTGTCAATGATGGCCTTCTGGACAGCAGTCAGGTCGGCAGTCTTACCCATGATTGTGGTTTTGAGTAATGAACCAGGCTGGGAGTTTTTAAAAGCCTCAGGAATCTTTTGCAGGTGTTTAGACTTAATTGGTTGATTCAGATGATTAGGTTAATAGCTCGTTTAGAGTACCTTTTTCATGATATGCTAATTTTTTGAGATAGGAATTTTGGGTTTTCATGAGCTGTATGCCAAAACCATCAGTATTAAAACAATAAAAGATCTGAAATATTTCAGTTGGTGTGCAATGAATCTAAAATATATGAAAGTTTCATTTTTATCAGTACATTACAGAAAATAATGAACTTTATCACAATATGCTAATTTTTTGAGAAGGACCTGTATATGTTGCTCTCTGATGTTTCTTAGAGCTGAACTTATGGAAGAAGCTGTAATTATAATAAAACTGACAAAGTTGCTGTTAATATTAATGTTCACAGAGTAAATGATACACTCACTCCCTCCCTCTCTCACTCACTCACTCACTCCCTCTGTCACTCACTCACTCACTCACTCACTCACTCACTCATTTTTCAAATCACTTACTCCTTTAATGGTTGCAGGGAGTCTTGAGCATTGAGCAGCTTGCCAGGCCATTGCAGGGCCAACACAAGCAAACATTCACACTCTCACCTGGGGTCAATTTGAAACAGCCTGTTAGCCTAATGTGCATGTCCTTGGACTGACTGTCAGGGGTGAAACCAGAATACCCGGAGGGAATCTACGCAATCGAGGGAAGAATACGCAAACACAGAAAATGCGCTATTGAACCCAGGATTTAAACCCAGAACCTTCTTACAACAAAGCGAACATGCTAACCACTATATCTCTGTGGCACCCCTTAAATGATAAAAGTCTTGATATACCATAACATACTGTGTATGTGTTCATCTTCAGGAGGTGTTTAGGAGGCTACACGTGATGTACACTACAGGTTACTCCATCTCTCTGACCTCGTTACTTGTGGCTGTCTTCATCCTGTGCTACTTCAAGTATGTTTACCGCATCACATTTTGTTTGTTTTAAATAATAGATCTGTCATACTGTTGCTCTGCTCTTTCACCTGCAATTTTTGCTTAAAATGATCTCAGGTTCTGTGTGAATAAGTTGAAGAACAGTAACACTATAAGAACATAAACAGTAAAAAATATTTTGCATGCTTCTCTTTTTGAATGCATTCCTAACTTTTATTATAGACGTTTACACTGCACTCGTAACTACATCCACACCCATCTGTTTACCTCCTTCATATGCCGAGCTGTAAGCATATTTGTGAAGGACGCTGTGCTCTACACTGAGGAAGATACCGAGGTAGACTACAGAGAAATAAGAACCCAAGCCCAGATGGTACACACACACACACACACACACACACACACACACACACACACACACACACACGTACGCACCCCCCACACACACACACACACACCTTGTATTTCTTTGTAGGGCATTTGTTGATATAATACTTTCATGCATAAAGCATGATGTAACCCCTTTACCTTGCCATAACTTAAACTAAATGCTGAATCCCAACTTTAATTTAAATTTAAACTAAACCTAATTCTAGTCTGCACCCTAAAACCAAGGTCCAAAAAATGTTTTTTATTTATTCATTCCATTCATTTTCTGAACCACTTCATCCTGATTAGGGTCACGGGGAGGTGCCCACCTCAGCCAACTCTGGGCGAGGGCAGAGTACACCCTGCACAGCTCGGCAGGCCACCACAGGACAGAAACATTGCTGACGGCTGTGCAGTCTACTCTTGACAGTGAGAAACGTGACCAGTAAATCCATCCGACCAGGCCACCACTGCCCCAGAAAATGTTTTTACCCTCAAAAATCTATTTTGGAAAAAGACCAGCTAACATGTCCTCACGTCCCTTAATGTCTTAACTCTGTTAGTTAAAAATGTGTTCTGGTCTGGCATTTGTGCACATTTAATGTGCATTTATTTGGACAGTTGGAGAAAACTGAACTACCATCCAATCCATCCAAGAACACCAGAATACAACTTCACACGGATAGACCTGTGGCCAAGATTTGAACCTTGAACCTTCTCACTCTGGTTCAACAGTTAAAATGGGGAGCTTAACTGGGGATCATATGGGATAACTGTGAGTAAATAAGTGGTTCCCTCTTTGGTAAGCCCAGATGGTTCAACTATGTTGATTCAAGTTGGGCTGCTAATGTGGAATGAAGTCATGTTGTTAGTTGACGTGGTGTCGCTAGGAACGCTTTTCTGTTTGTAAACTTGTTTTCTATCTAACTTTTTTGTTTATTTTTTCTTGAATGTCTCAGGGTCAGGTGGGCTGTAAGGTTGCTGTGACGATTTTCCACTATTTTCTTGCAACAAATCACTACTGGATCCTGGTGGAGGGCCTATACCTACACAGTCTGATCTTCATGGCTTTTCTGTCTGATAAAAAATACCTTTGGGCTCTAACCATCATAGGTTGGGGTGAGCTGCACATTTTCTTTAAACTGATTTCATGGTTAGTTGCAATGAAGTTCTACAATGTAATGTGAAGGAATTTTAATTCACCCTGGATTATACTTCCTTGAACTCAACACACAGTGCATGGATAGTAAAACATGAATAGAAATGTCCAGAAATTTGAGGAGTACTGTATTACATTTTGGCCATAACTATTCATCATGTGCTGAGGAGAAGGTAGCAGGCTCTCCAACTTGTCTTTGCTGCAGGTGTTCCTGCTGTGTTTGTCTCAATTTGGGTCAGTGTTCGAGCCTCGCTGGCTGATACACAGTAAGTTTCAACCCAATTGTTTTCCCTGTACATCAGAGATGAAATATTTTTTCTTTCATAACAAGTAATTCACAGAGAATTGCATGGCAGACACAGAAGTTTACATGGAGTCATCATGGACATGAATATCATGCTAATACTCGGATATCAATGATAGAAGTCACATTGCTTGTACAGCATGCATTGTTATGGTCATACAGCAAGACAGTGACCCTGAAGACACAAGTCATTCAACCTTAGAATGGTTAAAGAAGAATAAATATAATGTTTTGAAATGGTCAAAGTTCTGACCTTAATCCAATAAAAATGCTGTTGATAGTTTGAGGGTGGGACTGATGCAAGACCCAATTGTGTCCAAGTTTTAACTGCCTTATAGTTTGAGGTTCTGTTGAAGAATTTAAGATACTTCTCCATTTTCATATTCCATCCATGACAGATGTGTAAGTGTTATCATGCTGTCTGTGACACTGAATACCTATCTCCAGTCATTATGGATAAACATCTCAGGCTTTATCACATCTGACAATAATAAAAAAAAGTCCTTCCGAGGATTTTTTGTTCACGTGGAAAGCTGCAAACTTTATTTAAATTTGAGGTTTAAGTTAATTATTAAATCCATAGATGGCAGTCTCTTAGACCTTGATGATGTAAAACCCTCCTAGTAATGCAGGTCTGTGCTTTGTTGGTTCCTGGCCATACATATCAATTCCATCTCAGCTGAGAATGACAGTTTGAGTCTGGATCTTGGTAAAAGTTCCAGTAACCTGCACTTAGAATAGCTTGAACTGGTGAAATGGAAATCTGCAGTTGTTTAGAAATGGATTCAGGAGACAGTCCCAGCTTGTGTAAATTGATTATCCTATTTAACTCACCTACGCTGAGCTCCTTAAACTTTCCCATAGTACTACATATTGATCAAACCAATGAGCACTGTCAGGCAACTGTAACTGTGGGTTTTTTTTTTCAGAAGTAAAATATAAACAGACATTTCCACAGATAGAATTACTAGATTTTGTTTGCTTGTTTGCAAATTACCATATTGATTATTGAAGACAAAAATATATGTGAATATAATACAAATATTCTTGTTTGGTTCTGCATCCAATTCGCACCCATGATGAGTGTACATATACTTCTGAGAATAATTGTAAGTAAAATAAAAAACATGTGTAATCACTGGTTTTAGAGTTGAACTCCATAGATGAGAAATTCATTAAGCACTTAACTTTTGGTGATACGAGTGACTAGCAGTTACTCAAGTACTGAGAGACTAATTAATGATTTATTGACTATATTATAATCATTTTTGGTGATATTCTGGTGAATAGCTGATGAACAGTGTGGGGACAGCTCTAAGTTTTCCAAAAGTCAGCGAGTCAGCTTTATATAGTATCATTGTCATATGGACACATGACCACAGAACTGTTCACCAAGAACTCTGCAAGTATTCTTCAACAGACTGATACATTCCTGAGGGATATGAATTACTGAGGAAGAGTTTAGGGCCACAAAGAACATTTGCAGGCCATAGTGCATTCTTAGTGACTGTCGTAAGCACTTCCTGACCATATGGGGAAAAGACATGTTCATGAAAGATTCCATAAATTTCAAGCATGTTCAAAACTCCTCTGGGAATAAAAGTTAGGTTGGTGAATGGATGGTGAACACAGTGAATGCTTGGAGACTTTTTGTATAATGAATGATGAATGTGGCAAATGTCCAACAGTTGCCAGTTGTTCACAAGCTCAGTGAGATATACCATATAAAGTGGAGAAATTAATAACAGTGTTGGTTTTTCAGATGTTGGGATATCAGCGCTGGAATTGCGAAATGGATTTTTCAAGTTCCAATTCTTGCAGCAGTCACTGTAAGCAAATTGTAGCAAAGCTGTTTTGCTTGGTTTTTGAACCTGACACTCGATATCATCATATTTTATTGTATTTATTTATCTTTTACTCTCTAGGTCAACTTCTTTCTTTTCCTCAATATCATCAGGGTTTTGGCGTCAAAGCTGTGGGAGACTCACACAGGAAACCTGGACCCAAGGCAGCAGTACAGGTCAAACACTACCCTTATACAGTATAAACATTCATTTGTTAATTTGCCAAACCACCTAATCCTACTAGGGTCGTAGGGAGGCTGGAGCTGAATATAAGTGAAGGCAGGTTACTTCTGAACAGTTTCCCTGTCCATTGCAAACGCCACACAGTCTGACACTCAAACAAAGGACCTACTTGCTCTGGAGCAGACATGCTAACCGATACAACACATACCACCCCATGAATAAAATCTTAAAGGTGTCAGTTAAAAAAATAACATTAAACACGAGTACAGTCAGCCCCCTTCTTACGAAAACCCCTGAATATGAAAAATCCAGTATACGAAAAACATTTTCCTAAATTTTTGTCCTCTGTATACGAAACAACTTACGAAAAGCGCTAAAGGTGCCATTCAAACATTAAAATGCACCATTCAAACATTCAAACAATGCACGACCTGCTCTCCCATCAATGAAATTCAAACATCCCACCCCACTGGCCTCCTATTGGCTACGAGGGATGATGCAGCTCCCTCCCATTGGCTATCTCTCAACATCCCACCCCACTGGCCTCCCATTGGCTAGGAGGGATGACGCTTTGTTCATGTTTGTGTGTCATTCCAACTGTATTTTATGGCTCAGGCTTTTATCCTTGCATAAACATTAAGATAATAACTCTGAAAGATAATAACTCTGCGAAGATATGGTCAACACACGCACACACACACACACACACACACGCGCGCGCGCGCAAACAGATGCGCGTGCACACACACACACACAGACGCGCACACACACACACACACACACACACACACACACACACACACATACACACGTGTGATTCCCGGTCAAAGTGATTTCCGGTGCCATGGTCATTGTAAAATTACAACTCTGCTAAGAAGACATGGTCAACACGAAGTAAGTACCTTAAAAGCTATGTTTTTATAATTTTTAAAGGGTAGTCTTGGGAGCCTTGGAACGAATTACGCGTTTTACATGTAAAATGCACATCTATTTACGAAAACTACAGGTTCCGAAAAAAGGCGCTGGAACGGATTAATTTCGTAAGAAGGGGACTGACTGTACATTGAATTTAACATACAGCTTAAATGTAATGAGTTGGCCAAGGAATGTGGTGTTAGAGATCTCAGGATAAAATTGCTAAGTATACAAAAACAACCAAATAAATGACAAATAATAAACTTGCAAAAATAAATTTCTTTAGAAATGTTCAAAGTAAGAAAACATTACTGAGCACAAAACAGTAAATAATAAAAGTATGAAAAGTTGTCAGTACCAAAGAGTAAAAGGAACATAGCTACAAAACATAATAACCACTAAAAGAAAGAAACAGTAAGAAATAAACAAGGTGAATTTGATAAAAAAAAATCCATGCAAAATAGTAAACAATTCAAAGGTAAGCTAAACTTACGTGTAAATGTAAAAGGTGAGAAAAGAACAAATATTTCAAACACAATATAATAAACAAAGTGAAAGGGCACAATGTTATTGTTTTTTGTACAGGAAACTGCTTAAATCAACGCTGGTACTGATGCCACTCTTTGGGGTACACTACATGGTGTTTGTGGGTCTTCCTTACACGGAGGTCAATGGACTGCTTTGGCAGATCCAGATGCACTATGAGATATTCTTCAATTCATTACAGGTAAAAGCTGAACCCATGGTTATCATTCACTCCACATGCTCCAAAAATAAAAGGGGGAAATTTTAATTTATTGCTGAGGTTTTTTCTTTAAGAAGCCAAAATAAATAAATAAATAAAAATTTTAAATATTTAAAAGCCCTACAATGGGCTTCATATATTGAATTAAAATACAACTTTGTGTAGAAATCAGGTTTTGTTTGTGGATGAATTATCTAATGTGAATCAAAAGTGTTTACATGATTTTTTAAAATTATTTGTATAAAAATGTATTGATTCATGCTTTAAAAATGCATGGTTTTACTTTTTCTTCCTTTCAGGGCTTTTTTGTTGCCTTCATCTACTGTTTCTGCAATGGAGAGGTACTTACTTCTTCAGAAAAATCCAATTTAAAATATTAATGATGTATTAGAAATCGAAGTGCATGCAATGATCTGTTATTTATTTAGAAATTAATAAATTCATATTGCCTCAACTGAACTGAATTTAGGAATGTTGAAGGACTTTAAATATTCAGTACTATACATTCATTCATTTTCCGAACTGCTTATTCCGTGGGGAGCCCGTAGTGTTCCGTATGGAATTTAGAAAACGGAAATTGCCCCGTGAAACCAGTAAAGCATGACAGACCATGACATAAACTATATACAATTTAATAATATCAACAAGGCAAGGCAAAATAATACTTACAGCTTAAAGCACATTAAACAAAGGTTCCCATGCACCCTGTATACCAAGCCCCTGCAGCATAGTAAATTTAGAAGCGGCATGCGCGCTGGCGGGGAAAGGCTTGTAATCCCACATGAGCCAGAAACAAATGATCAAAATCCTCATGTTGGCTGTGGGTGAGCGTGGATGATGGACTTTGGTGATGAAGTCCCAAACGACGAAACTTGGGTGAAGTTTCCATGATCCGCCTCGGATGAGATGAGCCGCTGCGATGAGTTTCCTTAGATCAGGGGTGTCAAACTCGTGCCACAAAGAGCCATGTGGTTACAGGGTTTTGTATCAACTGAGCAACAGCACACCTGCACATCTTTAATCATTGCAGACACTGGCGAGGGGTGTGGCAGTTGCCGGTAGGCGAGTTCCAAGCAGAGTGCATCTGGTCCCTATTTGCAATCAGCAAGCAGCCAGCTATAAAGGGGACCGGCGTGCTTCCCTCCGATGTCAGAAGATTGTTTTCCCAGTGATTCTGCTCCTCGGCTTTCTCTTTGACTCCTGGTTCTTGCTTCATGCTCCCTTGACTTAGTATTCCTGTAATTTACTATCCCTAGTGTTTAATAAATCGTTTGAACCTTTTTTTGGTCTCCTGCATCTCTGGGTCCTACACACACACCCCAGGCTTAGCGGAATCTTCTGACCTGAAATATGGACCCAGCAGAGACCACGCAACTTCGGCAGATACTATCCGACCAGGGCGTCCTGCTGGGACGACACGACGCCACCTTGCATAAGATGATGGACAATCTCCAGCACATAACCACCAGCTTGGAGCAGCTCAGCGGAAGGATGGATGCTGTCGCCACTCACCTTGCTGCCAGGACCCCGCCCCCTCACCCTTCCCTTTCTGCTTCGGCAGCAGCGCCAGCGCCAGTGATACTCCCCACGCACCAAGAACCTCTCACCCTACGCCAGCCAGGTATTCGGGTGCGATCGGCTCCTGCGCACAATTCCTTCACCAGTGCTCGCTCATCTTCAGCCAGCAGCCGCTCACATACGCCACTGATCAAGCTAAAACCGCCTTCATCATGAGCCTACTCATGGAGCAAGCCTCGTCCTGGGCGCTAGTGGTCGCTACCCATATCCCGGAATTATGCTCAGGTAGATCAGTTCATGCGAGAAATGAAGAAGGTTTTCGATCATCCGGCGAAGGGGGAGGAGGCGAGCTCCCACATATTCTGCAAGGCTCACAGTCAGAGGCGGAATACACTATCCGATTCCGGATTCTTGCCATCGAAAGCGGCTAGAACGACCCTGCAGGGGCTCAACGAACGGCTGAAAGATGAGCTTGCGGCCCGAGAGAAGATGACTACTCTGGAGGAATTAATCGCCTTGTCTACCAGACTGGACAACCGGCTGAGAGAGAGGGATAGATCCTGGAGGGGGGGGCCCACCTCAAACTCACTCACCATTTCCCCTCTGAGGGAAGATGACGGCCAAGAACCCATGCAGGTGAACTGCACCAGACTGACGGCTAAAGAGAGGCACCAGTGGCTGGCCAACCAGCTCTGCATCTACTGCGCCGAGAAGGGCCATTACCTCGCCCAGTGCCCCCGCGCGGCAGAGCCCGACAGTGACGAGAGCATCCTCCACGGCACCTGGAAAGCGCCTGCAAGTTCAAGGTACACTACACGCTGAGCAACACTCTCATCCTGTAGACGTATTTATTGACTCAGGTGCTGATGCTAACTTTATCGATCCGTGGATGGTTGAGCTCCATGACCTACCCGTGTATGAACTCGAGACCCCCAAGGAGGTAGTGGCCATAGATGGCCGACTCATCGCTCGCGTCACGCACAAGACCAAGCCAGTTAAGCTCAGTTTGTCCGGTAACCACCAGGAATATTTGGAACTGTTTGTTCTCCCTGCCTCTCTCTCTCTCCCTTAGTGTTGGGGTAGCCATGGTTGCAGACCCACAATCCCCACATTGACTGGTGCACCCTCACCATACAAAGCTGGAGTGACTTCTGTCTGCAACACTGCCTAATGGTGGCCGTACGCTCCCAAGCCTCACGAATCCCGGTTGACCTGGAGGATCTGGACTTAGCCGGTGTGCCCAAAGAATATCACGACCTGCAAGAGGTTTTCAGCAAGGACTGGGCTCGCTCCTTACCTCCTCATTGACCGTACGACTGCACAATTGACCTACTCCCAGGTTCCACGCTCCCTTCCCAGTGACTATACAACCTCTCTAAGCCGGAGAAAGACGCCATGGAGGCAAACATTAACGAGTCGCTGGCTGCAGGTCTGATTCGGCCCTCATCTTCCCCGGTCGGTGCGGTATTCTTCGTCAAAAAGAAAGACAAGACGCTGAGACCTTGCATCGATTACATGGGCCTGAACCAGATCACAATAAAAAACATGTACCCTCTCCCCCTAATTGATTCAGCCTTCACCCCTCTCCACGATGCTACCGTTTTTTCCCAAGCTGGACCTGAGAAATGCCTATCACTTAGTCCGAATTCGGGAGGGAGACGAGTGGACGACGGCTTTCAACATGCCACTGGGGCACTTCGAATACCTGGTCATGCCATTCAGACGAACCAATGCCCCAGCGATTTTCCAAGTTTTGGTCAACGATGTGCTTAGGGACATGCTGAACCGCTTTGTATTCGTATACCTGGACGACATTCTGATCTTCTCTAGAGACCAAGACAAACATCAGAATGGTACTGAAGAGGCTCCTGGAGAACAGATTGTTCGTGAAGGCAGAAAAATGCGAGTTTCATGTCCCCTCAGTCTCGTTCCTGGGGTTCATCGTGGAGAAGGGGCAGATATTATTATTATTATTATTATTGTGGATGCTTATATAACACAATTTCATACACACGTATGCTCAATGCGCATGAGACCCCAGGGCTCCCTGCGCTCCGAATACCCGTCGCCACTGTACAATAGATAGGACCTGATCCGGCGAAGGTGAAGGCAGTGGCAGAGTGGCCGACTCCAGGTACGCGGAAACAGCTGCAGAGGTTCCTGGGGTTCTCTATCACCGGTTCGTGCGGGACTACAGCCACCTAGCAGCCCCCCCTCATACAGTTGACATCACCCAAAACCCCGTACTAATGGTCCCCAAATGCCCAAGTGGCGTTTGAAAGGCTGAAGGCGAAATTTATCCATTTGACCGTACTGATCCACCCGGATCCCTCGCTGCAGTTCGTGGTGGAAGTCGACGCCTCAGACTCAGGGGTGGGGGCGGTCTTATCCCAATGGTCTCCCACAGACCAGAAGCTCCACCCATGCACCTTCTTCTCCCGTCGCTGGTCCCAGGTGGAACAGAATTACGATGTTGAGAATCGCGAGCTGCTGGCAGTGGTCTTGGCACTCCAGGAGTGGAAGCACTGGCTGGAAAGGGCAGCCCACCCCTTCATAGTCTGGACCGACCATAAAAACTTATCCTACCTCTGTACAGCCAAGACGTTGAACTCCTGTCAGGCACGATGGTCACTCTACTTGGGGAGGTTCAACTTCACACTGACATACCGACCTGGCTCCCGGAATACAAAGCCAGATGCTCTCTCCAGGCAGTTCTCCTTGGGTGAAGACACTACCATGGAGACCATCCTGCCCTCCTCCTGTATACTCAGAGCAGCCCAATGGGAGGTAGAATGACTAATTCGGGATGCCCATCAGGGGGAACAGGAGCCCGTCGTCCCCGACTGATTGATGGACATCCCGCATACACAGTCAACCGTATCCTTGATGTACGCAGGCGGGGTCGAGGGTTTCAGTATTTAGTAGACTGGGAGAGGTACGGTCTTGAAAAGCGTTCATGGAATCCCCAATCCCTAATCCTGGACCCGGACTTATTAGACGAATTCAATCGCCAGTTCCCGGACAAGCCTGGTCGGACTCCAGGTGGCACCCCTTAAGGGGGGGTACTGTTATGGTCTGTGCTGGCTGACGGAATTAACTCTTTTTAATCATTGCAGGCGCTGGCAAGGGGCATGGCGGTTGCCGGTAGGTGAATTCCAAGCAGAGCGCACCTCGTCCCTATCTGTAATCAGCAAGCAGCCAGCTATAAAGGGGAGTGGCGCGCTTCCCTCCGATGTCAGAAGATTGTTTTCCCCGTGATTCTGCTCCTCAGCTTTCTCTTGGACCCCTGGTTCTTGCTTCGTGGTCGAACAGTTCCCTTGACTTAGTATTCCCGTAATTTACTACCCCTAGTGTTTAATAAATCTTTTGAACCTTCTTTTGGTCTCTTGCATCTCTGGGTCCTACGTACACACCCCAGGCTAACACCCCTAACAGTAGCTTGTCTCAAGAGACTCTGAACAAAGTTGCGGTACATCCTGTATATCCTGTCTGTCCATCACTGCATGAACACACACACTCGCACACACACACACCTAGGAACAATATGAAACAGCCAGTGAGTTGAATGTGCACATCTTTGAACTGTGGGAAAAAGCACAGGGAGAACATTCTAATTCCACATAGAAAGGCCTCGTCGAGTCCAGGACTTGAGCTCAGACCAGAAAAAATGCACGAAGTGACTCTGCTAACCACTACACCACCATGTCTCCAGAGCCAAATTTATGAGTAGAAAATTATACTACTGATCCATAAATGTCATATGACTTGATGATTCGGTAGTTCTACAGTTGTGTCATTTGGCTTAATTCGTGTCTCATGGCTGAACAAGCTGTCCCACAACCCATAATACTTGTTTGCATCACTTACTTCAGTGAGTAGGGGTGGAATAGTGTTATTATTGCCACTGACTTGACCCAGAAGTAGAATGAGACCACCTCACTCAGATCTCAAAGGACTTGCTAAATACTTATCTGAAACCTTCTCTCTTGGTTCTTTTTAGCTAGCCTGGTATGACTTCTGCTTACTTTAAAAACAATTGGAACTCTCTTTGTTGATTGCAGGTGCAAGCAGAAGTGAAAAAGGTGTGGCTAAGGCGGAGCCTCGCTCTGGATATCAAGCAAAAGGCACGCGTAGTCAGCAGCACCGGGGGAGGAAGCTGCTACTATGGTGGCATGACATCACATACCACCAGTCAGAGTGTATGCATTGGCCCTCAAGGACCAATTCTGACTCGAGGTGTGAGCTTAGGAGTCAGAGGCGAATCACACATCGCTAACTTGCCAGGCTACATACAAAGTGAGAGTACAGAAACCTCATTACCCACAGTTCAACGGTCAGTGCTGAGAAGAGCGGACAGCATGGGTGCACTGTATCAACAGAATGGCCAAAACATTGATGGAGCTTGTGAAGAAGAGGAGGACTTAGAAAAAGAGCCATCACTTTATTTTATTGCTGACGATCATTCTGGCTCGATGTCGGGAAAAGAACTGGAAACGATTTTATGAAAAACCTTGAATCAGACTGTATGTTGTAAAACCTTGACTGACTAGCAGGTTTGGTTTTCTCTTGTTACTGTCTTGTCATTTGTGTGAAACTGATGTTTTTATATTTTTATGATTCCTGTCGTCAAAACTACCGGTGTATGGATATTTATTTTACAATTAGTTATATCCTACTGCATTGAAAGTAAGAATTTAGGTTTATTTTGATGTAGCGACTTAAAAATTAGCTTAGGGTACCTAGGGTAGGCTAATGACAACATTCCAGCATGGGTGTAAATACTGTGCCTTCAATTATTCATTATTTTGCTACAGTGATAAATGCTTCTCTTTTTTCTAGAATTACAGTCTGGAACAGGAATGGACTTTATTGGGATTGGACCATTTACAATACTGCATGTTGCCAGGTTCTCACTGTGTCTAACTTTCCCACTAATTTCTTATCACAAGAAAGTTCATACACACACACACACACACACACACACACACACACACACACACACACACACACATCACATCACTTCCAATACATTTCACTACATCTTTGATGTGACCAATCAGAATGCAGCACACTCTGATAATGTTCTCACTGCATCCAGATCCCTTAAAAATATCATGCCACGCAATACGCTTTTTCATTCGTTCTGAAAGTTTTCTTGTGTCCACATCTCATCACCTGGACACAGGGAAACTCAAAAAGGTCACATTATGTTTTGTACTACACTAATAAAGTCTCTACTAGATTTTAATGACATTGTTAGTAAGTCAACACTATGGTTACAATATTCTTACAACGTGCCTACATCATTCTGATTCCAACACATCTGCACTTTTCTTAACGTGTCACCACATCTGTGGGAGACCAAACCACATCCTTATTAATTTCTACTATTTATAACTAATTTTTGCAAATAATTACTGCATACACATAGTTTTTTGAGAATACAGTGGGAACATGGCTGAGCTTGACCGGGGTTTTATTTAACAAATCAACGGAAGTTTAAAATCTTGGTTGCAATTACATCCAGTATTGGGAAAGTTAATGAAAAATGTAACTTCCATTAACTGTTAATCAAAAAATCAGCATTGGTAAAGTTAATCTGCTAATCCCCCCACCCCCTGTAAATTCATGAAGGACATCATTAATAAATTAACCTGCTATTTTCATTAATTATTATGGTTGTATCAGATTTGATGGTGAATTAGTTTCCATATATTTTAAACGTGAAAAATTGTTTTGTCATCAGTAAAAGACTATTGAAACAAAAAGGGTTTATTATCATCTCAAGTACAGGTGTTCTGTGAATACATCATTGTAAGGTGCCTGTTTATTACAGTGAACGTCTGATCAGGGCTGACCATTTTTAGTGCACTTATCTTCCACAGGCCTTGAAATAATTAATGGTCAAATTACATAATTAGAAATTGTGTTTCAAGTTTTATTGTCATATACAATTAGCAATGAAATATCACTACCACCAATGAAATTAGTAGATCAGAGACCAGAATATTGACCCCTCAATATTGCACATAAGCAACAAATATTGCACAAATATAATAAAGTAATATTTAGATAAAATATAAAATGTTTAAAATATATATGTATATGCCCTACAATGGCTTGGTGAGGTGTCCAGGGTGTACCCCGCTCTCGCCTAGAGTCGGCTGAGATGGGCATCAGCCTTCCTGCGACCCTAATTAGGATTAAGCGGTTCAGAAAATGAATGAATGTATATATATATATATATAAACAGAAGATTAACTGACAATGTCATTTTTTCCACGATTTTGACCATTTTTCCTTTTTAAACACACTGCCAATGTAAATGCAAGAGAAAATGCATTTGAGTTAATCTAGGTCGTAACTTGTCTGTGCACGGATCTGACAAGCCTCTGTAAGTTTTCCCAATGGATATTTCTCCACTCCTACTGCAATGCCACAATCAGTTACTGCCTGCTCTGTGGTGCGGGTACTCGGCCTGATACTTGGCATCCAAGATCATCCCACAAGTGTTTGATGGGTGACAAATCAGGCAAATACACAAGTCAGGGAAGGACATTGAATGCTGCTGCTGTAGATATTTGATCAATGATCATTATGTGACAGTCGAGACATGGTTAAGATCCCACTGCAGAATGCTATGCATTTTTGCTGAGCTTAATGTAGGTAAGATCAGCACTCATTAAATGCACCCATTTCTGATTACTGAGACCCCCAAACAAACTTGGATCTATGAAAGAGTCAACTTCAAGAGTTCTAGCTCAGTGAAGTGTGACGATGAGTGCTGCTACTGGAAAAAAGTCATTGAGGTGTTTCGGGTCATGAAATTCCAGTACTCATGCTCAGATATAAGTTGGCACCAAAAATATTACAAGTAAAATTGTGTTACCTTTTCATTGGCAGTGAGTATAAATTTTGGTCTTCATTTATAATTTTTATTATTAATAATTGAATATAAACCCTACACCAATGCCCCCAGTCCAACCCCAAACAATCGTCTCGATTTACCACTGACCTTGACTCAAGATATATCCCAATCATAGTTTTTTTTTTAGTTGTCCAATTTTGCTGGGTCCAGCATTATTCCTGTCCTGATGTATTATGTATTTTCTTTTGTATATGCATGTAAAACACACAGTCTGTTCCTTCTGAAGAATATATTTGTATTTGCTTACATCATAATGTACGTAATGTATATATAATATGGGGGTCTGAATATGTTTTTTTGTGTATGGAGTTAGACATGAACATACAAACAAAAAATAAAAATAAGATGTGCCACTTTAAGTTTTAATATTTCCCCAGTCAAAGAAATAATTTTTATTTGTAACCAAACTTATATCCCTGAAGAATGATGAAGAAATTTTATTTGAAATGACAATTAAATACATTTTTCATAACAGATCAAATAAAAAATGCATGTACCTTTTGCACACCCTACTCCTTCTCGTCTGAGGTCCTTTCCTCCTGGTTCCTCCTTTCCACCAGTGTTACACTCAGAATCATAAATAAATATTAATATCATAAAATGAAAAGGGGGGGTTTTGAACTCCTATGCATTTTTGTCTGTGTTTCAGTGTCATTTGAAATCAGATGAAACTTTTATTTTAAGACACAAATTACAGATAAGGCTGGACAAAAAGTCACAGTTTCTCATCAGAACTTTTTGAAAACCTAAATGAGGCCTCATCAATCCAGAGCCTGCAGCTCTCATTGGAGTGATTCGCAGCTGAGTGCGAAGCAGCCAGGTTGAAAATCAGCACTTCCAAGTTCGAGGCAATGGTTCTCAGTCAGAAAGGGTGGCATGCACCCTTTGGGTCTGGAATGAGGTCCTGCCCCAAGTGGAGAAGTTTGAGTATCTTTGGTTTTGTTCATGACTGAGTGAATGATGGCGCGGGAGATCATCAGGAGATCAGTGCAATTTCTTCTATAAAGCAGAGCTTGTACCGGTATGTTGTGGTGAAGAAGGAGCTGAGCCAAAAGGCTAGATCTCAATTTACCAGCCAATCTACATTCTTACCCTCACCTATGGTCACAAGCTTTGGGTAGTGACTGAAAGAACAAGATCGAAGATACAAGCAGCTGAAATGAGCTTCCTTCGCCAGGTGATAACCGCTCTCCTCCAAGATGAGAGAAGCCAGTTGAGGTGTCTCAGGCATCTGGTTATAATGCCTCCTGAATGCCTCCCTGGTGTGGTGGGGAAGAAACCCCAGGGACGACACAGAACATGCTGGAGAGGCTGTGTCCCCTCGCTAGAGCTGGAGGAAGTGGCAGGGGAGAGGGATGTCTGGACCTCATTGTTAGGCTGCTTCCCCCACGGCTTGTCCCGCCCATTAAGCGGAAGATCATGATGATGATGATAAATGTGGCCTGTTTTTTGTTGTTCTTTTCAATAAATAAATGAAGTGGCTGTCAAAACCAAAAGGTTTTAAAGGTTTCAAAGTTTTTTTTCTGTCAGAATGCATCAAAGGAATAAAATAAAATGGAAATGGATTGTAGTATATATTTTACATTCTCCAGATGGTGCTTTAATTGTTTCATCAGAAAATTTGTCAGAATATTTCTAAATTATTATTATTATTTAACTTTTCAGTAGTTTTATGATCATATACTATTATTATTATTGGGGAGTGGTGGTCTAGTGGTATAGGGCGCTAGATTGCTGAGCCTAGGGTTGGGGGTTTAAGTCCCACTCTCCACAACATTGTCACTGCCCCCTCCAGTGCAGCTAACTGGGTTATCAAAGGCCGGCCATGTCTCTCACTGTCTATGGTGAGAGCTTCATGTAAAAGAACCATTGCTGACTTTCGTAAGAGTAGCTGCAAAGCCGTCAGCGTGTTTCTGTCCCTTTCTAAAGTGTTGTGTGAGGAAGGGCATCCGACTTAAAAACCTATGCCAAATCAAACATGCGAATCATTCACTGTGGCGACCCCTGAGAAAGGGAAAAAGCCGAAAGGAAATCTCATATTATTGTTCTTCTTCTTATTATTATTATTAATATTATTTGTTGTTGTTGTTGTTATTATTGTTATTATTTTATTCTTCTTCTTTTCCTTTCGGCTTTTCCCTTCAGGGGTCGCCACAGCGAATCATCTGCCTCCATCTCACCCTATCCTTTGCATCTTCTTCTCTTACATCAACGACCTTCATGTCCTCCTTCACCACATCCATGAATTGTCTCTTTGGTCTTCCTCTAGGCCTTTTGCCTGGTAGTTCCAGCCTCAGCATCCTATTACCAATATACTCACTATCTCTCCTCTGTACATGTCCAAACCATCTCAATCTAGCCTCTCTGACTTTGTCTCCAAAACGTCTTACATGTGCTGTGCCTCTGATGTGCTCATTCCTAATCCTATCCATCCTCGTTACTCCCAAAGAGAACCTCAACATTTTCATCTCTGCTACCTCCAGCTCTGCCTCCTGTCTTTTCCCCAGGGCCACTGTTTCTAACCCATACAACATCGTTGGCCTCAATACCGTCTTGTACACTTTTCCTTTCATTCTTGCCGATACCCTCCTATCACACATCACACCGGACACTTTTCTCCAACCATTCCAACCTGCCTGCACACGCTTCTTGACCTCTTTTCCATACTCTCCATTGCTCTGGATTGTTGAGCCTAAGTACTTAAAATCCTCCACCTTTCTTATCTCTGCTCCCTGTAATCTCACGTTCCTCTTGGGTCCTTGTCATTCATGCACATGTATTCTGTCTTACTGAGGATAATCTTCATTCCCCTCCTTTCGAGGGCATACCTCCACCTCTCTAGATTTTCCTGCAGTTGTTCTCTGCTCTCACTACAGATCACAATGTCATCTGCAAACATCATAGTCCATGGGGAATCTTGTCTAACCTCATCTGTCAGCCTGTCCATCACCATAGCAAACAAGAAGGGGCTGAGAGCTGACCCTTGATGCAGTCTCACCTCCACCTTGAACTCTTCTGTCACACCGACAGCACACCTCACCACTGTATTACATCTCTCATACATGTCCTGCACCACTCTAACATACTTCTCTGCCACTCCAAACTTCCTCATGCAATACCACAGTTCTTCTCTCGGCACCCTGTCATATGCTTTCTCCAGATCCACAAAGGCACAATGCAGCTCCCTCTGACCTTCTCTGTACTTCTCCATTAACATCCTCAAGGCAAACACTGCATCTGTGGTGCTCTTTCTTGGCATGAAACCAAACTGTTGTTCACAAATGTTGACCTCTGCCCTTAGTCTAGCTTCCACTATTCTTTCCCATAACTTCATCGTATGGCTCATCAACTTTATGCCTCTGTAGTTGCCACAACTCTGCACGTCTCCCTTGTTCTGAAAAATGGGCACCAGCACACTTCTCCTCCATTCCTCTGGCATCCTCTCACTCTCTAAGACCTTGTTGAATGTTCTTGTCAGAAAATCTACTGCTACCTCTCCTAGACACTTCCATACCTCCACCGGTATGTCATCAGGACCAACTGCCTTTCCATTCTTCATCCTCTTCAATGCCCTCCTCACTTCACCCTTACTAATCTTTGCTACTTCCTGGTCCTCAACAGTCACCTCTTCTACTCTTTTTTCTCTCTCATTTTCCTCATTCATCAGCTCTTCAAAGTACTCTTTCCATCTTCCCAGCACACTTCTGTCATCAGTCAATACATTTCCCTCTCTGTCCTTTATCAATCTAACTTGCTGCACGTCCTTCCCATCTCTATTTCTCTGCTGTGCCAACCTGTATAAATCATTTTCTCCCTCTTTACCTTCCAACCGAGCATACAAGTCATCATACGCGCTTTGTTTGGCCTTTGACACTGCTACCTTTGCCTTACGCTGTGTCTCCCTGTACTCCTGTTTACTGTCTTCGGTTTTCTCAATGTCCCACTTCTTCTTGGTTAACCTCTTCCTTTGTACACAGTCCTGCACTTCCTCATTCCACCACCAAGTCTCCTTATCTACTTTCCTTCCAGATGACACACCAAGTATTCTCCTACCTGTCTCCCTGATCACATTAGCTGTAGATGTCCAGTCATCTGGAAGCACTTCCTGACCACCCAAAGCCTGTTTCAACTCCTCCTTGAAGACAACCCGACACTCTTCCTTTTTCAACTTCCACCACTTTGTCTTCTGCTCTGCCTTTGCCTTCCTCACCATCAGCATCATCCTGCACACCACCATCCTATGCTGTTTGGCAACACTCTCACCCGCTACTACTTTGCAGTCACTGACTTCCTTTAAATTACATCGCCTGCACAAAATGTAGTCTACCTGTGTGCTCCTACCTCCACTTTTATAAGTCACCCTATGCTCCTCTCTCTTCTGGAAGAAAGTATTCACCACAGCCATTTCCATCCTTTTGGAAAAATCTACCAACATCTGTCCTTCTGCGTTCCTGTCCTGGATACCAAACCTACCCATCACTTCCCCGTCCCCTCTGTTTCCTGCACCAACATGTCCATTAAAGTCTGCCCCAATGACCACTCTTTCACCTCTGGGGGTACTCTGCATCACTTCATCTAACTCCCTCCAGAATCTCTCCTTCTCTTCTCGCTCACATCCTGTCTGTGGGGCATAAGCGCTAACAACATTGACCATCACACCTTCAATTTCTAACTTGAGACTCATCACTCTGTCTGACACTCTTTTCACTTCTAGAACATTGCTGACAAACTCCTCCTTCAAGATGACTCCGACTCCATTTCTCTTCCCATCCACACCATGATTAAACAGCTTAAACCCTGCTCCTATGCTTCTAGCCTTGTTACCTTTCCACCTGGTCTCCTGTACACACAGTATGTCCACCTTCCTCCTCTGCATCATGTCAGCCATCTCTCTACCTTTTCCTGTCATAGTTCCAACATTCAAAGTCCCTACTTTCAGTCCTAGACTCATGCCTTTCCTCTTCTCTCTCTGGCAACGGACACGCCTCCCGCCTCTCCTTCTTTGACGTCTTCGACCAACAGTAGTCCAATTTCCATCAGCACCCTGTTGGTTGATGGCACTGATGGCGGTCGTTGTTAACCCGGGCCTCGACCGATCCGGTATGTCATTCTTTCTTGTGATTCGCATAGTTTCTTTGGCATTTGTTTTACGCCGGATGCCCTTCCTGACGCAACCCTCTGCATTTATCCGGGCTTGGGACCGGCGTGAGGGAGAGACACTGGTTTGTGCCCCCCCACGGCTGCATTATTGTTATTATTTTATTATGATTTTTATTAGATAAAATATCATAAAAATACTTAAATAAGAAAAACATTGTCTTTTCCATCCATGCTATTACATTATATTTTTAAAAATATGAAACACTAAAATATTATTTTGATTCAAAAACATCAACATATTGTGTTGTTATTTAAATTAAATTACATAATATGAATTATTTCATTGTACATTTTTTTGTAATCGCTTGATCCTAATTAGGGTTATGAGCAGGCTGGTGCCCATCCTAGCCGACTCCGGACGAGGGCAGAGTACACCCTGGACAGCTCGCCAGGCCATCGCAGGGCGGAAACACGCTGACGGCTTTGCAGATAGTCTTGTCGAAAATCAGCAATGGCTTTTTTTTTACATGAACCTCACACCACAGACAGTGAGAGACATGGCTGGCCTTTGATAACCCAGTTAGCTGCACTGGGGGGGACAGTGACAACCCGTGGAGAGTGAGGCTTGAACCCCTAACCTTAGGATCAGTGATCCAGCACCCTTTACCACCAGGCCACCCATGCCCAGTATATTAATAGTTCATTATTTGTATTATAAAGTACCAAAATTTACAATTTTTTAGTAAATAAAATCGGATTTAATCTGAGACTCCTGGAGAATGTAGGATATACGATCACTTGTGAAATCTGATTTTTTTTTTTTTTTTAATCTGTGTCTATATTTAAATTTTTATTTCCCCCTTTTTCAAAATTGTCCTTAGTTTCACTCTTGAGTAGCTGTCCTGACACTTGTAAGTCCATTTGCTCGCTTCCTTTCTTCAGCTGCCTCTCACTGAAGAATGGAATTTCACACACACACACACACACACACACACACACACACACACACTAGTTACTCAACATTTGGCAGATATATTGTATACAGGGAGCACATGGTTTTGACTTACCAGTGTAAGATTATTCAAAATCTCTCTCTCTCTCTCTCTGTCTCTCTTTGTATGTGTGTGTGTGTGTGTGTGTGTGTGAGAGGGAGTTTAACAATTTCTCACACTATGTTCCAAGAGTAGTGTAATTCTGGCTTCTAATTGGTCAGAAGATGCTGATTAATTTCCATGGCAACAGCTCATGGATGCACAGCTTCTCTGGACTGTTTATGGAATCAGGGATTTGCTCTGGTTTAAAGGCGGAACACTTGGGACAAAAAGCTTGAACAACGTTTCTCATTGGACGCTCAGCTACCACCTGCAAATCAGAATGAGCTGCTGCATGTTAGTAGAGGTGTTCCTGATTAATAAGAAGGAACTGGTTCCTTTGAGGTTATAACACCGCCTATAGCCAGTGTAAACTCAGATAGATGGCTGGAATTTAAAGGGGCACATCAGTCATTCATCCATTTTCTGAAGCGCTTAGTTCTAATTAGGGTCGCAGGGAGGCTGGTGCCCATCTCAGCCGACTCTGGGTGAGGGCAGAGTACACCCTGGACAGCTCACCAGGCCATCACAGGGCAGAAACACGCTGACAGCCATGCAGCTACTCTTGTAAAAAGTTAGCATTGGTTATATTACACCTCACACCATAGACATTGAGAGGCATGGCTGGTCTTTGATAACCCAGTTAGGTAGACTGTGGGGGGCAGCAGTGACAAGTGTTTACAGAGGGGCTCGATCCCCCAACCTTATGGTCGGTGATCGAGCACCTTACCAACGGGCCACCACTGAGGAGCGCGTCAGTCTGACTTTATTTTGGATGGACTTGGCGCCATCTAGTGGACGGGAGTGTTGATGACCCATTGAGCTGAAATGAGATCGGTTCCGCATTTACACTCAGCACCTTTTATCCTGTACCAATGACGTAGAAGAAACACGTCATTGTCCTGGACTGTCAGATATCCCGGGAAGGTCGTCTTCTGAAGAAGAAGAAGAAGAAGAAGAAGCAGCAGAAGAAAAGTCAGATATCTCGGGAAGGTAGAAGAGGAAGAGCGAGAGAGAGAGAGAGGGGGGGGGGGTGTTCACGTGGTAAGTCGAGTTGGAAGCCTTTATTCGTGATTAAAACAGTAAATAAAGTCGCCGATGAAAAGAGAAAGCACAGTGCTGTGACCGAGGGAAGTGAAAGAGGAAACATGGAGAGGTGAGAGAATTATTTTTGTTCAGACTTATTTAACTTACTTATTCAAGAGTATTGTTTACATTTCTTATATGCGTTTTCTTTCTTTTTCTTTGAGTTAGCGACTTATTTATAATTTCATTTTAATTTAATGATATACTTCATTTAGTTGTTTGTTTATGCTTGGCAGATTGTTCACACCGAGTCAGGCTATAGGTGTTTCGGTTGAAATGGTTTTCGTGTTCAGTGGTGGCATTGGCTGACAGATGGCATCATTCTGCCGACATTTACTAATCTCCTGTTTGATTTCTGCAGATTCGTCATAATTCTCATACAAAGTGAAATCTGGTGCTGAACTTTGCTGTTAAATAAAGTAAAGCATATCATGTCTCAAAAAATGTAAATAAAATGAATAAAGAAGGGCAGCTCGGTGGCATAGTGACTCACAGCAAGAAGGTCCTGGGTTTGATTCCCAGCTTGGGGGTTTCTGTGTGTAATTTGAATTTTCTCCCAGTGCATGTGTTTCCTCCAGGTACTCCGGTTTCCTCCCACAGTCAGAAAACATGCACAGTAGGTTAATTGGCTGTTCCAAATTGCCCCTATGTGTGAGAATTGAGTATGAATATTTGTGTGAGTGTCAGCCCTGCGATACTGCAATGGAATGGCGAGCTGTCCCGGGTGTACCCCGCCCTCTCCCAGAGTTGGCTGAGTTCAGCACTAGCCTTCTTGTGACCATAATTAGGATTAAGTGGTTCAGAAAATTAATAAAGTGCAGCTCAATGAGAGAGAGAGAGAGAGAGAAATTTTGTGGCTTTTTCCCTTTATCAGGGGTCGCTACGGCGAATGATTCGCACGTTTGATTTGGCATAGGTTTTTCATAGGGTGACAAAAGAAGCAAAAACAAATGAATAAAATAAATGAACTATGAAATTATTATAAGCACAGTGAGATTCAAATCTGTGTATGTGCATTAAAATAATATAAATTCAGAAGAAGCACTCGAACACACACACACACACACTCACTAGTGAACGTCGAGGGACAGGACATTGAGACAGTGGACAGTTTCAAATACCTGGGCGTTCACCTTAACAATAAACTGGACTGGTCCCACAACACCAACGCCCTGTACAAGAAGGGCTAGAGTCGCCTCCACCTTCTGAGGAGATTTAGGTCCTTCGGAGTATGCAGACCTCTGCTCAGGACTTTTTATGACTCTGTGGTAGCCTCTGCAATCCTCTACGCTGCCATCTGCTGGACACTGGGCAGCACAGAGCGGGACAGAAAGAGACTGAACAAGCTGGTCAGGAGGGCCAGCGCTGTCCTAGGCTGTCCACTGGACTCTGTGGAGGAGGTGAGTGAGAGGAGGATAGTAGCAAAGCTCACATCCATCCTGGTCAACAGCTCTCACCCACTGCACCAGACTGTAGAGAAGCTGAGTAGCTCCTTCAGTGGACGACTGAGACATCCTCAGTGCAGGAAGGAGCGCTACCGCAGGTAGTGGTTCATTCCCACCGCTGTCAGACTGTACAACGCCACTTTGTAACTGTCTGTGAAAATACCGGTTATTCATGTTTATTTTTCACTCTCACAAGGTAAAACGATGAGGGCTGTGTAGGGGTTGAAGAAAAATATTTAAACTCCTTTGTACTTTGTAAATTTCTACTTTTACAGTATTTTTCGGACCATAAAGTGCACTGAAAAGCCTTAATCTTCAAAAAATTGATGGTGCACATTATAATCTGGTGCTCCTTATGTGTGGATGAAGCCGTGCGACTCCATCTCTGTGATACGGTCAAAACCCAAGTGAAGCAAACTAAGTCAGCGCTTACCATCATTCCGGGTGGATTAACCAAAGAACTCCAACCACTACATATTGGTGTCAACAAGTCGTAAGTTCGAGGGATCTGGGCTTTATGTCCAACTACTGGCATTACTGCTATCATAGTCAGGTGACTCCCTGAGTAATACAGGAGTGTTTTTTCCACCTAATCTCAATCTCTACCAACGATCTGTCTTGTCACAAAGATGCTTCTGAGTCTCAGGACCATCAGCTGGCTTAATGAGAATCTCACGTTCATCACCGGGATAAAGCACTGCTACAGGTGTCCTCCTGAGACCTCGGATTAACCTTCTTGAATTTAAAATTACACTGATACAGCTTCTTAAAAGTTATGACCTCAGTTCTGTAATGAACACAATACTCACGCTGCGAATCGGTGCCACCATGTTTGTTACCGTGAATTACACTGTTGCTTTAAGGGGCGTGGCTGAGAGAAGTTTAGGTCACGACCTGGAAGACTTCTAATCTTCATCCCTATTGCTCTGCGACTCCATGCGCGAGAGAATAATAGATAATAAAATACAAACTGGATTCCAAAACAGTTGGGACACTATACAAATTGTGAATAAACACTGAATGCAATGATGTGGAAGTGCCAAATTTCAATATTTTATTCCGAACGGAACATAGATGACAGCTCAAAAGTTAAAACTGAAAAAATATATCATTTTAAGGGAATAATATGCTGATTTTAAATTTCATGGTGTCAACAAATCTCAAAAAAGTTGGGACAGGTAGCGATAAGAGGCTGGAAAAGTCAATTGCATTTTATAACAAACAGCTGGAAGACCACTTACCACTAATGTGGTCCATTGGCAACATGACGGAGTATAAAAAGAGCTTCTCAGGGTGGTAGTGTCTCTTAGAAGCGAAGATGGGTAGAGGATCACCAATTCCACAAATGTTGCGCAGGAAGATAGTGGAGCAATATCAGAAAGGTGTCCCACAGCGAAAAATTGAAAAGAATTTGAAGTTATCATCATCTACAGTGCATAACATCATCCAAACATTCAGAGAATCTGGAACAATCTCTGTGCATAAGAGTCAAGGCTGAAAAACCATACTGGATGCCTTCGGGCCCTTAAACAGCACCGCACCACAAACAGGAATGCTACTGTAATGGAAATCACAGAATGGACTCAACAATACTTCCAGAAACCGTTGTCAGCTGAAACTCTACAGTACAAAGAAGAAGCCATATATAAACAGGATCCATAAGCGTGGGCGTTTTCTCTGGGCGTGGAGTCATTTAAAATGGAGTGTGGCAAAGTGGAAAACTGTTCTCTGATAAGATGAATCACGATTCGAAGTTCTTTATGGAAAACTGGGATCCCAGGTCAGTCAGACTAAAGAGGACAAGGACAACCCAAGTTGTTCTCAGTGCTCAGTTCAGAAGTCTTCATCTGAGATGGTACGGGGTTGCATGAATGCGTGTGGCATGGGCAGCTTGCACATCTGGAAAGGCACCGTCAGTGCAGAAAGGTATACAGGGATCCCTCACTACTTCGCGCTTCAATCCATGCTGCTTCAGTGCATCACGCTTTTTAAAAAAATATTCATCCAAATAAAAAGTAAGGAAATTAAGGAAGAATAGGGGGAAAAGTTAAGGAAAATTCCACAAAACAAGGTCAATCATGCCAAAACCCCCAAACAAACAAAAACAAAAAACAGCCCAAAACTCCCCATCAAAACTACTTACATGTGCGAGCTCGTTCCTCTAGCTGTGGTAATAATCTCCACCTTTCTCCAGTCCCTCACAAGTTTCGTGTTCACTCCAAAAACTTTCTTTCTGCTGCTCGATTACCAATTTCTGCTGCATATTTCACTACTTGCAGCTTGTAATCCACAGAATAGGATTTTCTTTTTGGGGACATTTCTTCAGTGGTGGATGAGCAGGTACTGGTACCCAAGCCTAGAGTCCCCTCTTGTGGTTGTGAGTGTAAAAATAACAAACATGTGAAATTATATTTGTTATGATGATGAACAGAATTACATGTAATAATTTCACATATCAGTCACTCTGGGGTATAAGTCGCACCTTCAGCCAAAGTATTAAAAAAGTGCGACTTATAGTGCGGAAAATATGGTAGATAGATATGGTAAGATTGTGCTTGTTTGTATTTTCAACCATAAACGTTGTAGAAGCATTAAAATCAGTACCTCACCATGAAATGATGGAGGAATGAATGACAGATAGAAAGGAAGAAAGAAAGAAAGACATTTTTCATCTGAATATTTGCATAGATTTGCCTTTTGTTTTTTTCTAGGTCCATATGGAGCTGTAGAAGGTCTCTTAGATCTGCTTCCAGCTGATCTCCATAGTAGGAACACAGGTTCAGGATTATAATATTGTACATTTGTTGTATGCAATCTTATTCTCATAAGGTCTGAAACAGTCTCTGGAAGAAGTCCATTGTACAAATCTGTATGCACTAGCTTGTATACTCGCGGATTAGCGGCAAACCCGGAGGTTAATGGCACATGATTCAAATTTCGCCAATGGCTGAGGGCTTTTCTTTCTCCCTCCTGCTGATTGGTTGCAGATGATGTGTACACCTCTTTTTTTTTCTTCCTACGCACACGTCATCAACGTGCTTGTTTGAATTGTGAATTCACATTTTTTATTGTGTTTTAATGATTTATTTAAGCCCTATGATGCCACTCAAACACCCTGCATCTTCTCTAGCTTCGGGTACGGAGCCTAAGCGCTTTATTTATTTAATACATAATGACGATCCAAAATTATCAATATTATTATTTCCAATATTATTAATGAGTCAACACCAATTTATTGCACCGTAATTTTCCCTGTTGCCGAAAGATGTTACACCAATGTAAACAAAATACAGACGGTCTGTAACTATTAATGTTACTTAATCAAGTTTATGAAGTGTCATATCTTAGGCGACAGTGGATTGTTCATTTTACTGACAAGGCCTTCTGCCTGACATGGGGGTCAGCATTGGGTTGGATTTTTATGGACCTCACACAAAAATGCCGGCAAATGCTGGTGGCTCGCGCTAATTTTGCAACAGACAGATAGATAGACAGACAGACAGACAGATAGATAGATAAATGCCTTTCATAATAATGATATCTATGTGCTGTATTGATACCATATGCCAGGTTTGGCCACTGTAAAAGATGTTTGCGTTATCAAATCAGTGGGAGCTTGGAGGGATTAAAAAATAACTCATCTTAAAATTGATATTAGAACCTCTTAATCTGTCTTCTTTAGTCCTGTGACTGTTGCTCACTACAAGGCTGGCATGGTGCTGAGTGGCGTTGGTGATGCTCTCGGCTACCAATGGGAGTTTGAATATTCAGGACCACAAATCCAAAAGGTATGTTTATTACACACACTTTTCTTGTGTTGATTCATGTAGAATACTTACATATAGTCTATATAATGTTTGGGCTCACCTATCACTGTTGAACAGTTGTTTAAAAAGGTAATGAAGTCAGTGCATTATCATATTCTCGGAAGTATGGAATGTTGCTATTATATTTATACAATCTCCGGTCACAGTAATCAGTGAGCTTAAACATTTTAAGGCTATTACTACTACTACTAATAATAATAAATGATAATTATGTAATAATAATAAATAATAATAATAATAATAATAATAATTTGATTATCTTTCACTTTTTCAAATTTAAAATTAAATATATCTCATTTAAATAAAAACACTTTTCTTGGCAAATGCACACAGCACATTGAAACTTCAGCTCTACCCAATTAAATTCATTTCATTTCATTTTCCAAAACACTTTATTCTTTATTGGTGTGCTTTAAGCTCTAGATGCTTTTAAGGTAAGTGCTTTTAGTTCTGCCCTGGATTTCAAAATGTCAGAACATTTTCTGAAAGCAGTTACCGTTATCCCTCGCTACTTCGTGCTTCAGTGTCTGCGGCCTCAGTGCATCGTGGGATTTTCAAAAATATTCATCGAAATTTTTTTAAAAATAAGGAAATTATGGAAAAATAGAGAAAAGGTTAAGGAAAATGCTGCAAAACAAGGCCAATTATGCAAAAAAAAAACCCAAACAAACAAAAGCACCCTCCCAACAAAACTACTTACCTTTTTATGCGAGGTGTGCATCTCAGTGTGTGTGTGTGTGTGTGTATTTATATTTTATTTACATCTTGTACATTACAGTAGATCCTCGACATCCGCGGGGGTTTGGTTTCGAGCCCTCCCGCGAATCAAGAAAACTCCATGTATCACATCACATGCGCGAATGAGCAGCCGGAAGTAAAATACTATGTATCTAAATATGCTTCTTAAACACATTCTATAGACAGTCTTACTCATTAATACAGTATTAATGTAGTAAAATATAGTAATGATTAAGAAAACCTTTTCAATTTGTACTCTTATTTTTATTGATGATAAAATATAAACATTATACAGCATATACTGTTGTAAAGCACTCGTTTTAAAGTCTTTTTCAATTATTATTCCAGTACAGTACCTGTTAATTCTGAGGATGTTTGTGCGTGAGATTTTATGTTCTGTAGCATGTTTAACAAATGATACCAAAAGGATATACTTTATTACGCTTCATGTCTTTTTACATTGAACTTGGAGTGACATCTTGGAGTGACGTCGCCAAGATGGCTCTGTCTAGAGGGCAACGTCACAGAGTTCTCAGAGTAAAATTGTTTCTTTGTTCGTTTTAATTTGTTTGTTCATGTTTTGCACTATGCTCGTCTATGATCGATCGACCCTACTACAACTATGAGCAGCTTCAGCTTCAGGTAACTAAGCACACAACAACTTCTGTCATGAGCTAATATGCTATGGGAGCTCAATGCTAACCGCACACTTAGTTATACACGCCCGAAGATACGCCGATCTTATAGCTGTAGTAGAGAATTTGACTCTGAGAACTCCGCGACGTCGCTCTCTAGGCCGCACCATCTTGGACTCATCACTCCAAGTTCAATGTAAAAGGACATGGAGAGTAGTGTAATAAAGTTTATCCTTTTGGTATCGTTTGTTAAACATGGTATAGAACATAAAATCTCATGCATAAACATGAACTTAGGTACTGTACTGGAATAATAATTGAAAAAGATTTTAATACAAAAGTTCAGAGAAAACCGTCGTTTCTCAGGAGAAAGTCTTATTTCTTCAGAAGAGACATCCAATGTTTTCTATCGCTTAGCCAGAGAAGACGCATAGCATCGATTAAAACACACACAAAAAGAGGCTCATTGACAACTTGTGCGTGAATGAAGAAAAAGGGGTGGGACATCAGCTCAACCAATCAGGAGAAAGGAGGACAGCCATTGGCTGAATTTGAATCACCAATTCATCCCCACATCAGGATCATGTTATTTCCCTGGACAACACTATGATCTCTCCTTTGGTCACTGTACAAAAGCTTTGGGGTAACCATGGACAATCACCTGTCCTCGTCCTCTCATATTCTCAATCATTCACAATTGTGTAGACTACTCCTCTTTAACATTAGAAGGATTTGTACATTTTTCTCAATTAAGGAAAATTAAAAATAAAAAAGGCAACTTGCCCAGTCTGTCATCACCTCAGTGCTAGAATACTGCAGCTTACTCCTGGTAGGTCTACCTCTGAGCACCATTTGATGTATGGTATAGCATGAAACAAAAATACACAAAGTCCCAGGACTGTTGAGCTGATAGAATCAGATATCAGACAAGAATGGTACAAAAGCTGAGTCTCATACAAAATTTCATTATGTGAGAACATAACCCAACCCCCCCCCCCCCCCCCCCCCCCCCCAATATCTCCCTAAGTTAGTAGGATCCAATTCCCATCCATCAAGTATCTTCTTCTTCTTCTTCTTCTTCTTCTTTTCCTTTCGGCTTTTCCCTTCAGGGGTCGCCACAGCGAATCATCTGCCTCCATCTCACCCTATCCTTTGCATCTTCTTCTCTTACACCAACGACCTTCATGTCCTCCTTTACCACATCCATGAATCGTCTCTTTGGTCTTCCTCTAGGCCTTTTGCCTGGTAGTTCCAGCCTCAGCATCCTATTACCAATATACTCACTATCCCTCCTCTGTACATGTCCAAACCATCTCAATCTAGCCTCTCTGACTTTGTCTCCAAAACGTCTTACATGTGCTGTCCCTCTGACGTACTCATTCCTAATCCTATCCATCCTCGTTACTCCCAAAGAGAACCTCAACATTTTAATCTCTGCTACTTCCAACTCTGCCTCCTGTCTTTTCCCCAGGGCCACTGTTTCTAACCCATACAGCATCGTTGGCCTCAACACCGTCTTGTACACTTTTCCTTTCATTTTTGCCGATACCCTCCTATCACACATCACACCGGACACTTTTCTCCAACCATTCCAACCTGCCTGCACACGCTTCTTCACCTCTTTTCCACACTCTCCATTGCTCTGGATTGTTGAGCCTAAGTACTTAAAATCCTCCACCTTTCTTATCTCTGCTCCCTGTAATCTCACCGTTCCTCTTTGGTCCTTGGCATTCATGCACATGTATTCTGTCTTACTGAGGCTAATCTTCATTCCCCTCCTTTCCAGGGCATACCTCCACCTCTCTAGATTTTCCTGCACTTGTTCTCTGCTCTCACTACAGATTACAATGTCATCTGCAAACATCATAGTCCATGGGGAATCTTGTCTAACCTCGTCTGTCAGCCTGTCCATCACCATAGCGAACAAGAAGGGGCTGAGAGCTGACCCTTGATGCAGTCCCACCTCCACCTTGAACTCTTCTGTCACACCGACAGCACACCTCACCACTGTCTTACATCTCTCATACATGTCCTGCACCACTCTAACATACTTCTCTGCCACTCCAGACTTCCTCATGCAATACCACAGTTCTTCTCTCGGCACCCTGTCATATGCTTTCTCCAGATCCACAAAGGCACAATGCAGCTCCGTCTGACCTTCTCTGTACTTCTCCATTAACATCCTCAAGGCAAACACTGCATCTGTGGTGCTCTTTCTGGGCATGAAACCAAACTGTTGTTCACAAATGCTGACTTCTGCCCTTAGTCTAGCTTCCACTATTCTTTCCCATAACTTCATCGTATGGCTCATCAACTTTATCCCTCTGTAGTTGCCACAACTCTGCACGTCTCCCTTGTTCTTAAAAATGGGCACCAGCACACTTCTCCTCCATTCCTCTGGCATCCTCTCACTCTCTAAGACCTTGTTAAATGTTCTTGTCAGAAAATCTACTGCTACCTCTCCTAGACACTTCCATACCTCCACCGGTATGTCATCAGGACCAACTGCCTTTCCATTCTTCATCCTCTTCAATGCCCTCCTCACTTCACCCTTACTAATCTTTGCTACTTCCTGGTCCTCAACAGTCACCTCTTCTACTCTTTTTCTCTCTCATTTTCCTCATTCATCAGCTCTTCAAAGTACTCTTTCCATCTTCCCAGCACACTTCTGTCATCAGTCAATACATTTCCCTCTCTGTCCTTTATCAATCTAACTTGCTGCACGTCCTTCCCATCTCTATTTCTCTGCTGTGCCAACCTGTATAAATCATTTTCTCCCTCCTTACTTTCTAACCGAGCATACAAGTCATCAAACGCGCTCTGTTTGGCCTTTGACACTGCTACCTTTGCCTTACGCTGTGTCTCCCTGTACTCCTGTTTACTCTCTTCGGTTTTGTCAATGTCCCACTTCTTCTTAGCTAATCTCTTCCTTTGTACACACTCCTGCACCTCCTCATTCCACCACCAAGTCTCCTTATCTACTTTCCTTCCAGATGACACACCAAGTATTCTCCTACCTGTCTCCCTGATCACATTAGCTGTAGTTGTCCAGTCATCTGGAAGCACTTCCTGACCACCCAAAGCCTGTTTCAACTCCTCCTTGAAGACAACACGACACTCTTCCTTTTTCAACTTCCACCACTTTGTCTTCTGCTCTGCCTTTGCCTTCTTCACCTTCCTCACCATCAGCATCATCCTGCACACCACCATCCTATGCTGTTTGGCAACACTCTCACCCGCTACTACTTTGCAGTCACTGACTTCCTTTAAATTACACCGCCTGCACAAGATGTAGTCTACCTGTGTGCTCCTACCTCCACTTTTATAAGTCACCCTATGTTCCTCTCTCTTCTGGAAGAAAGTATTCACCACAGCCATTTCCATCCTTTTTGCAAAATCTACCAACATCTGTCCTCCTGCGTTCCTGTCCTGGATACCAAACCTACCCATCACTTCCTCGTCCCCTCTGTTTCCTGCACCAACATGTCCATTGAAGTCTGCCCCAATGACCACTCTTTCGCCTCTGGGGGTACTCTGCATCACTTCATCTAACTCCCTCCTTAATCTCTCCTTCTCTTCTCGCTCACATCCTGTCTGTGGGGCATAAGCACTAACAACATTGACCATCACACCTTTAATTTCTAACTTGAGACTCATCAGTCTGTCTGACACTCTTTTCACTTCTAGAACATTCCTGGCAAACTCCTCCTTCAAGATGACTCCGACTCCATTTCTCTTCCCATCCACACCGTGATAAAACAGCTTAAACCCTGCTCCTATGCTTCTAGCCTTGCGACCTTTCCACCTGGTCTCCTGAACACACAGTATGTCCACCTTCCTCCTCTGCATCATGTCAGCCAGCTCTCTACCTTTTCCTGTCATAGTTCCAATATTCAAAGTCCCTACTTTCAGTCCTAGACTCATGCCTTTCCTCTTCTCTCTCTGGCAACGGACACGCCTCCCGCCTCTCCTTCTTCGACGTCTTCGACCAACAGTAGTCCAATTTCCATCAGCACCCTGTTGGTTGACAGCACTGATGGCGGTCGTTGTTAACCGGGGCCTCGACCGATCCGGTATGTCATTCTTTCTTGTGATTCGCATAGTTTATTTGGCATTTGTTTTACGCCGGATGCCCTTCCTGACGCAACCCTCTGCATTTATCCGGGCTTGGGACCGGCGTGAGGGAGAGACACTGGTTTGTGCCCCCCCCCTCACGGCTGCATATGGTCTCCCCTATCACGCAACCACCACCAACCAGGAGTAGTGAAACATGCACACGGTCCTTCCCTGACATGCAATGCTAGCCACCTGCCTCATTTTGAACTGTTGCGCATGCGTATTTTGGGGTGGTCTAAATCACATTATCCGCCCCTTGTACAAATGAGCTCACAGATGCTCATGATTGGCTGGTGATTGCTATGGGCATATGGCATTCCTCTGTCCAATGAGAGCATGGCCAATTAAAACCCATGGACTTCTGGTCATGGAAGGCTGTGGCATTAACTCGGATTCGAACGTACACCTTGTTGATTCGACACTCTGGAGCCCGTCAATAAAAACTCTTGAATCTTTAATATTTTTCTCTCAAAAGCCCATCAGTTGGTTTCCTCAGTTCCCAGATGTTTTGTGACTATTGTTCCAAGAAAAGGGGAAAGGCGCAATAGCAAACATGGCCATGTCACAACTTTTGTTCATCAGATTCAAATGTACCTTCTTTTTGTGTTAAACATTTGATGTGCTCATTCTGTTTCACTGTGGTTTATTAGATTTGTAAATCATTAACTTTTTAAAATACATTTTACATGGTGCCCTTACTTTATTTGTATTGGAGTTGTAGGATGCCTTTGGTGTGGCTGCATGCACCATGCTTGCACAAAGCCCTAATCCTGACCCTACTGAACATGTTTGGAAAACCTTTATGTGAAGTGTTTACCTAATATTGGTACTTAGCGTTATTGATGCTTGAAGCTGTATGGCCAGTTCCTCACAGCCACAGTCTAGAATTGAGTAGAATCCCCTCTGAGAAGAGTGAAGTATATTATAATAGCAAAAGTTGGACTAACTCCATAATATTGCCTTTGGAATGAAGTGTGTAACAAGCAGTATGTTTGTGATGGATGGGTGTCCATATAATAATGGCTATACTTTTATAAGCGTATAATGATGCCAAATATAGGAATAGGTTTAGGTTCTACTCTTAACTTTTGTACCAGACATGATAAATTTAGTCATTTCTTTGACATGCCAAGCGCATGGACAAAAAAAAGATATTCCCCTTCTTTTACTTTGTAGGAAGTCAAGAAACTTGGAGGAGTAAAGAAGATCTCTGTTAGCCTCCCTGATTGGAATGTCAGTGATGATACAGTGCTTCACTTGGCAACTGCTGAAGCTTTAATCACAGGTTAATTTAGTTTTTTCTAACAGCATGCCTAAATCCCAAGGGATTTGCAAACATGCACATCATTTCCTGTCACTGTGTCCTAGGTAAGGAAGGTGAAGAGATGCTGCATGAGGTGGCATTTCATTACATAAAAGGAATGAAGGACATGTCTGGAAGGGCTCCAGGAGCATCATGCGTCAATGGTAGAAAACAAGCCATGGATTTTTTTTCACAAAAAAATAGAAACATTGTTGTTTCATACTTCTGTTGTTTTATCATAGGTGTGAGTCAGTTAAAACCTGGAATACCAGAAGGCTACAGAATACCTTACACCCCAAGAGGGGGAGGATGTGGTGCTGCCATGAGGACAATGTGCATTGGCCTGAGGTATGAATACGTAAATATAATGTATGCTGTATGAAAAAACGGTTCTATGTGGAGTTTGCATGTTTCCCCCATGTTTGCTTGGGTTTCCTCCAGGTACTCCAGTTTCCTCCCACAGCCAAAAAACATGCACAGTAGGTTAATTGGCTGTTCCAATTCCTCCCTAGGTATGAATCCATGTGTGAGTGTTGGCCCTGCGATAGCCTGATGAGCTGTCCAGGGAGTACCCCGCCCTCACCCGGGGTTGCCTGAGATGGGTGCCAGCCTCCCCATGACCCTAATTAGGGTTAAGCAGTTCAGAAAATGAATGAATGAATGTACGATAAAACATTAACAATCTATTTAAAGAATTCTAATGCCTTACAGATACCCTCAACCAGAGCAGCTCCCCTCATTGGTTGCCGTTGCTGTGGAGACAGGAAGAATGACCCATCCTCACCCAACTGGATTCCTTGGGGGTGTGGCTTCTGCACTGTTCGCAGCCTACGCCATTCAGCGTCGTCCCCTCACAACCTGGGGGTTGGGCTTACTGAAGGAGGCTTGTCCAGTAGCCAAAGAGTTTGTTCAGTCAGCAGGGTTTGCTGTCTCTGAGACTGAGAGAGACTGGGGATACTTCATTGAGAAATGGGAATGGTGAAATTCCTATTTGAAATATAATTATAGAACTTGAAATAAAATATCAGATATTTATTTTGTTATTTGTAATTATATTATTAGTTTCTCCTCTCAGTTATCTTGAGTTGAGGGGTTTGTCTTCAGGAACTGGTCCAGTGGTTTTTCCTGAGAAATACGGACCTGCTGAACGTGATGAAGCTTACAAAAGTTTCAGCTTTTCTGGATGGGGGGGAAGCAGTGGTCATGATGCACCAATGATAGCTCTGGATGCCCTTCTGGGGGCGGGGTCAAACTGGGAGGAGCTAATGAGCCGAGCAGGATTCCATGGAGGTCAGTAACTAGGAGAAACATGGAGCTTAAACACACAGACACATTTATACACAACACTATGGGATTCCACGGAGGTCAGTAATTTCTCACGCTGACCTATCACAGGGATCTTTGCTATTTAGTGGAATTCCACTATTTTTACTTGCCAATTTAGTGGAATTCTGCTATTTTTATAAATTTATGCAATAAGTACAGTGTAAGACTGTTTACTAGTGCAGAGTAAATGTTGTGACATTTTGAATTACAGACGCTCCCAGACTTACGTTAATCTGTTTTACGGGGTTTTTTTTTTTTCGATTTTACGGGTTTTTTTGTTTGTTTGTTTTTTCAAAAAAAAAAAAAAAGTAAAATTTTGAATTTAGACATACCTACGTAGTACATTGAGGTAATGATGCAATGACGCTGCATTCATCGTTTACAAACTACAGACTGAGTGTATATATATCAGTTATATAGCGTGTTACCCTTGTGTTAAGACGTCGTCTCTGTGATCTTTGTGTTTACACCGTTTTGCGGACTTTTTTAACCCAAAGCAAATATGGTTGGTCAGAAGTGTAAGCCTACTAGCATGGGTGCAAGGCTCATACACAGAGATGAATTAACTATCTGCTCAGATCGGCACAATCTACCATGCATACTCAGTTAAGCAAAGAGTTGTAAAATAAATCAAAACCCGAATGCACAAATTACAGAACACTTACAGATATTTATTATCTTTTAGCAGAATCCTAAGAGTGTATACTTATTTTTATATTAATATTCATTAGGATTTCTACTTGTTCTTTGTATGCATCTCTTGAATAAAATTTACTTACTTACTTACACAAAAGAAAGAACTCTCCGCTTTGCTGGGATTTACATCAGTGCAGGCTGTGTTCTAAACGAGTTCAACTGCACCCTTGTGCACTTGAAAGACCGGAAGTCTGTATAACCCACAGCAAGTACACTACTTTTGCAAGTACACTACTTTCGGTATTGAGCGCCTCACATATTGTAAGCGTTGATTGGCTGTTTTAATTTTCATGTAAAGTAACTCGGTATAAATAAGTGACTTATTTGAAATTAATTTTGATATTATTTGATAAATTTTATATTATTTTACAATGATATGTTTATAATAATTGATAAACTAATTGTTTATAATAATCTCATACGTCACATGTCATACGTCATAGTAACAACTTACGTTCACTTTCAACTTGCGTTCGGCCGTCTGGAAACAATTAAAAACGTAAGTTGGGGAGCGTCTGTATAGTGTTATACTATTAACATACTAACTTGTAGCAGGTATGCTCACGAGTTGAACACAAATGTTTGTTGTGATAATATATGTCATGTGTTTTGTGATCATTCTACAAATTAGTTCATAATTATTTCATAATTATGTTACACATGAATGATGAGCCGTAGGGCTATGCTACTTGAATTATGTGTGTTTATCTATACTGAAATAACCTTTTAAGTATTTTTTACAGTATTTATGCTGTTTTGTTTAGTGTTTATGCATGTAACAAAACAATGATTAACTTGTTTGCATGATTGTTTTACATGACATGCTCTGCCCTGTGGCCCCCTTGACCTCCAACTGAAATATTTCATTTCCTATATTTCTAAATTCGTTTCCTCTATTTTTTGTAAACTTCACTGAATCCCTGCTATCATAGGAAAAACTAATGTTGGTTCTATCTATAGATGGGTTGCACACAATTTTTTAAATAATTATTCATTGATCATTTAATTTAGTGAAGCGTTCGTGACCTTTGCCGTTTCACATTTTTCAATAATCATAATGAAGCCTGGCCTATTCACATTTCACATAATAACAAATTATGCCGAAAAAGTATACTATTCTGAGATGCATAATTTTTAAGATATTGTAAAATGATTTCACATAATGATAGACAACTACAGCTTTTAATAATAAACACCGTCATTGGTAATTTTGGGTAAAAATCAGTAATTTTAAATGGATTTCTTCAATTCAACCAGCATTTATTAGAGGCTATATGTCTCTATAATATTACATTACTTTCAGCATAAACATTAATAAATTGCATTTAAACTTATCATTTTTTTCAGGAGATGAAATATAGTGAAACCAGCTGTTTTAGTGGAACATAAAACTATATCCTCAACTTGAAATTTTCAGAGAAACAAAATTATCATCCTCCACATAGGAAAAATCACAGACTATAACTTTATAGCAAAATAATTTTCTGTATTCAGGGCATAACATGAAAAAAAAAATGTAACTCTGCATCAGTACTGAGTTTTGCCCCTCATGATAAAAAGGGAGATTACATGGTGTAAAAGTGTGTACAGAAAAAAAATCTAGATTTCAAAATAAAGTAAACTTTTATGGTTTGATCCATGGACCACTCACTCTTGGTGTGGTTTGTAACTTCCTGTTATCTTTACTCTTTCGGTTCTCTTTAGGAGACAGTGACAGCACTGCAGTTATTGCATGTTGTTGTTGGGGTTTGATGTACGGGCTGGACGGAGTGCCTAAGTGTAACTACACCAATCTGGAGTACAGGGACCGGCTGGAGAACAGTGCTGAGAAACTTTATGCTCTGTCACACTGAATTTATCATGTATTTATATCATGTGGATACATCATTATGATCAAGAAATGGAATTGTTACATTTACAGCCAAGTCCAAAACTATTGGTGCCTGCCTTAAATATCATTTACGATAAGTTGTGCTTCGAGTTTTCTGAGATTTTGTACCACAGTCATTCCTTGATATGGCTTTATAAAACCAGAATTCTGGAAAAGTTGGAATGCTCTTTAAATGTGAATAAAATGAAAACTGAAAGACTTTCGAATCACATGAGCCAATATTTTATTCACAACAGATAGATAGCATAAATGTTTAAACCGAGAAATTTTACAATTTTATGCACAAAAAGAGCTCATTTCAAATTTGATACCGGGTACAGGTATTCAAAATAGTTGTGTCTCTTCCTGGTTGGACATGCCTGAGCCAACCCAACTGGCTCCTCAAAACACGGAGGAGCAGCAGTTCTACTGCAAGCTCATCCCTGACAGCTGAGCTTCTCAGTCCATCTTTGAGGCCGAACCCCGCCACCCTGCAAAGGAAGCTCATCGTTGGACTCCACCAAGGACTCAAAAGTCAAAAGGTTGGACTTTTTTTCACCAGTTCTCTTACTACATTTTGTAAACATAATTTCTAGGTGCAGCCAAGGTGTTGAGGGGTTCTGGTGTGGTGGCCACAAGATCTCGTCTCTTTTTTTCTGTGGATGTGGTTGTCCTTTTGGCTTCATCAAGCCAGTACCTTCAGCTCTCGGTGGAGCGATTTGCAGCTGAGTGCAAAGTGGCTGGGATGAAAATCAGCACCTTAAAGTCCATGGTTCTCAATCGGAAAAGGGTGGCGTGCATCCAAATCTGGAATGAGGTCCTGCCCCAGGTGGAGGAGTTCAAGTATGTCAGGGTGTTGTTCATGAAGGATGGAGCAGGGGATTAACAGGCAGATTGGTGCAGCCTCTGCTGTAAAGCAGAGCTTGTACCTATGTGTCATGGTGAAGAGGGAGCTGAGCCGGAAGACTAAGCTCTTGATTTAACAGTGATCTACATTCCAACCCTCACCTATGGTCACAAGCTTTGAATAGCGATCAAAAGAACGAGATTGCAGAGACGGGCAGCTAATTGCTTTTTAAACTTCTTGGGGGTTTGTGGAAATTAAAATGAGCTTTTCCTTGATTAGAATCCATGAACCGTACTGTACATGTGATGAGAATACCTTTAACCTAAAGTAATATTCACTTACCTTTGTCAAATCTCTGTACCTGTGAGAATGCTCATAAGATCTTGGAATCATGTACAGAGCCTGGGCATACTGTCCACAATATTAGATTTTATGCAATTTCCATCACTGAAGATCTGAGCTCAGAGCATGGATTCAGTGATCGAACACACTATGTCCAATTTAAATGTGCCAGACCTAAGTCTGCTTGATGGAATAACCCTCTGACTCATCAAGCTCAAGAGGGTTTAAGTCAGGGGTGTCAAACTCGTGCCAGAAAGGGCCATGTGGCTGCAGGTTTTTGTTTCAACCAAGCAGCAGCACACCTGACTTTGCTCATTTAATCAACTGAGTTGAGTGTTCAGGCAGTTGATTGGTCAGTCTCTGTACAGAGCACACAGATTGACCAATCAACGGCCTGAAGACTCAGATGAGTTGATTAAATGAGCAAAGTCAGGTGTGCTGCTGCTTGGTTGAAACAAAAACCTGCAGCCACATGGCCCTTTCTTGACACCCCTGGTTTAAGTGCAATACAGTACATACATGTACTGTATTTATTTATGATGGAAACAGTGTCCTCTAATGACCATGTCTTTTATACTGAATCACCCCATGTTTTTAGGTTAAATTATTTTGTGTCATGCTCTATCATGTGATTTCAGAGCGAGCGAGTGAGAGAGAGAGAGAGAGAGAGAGAGAGAAAGTGAAAGTCTTGTTATTGTTGATGTATGTCCTCTAAAGGATCAAGGAAAAGAGCGGAAGTACAGCGTCACACCCAGGGTATATTTACATGGACAGGTGGAACTCATATCCAGAAGGACTTTTAACATGGACAGGTGAGACTCCTATACTAAATGATTATTTCGTCTGAAACTATAGATCTAGTGTGATTTTATTTATTTTACTTGATAATGCATATACAAAACCCACCAAAACATCATACAGAATAGCAGTGTTAAAATATTTATATGGGAGTCTACATTATGTATTATTCTGTATGTCAGTTTATAAAATATTTCATATGTAAAAACATGCAAATTGTATTTTGTAATTAATTATTGTTTATTATTGTTGTTTCAATAATGTAAAACAAAAATGAAGGTGGTCATGATTAAATGTCTAGAATAAATATCAGATTAATCTGAACAGTAAAAAAAAGCTGGTAATTTCCTCCTAATTTTTTTAAATGTCAAATCGAGATGTGTAATGGCAAGCTCTCCAAAAAACAAAGTAGGTATATTAGTGTATACTATGGTTTGGCATGGTGGTGTAGTTGACTTATGGTATACAGTACTCCTATGTCCGAGTGAACATGCATCACAATGGATTCATTGGTAGTAACTTTAAAGCCACTTGTGCAAGTCGCTCTGGATAAAAGTGTCTGCTAGATGCTGTAAACGTAGTTAGCACATTCACTTCACAGCAAGATGATACTGGTTTCAAGTCCTGAGCTCGATGGGGACGTTTCTGTGTGGACTTTGCATATCCTATACTTGCATGTGTTTCTTTCAACAGACCAAAAAAATGTCCATTAGATTGTTCCAAATTCCCTCTAGCTGTGAGAGTGCATGTCACTGACATAATTATTCATCATGTATCATGAGTTTTTGAATCCGACTCACAGTATCTCAAAGTGCTCCTCATGGGGTGCGTCTCTCATAGCCTCTGACAGCCAAGCCTGACTCCAGCCTTCACGCAGCGAAACTGGCATTACAGATAGGAGCGGGGGCAAAGGCTAGTCACTGGGGCCTCAAAACCAGTTGCGCAGGGTAGATGGCGCTCTTCAGCCAGGGAAGGTAGCTCATCTAGGGGAATGAAAACCCTGATTCCAAGCCTCCACTGCCTTGTGGCTGGACCTGACCTCTGGAAAGTCGTCAGGAAGGTCACCTCGAGGATAATGAACTTGAGTGGATCCCCGTGAGACGGTTGTACTTGTACTGCACCTGCATCCGACAGCTCCTGCAGTTGGCCTGGCACCAAGTCGTATTGGTTCATCCTTTCCGTTGGATCCTGCCAGTGACCCCGAGAGGGGGGACACTGCAGTCTGGGCAGCACAGCGTCTCCATATTACCCGCCCAGGCCTTTGGCACACACCTGGAGAGTGGCCTCCAGCAGAGTTAAATGACTCTGGCATCAACTAATGGGATTAGGCAGTTACCAGTGATAAGCACCGACTAATTGGCGTAATGTTGGAGCGCCAGGGGTCTTGTCCGTCGGTGGGAAAGGTCTAGAGGCCTCATTGGGTAGCTACCGCCCGCCTCAAGCCGGACAGCCCCCGCACAATACAGGTTCTACTCCGTCACGCTCGCTTGCTCTACTGGGTGCATAGAGCATAAGGGTCACCTGAACGGCAAGCATAATTCCTGCATCAGGCAACCCAAAACAAAATAAACAGAAGTCACTTTGATTCGCCAGCTGGAATGTCTGTACAATGTGTTCTGGACTCTCTTCTGACCTCCAATTCATCGATGACTCCTGCAAGACAGCCATTATAAACAAGTAGCTGGCTAGACTTAACATCATTGTAGCCTGCCTCCAGTAAACCCGGCTGCCTGACAGTGGGTCTCTCAGAGAAACATACTTTCTTCTGGCAGGGCTTATCCATGGACGAGCCAGGCAGCATGGTGTAGGTTTTGCCGTGAGGAACTCGCTGCTCGCCTCCATTGAAACACCCACCGGAGGATCATCAAGATTGCTCACCTTACGCATGAAGATGCCGCGAGGCTACATTAACATCTTATCAGCCTATGTGCCCATGCTCATCTCCACTCCTGAAGTGAAGGATCAGTTCTACGAGGCCATAGGACATATGCACTGTCAGAAATCCCGAACATCGAGAGCATATACTTACTTGGCGATTTCAATGCTCGTGTGGGCGCTGACTAAAAAGCATGGCCTACCTGCCTAGGCCACCATGGCAGAGGCAGGGTGAGTGAGAACGGGCAGAGTGGGCTTGAATTCTGCTGTTATCACAGCCTCTGCATCGCCTACTCCTATTTAATGTGCAAGGTGATACTTGACTCTGTTATGACCAGGACAGATCTCAGCTCAATCCTTCATATGCGATCCTACCACAGTGCTGATTGTGACACAGATCATTCTCTCATTGCCAGCAAGATCAGGCTGCAGCTCAGGAAAATCCACCATTCCAAGACAAAGGGTCTCCCCCTCATCAACACCTGTGGCATGTCAGACTCCACCAAGGCCCAGTGCTTTTCCGACAACTTCTGGGAAAGGCTCACTGCGCTGCCATCACCAAGTGACTCAGGCAACATTGACGCCACATGTTTGTACTATACTTTGTACTATGTTTGTACACACGTTTGTACTATCCTCTACGACTCAGCCAAGGTCGCCTTCGGTAAAAAAAGAATGAAAGAATGCAGATTGGTTTGTGGTATATTGGGTAAAGATGCTGCCAGTCACAGAGGCCAAAAGGAAAGCAATGTTGGACCACAAGCGGAATCCCTGCCCTAGCATACACAATGCTCTCAAAGCAGCTAGAAGCAAGGCTTAGCAGGCTGCCCGCCGCTGTGCAAACAAGTACTGTCAAAACCTGTGTGTCCAGATCCAGTCAGCTGCTGACTGTGGTTATGCCAAGGGGTTATATGAGTGGATCAAAACTGCCCTTGGCCCTCCCAGGATCAAAACAGCCCCACTCAAGTCCAAGTCTGCAAAACCATCACCAACCAGAGTAAGCAGCTGCACTAAGAGTAAGCTAAGCACTACCTCGAGCTTTACGCTACACAGAATACCGTCTCTGTGACTGCCCTTAATGCTTTGCCCAACCTACCAGTTATGGAGGAGTTCAACAATCCGCCCACACTGCTGGCACGCGGCAAAACCATTGACTCTCTTGCCTGTGGAAAGGCACCAGGGCAGGATGGTATTCCACCAGAAGTCCTGAAACAAGGGAAGCAAACCATCCTGTAGTCACTGCATGGCCTCCTGTGTCTGTGCTGGGAGCAAGGCCACATTCCTCAAGACATGAGAGATGCTAAGATTATCACCATGTATAAAAACAAGGGAGATCGTAGCGATTGTAATAACAATTAGGATATCTCCCTACTGAGCATTCGCGGCAAGATTTTTGCCCGAGTCGCCCTCAATTGTCTTCAAAGCCTTGCATGTCTACCCCGAGTCACAATGTGGTTTCAGAGCTGGGAGCTCCACAGTGGGTATGATCTTCTCTCCGTCAGTTGAAGGAGAAGTGCCGTGAATAGCGGCAGCCATTGTTCCTTGCTTTTGTGGACCTGACCAAAGCCTTTGATTTGGTGAGCAGAAGCGGACTTTTCCAGATTCTTCAAATTATCGGCTGTCCCCCCAAATTTCTTGCAGTCATTGTCGCCTTCCATCAGGATACACAGAGCACAGTTTGCTTCAATGGAGCTAACTCTGACCCCTTCCCAGTGAGCAGTGGAGTGAAGCAAGGCTGCGTCCTAGCACCAACTCTATTTTGGGTCTTTTTCTTGATGCTCCTACATTATGCCTTCACCGACTGTGATGGAGTTTATATCTGATCAAGGCAAGATGGTAAACTCTTCAACATAATCAGACTCTGTGCCGAGACCAAAACCTACGGGGTGCTAATTCGTGAGCTGCTGTTCACAGATGATGCTGCTCTAATATCTCACAGCAAAGATGGCCTTCAGCGCCTGGTCAACAAGCTGTCCACTGCCTGCAAAGAGTTTGGGATAACAATCAGCCTTGAGAAGACAACCATCATGGTGCAGGGTGTCGAGTCCCCACCATCCATCACAATCAGGGACTCACAGCTTAAGGTTGTGGATGCCTTTATTTATTTGGGCTCCACTGTGACCAGCTCAACATCTCTTGACATTGAGATCAGTTGAAGAATTGCCAAAGCTGCCGGGGTCATGGCCAAACTCAAAAGGCGAGTGTGGAACAACAGCCTGCTGAGCGAAAGGACTAAGGTCTGTGTGTATCAAGCCTGTGTTCTGTCTATTCTGCTTTATGGCAGTGAGTCGTGGACAGCCGACACCAAACAAGAGAAATGCCTCAATGTGTTCCATCTACATTCGTTTCGCCGATTGCTGCATATCAGATGGCAGGACAAAGTCTCAAATACTAAGGTTTTTCAGCGTGCTGGTCTTATGAACATACCCTGAATGCTTGTACAGAGATGTCGCATTGGCTCGGCCATGTGCACCACATGGAGCCTCAGCACCTGCCACAAGAAATTCTCTATGGTGAGATGCATGATGGCACTTGTCAAGTTGGTCGACCTTCGCTGTACTTCAAAGACACCATCAAGCAAGATTTCAAAACAGCCAACATAAGCCAAATCAACTTGTCAACCAAACCCCTATGTGTGCTAACCATCGGCTCTATGAGATGAGGATGCCACCGCCGCCGATATATATATATATATATATATATATATAGTCACCCCTTGAATTTCACGGATTATATAGACTAGACCTGGCCGCGATAATCGAAAAACCGTGAAGTAGGATCACCCCTCTCATTTCTACCATACGTATATGTTTCCGCGTCTATACAATATCAAGAATGCAGCCATGAGGCGGGGGGGCACTAACCAGTGTCTCTCCCCCTTATGCCGGTCCCAAGCCCAGATAAATGCAGAGGATTGCGACAGGAAGGGCATCCGGCGTAAAACTTCTGCCACATTAAAAAATGCAAATGGTCAAAACAAAATTCATACCGGATCGGTCGAGGCCCGGGTTAACAACGACCGCCATCAGTGCTGTCAACCAGCAGGGTGCTGATGGAAATTGGACTACTGTTGGTCGAAGACGTCAAAGAAGGAGAGGCGGGAGGCGTGTCCGTAAGCAGAGAGAGAAGAGGAAATGCGTGAGCCTAGGACTGAGAGTAGGGACTTTGAATGTTGGAACTATGCAAGGAAAAGATAGAGAGCTGGCTGACATGATGCAGAGGAGGAAGGTAGACACACTGTGTGTTCAGGAGACCAAGTGGAAAGGTAGCAAGGCTAGAAGCTTAGGAGCAGGGCTTAAGCTGTTTTATCATAGTGTGGATGGGAAGAGAAATGGAGTAGGAGTCATCTTGAAGGAGGGGTTTGTCAGGAATGTTCTAGAAGTGAAAAGAGTGTCAGACAGACTGATGAGTCTCAAGTTAGAAATTGAAGGCGTAATGCTCAATGTTGTTAGTGCTTATGCCCCACAGGCAGGATGTGAGCTAGAAGAGAAGGAGAGATTCTGGAGTGAGTTAGATGAAGTGATACAGAGTACCCCCAGAGGTGAAAGAGTGGTCATTGGGGCAGACTTCAATGGACATGTTGGTGCAGGCAACAGAGGGGACGAGGAAGTGATGGGCAGGTTTGGTATCCAGGACAGAAACACAGAAGGACAGATGTTGATCGATTTTGCAAAAAGGATGGAAATGGCTGTGGTGAATACTTTCTTCAAGAAGAAACAGGAGCATAGGGTGACTTATGAAAGCAGAGGTAAGAGCACACAGGTAGACTACATCTTGTGCAGGCGATGTAATTTGAAGGAAGTCGGAAGTCAGTGACTGCAAAGTAGTACTGGGTGAAAGTGTTGCCAAACAGCATAGGATGGTGGTGTGCAGGATGACGCTGATGGTGAGAATGGTGAAAAAGGAAAAGGCAGAGCAGAAGACAAAGTGGTGGAAGCTGAAAAAGGAAGAGTGTCATGTTGTCTTCAAGGAGGAGTTGAAACAGGCTTTGGGTAGTCAGGAAGTGCTTCCAGATGACTGGACTACCACAGCCAATGTGATCAGGGAGACCGGTAGGAGAGTACTTGGTGTGTCCTCTGGAAGGAAAGTAGATAAGGAAACTTGGTGGTGGAATGAGGAAGTGCAGGAGTGTGTACAAAAGAAGAGGTTAGCTAAGAAGAAATGGGACACAGAGAGGACCGAAGAGAGTAAACAGGAGTACAGCGAGACACAGCGTAAGGCGAAGGTAGCGGTGTCAAAGGCCAAACAGAGGGCGTATGATGACTTGTATGATAGATTGGACAGTAAGGAGGGAGAAAATGATTTATACAGGTTAGCACAGCAGAGAAATAGAGATGGGAAAGATGTGCAGCAAGTTAGAGTGATAAAGGACAGAGAGGGAAATGTATTGACTGATGACAGAAGTGTGTTGGGAAGATGGAAAGAGTACTTTGAAGAGCTGATGAATGAGGAAAATGAGAGAGAAAAAAGAGTAGAAGGGGTGACCGTTGAGGACCAGGAAGTAGCAAAGATTAATAAGGGTGAAGTGAGGAGGGCATTGAAGAGGATGAAGAGTGGAAAGTCAGTGGGTCCTGATGACATACCGGTTGAGGTATGGAAGTGTCTAGGGGAGGTAGCAGTACATTTTCTGACAAGAATATTCAACAAGGTCTTAGAAAGTGAGCAGATGCCGGAGGAATGGAGGAGAAGTGTGCTTGTGTATATTTTTAAGAACAAGGGAGATGTACAGAGTTGTGGCAACTATAGAGGGATAAAGTTGATGAGCCATGCAATGAAGTTATGGGAAAGAATAGTAGAAGCTAGACTAAGGGCAGAAGTCAGCATTTGTGAACAACAGTTTGGTTTCATGCCAAGAAAGAGCACCACAGATGCAGTGTTTGCCTTGAGGATGTTAATAGAGAAGTACAGAGAAGGTCAGAAGGAGCTGCATTGTGCCTTTGTGGATCTGGAGAAAGCATATGACAGGGTGCAGAAAGAAGAACTGTGGTATTGTATGAGGAAGTCTGGAGTGGCAGAGAAGTATGTTAGAGTGGTGCAGGACATGTATGAGAGATGTAAGACAATGGTGAGGTGTGCTGTCGGTGTGACAGAATGACAGAAGAGTTCAAGGTGGAGGTGGGACTGCATCAAGGGTCAGCTCTGAGCCCCTTCTTGTTTGCTATGGTGATGGACAGGCTGACAGACGAGGTTAGACAAGAATCTCCATGGACTATGATGTTTGCAGATGACATCGTGATCTGTAGTGAGAGCAGAGAACAAGTGCAGGAAAATCTAGAGAGGTTGAGGTATGCCCTGGAAAGGAGGGGAATGAAGGTTAGTCTCAGTAAGACAGGATACATGTGTGTGAACGATAAGGACCCAAGAGGAACGGTAAGGTTACAGGGGGCAGAGATAAAGAAGGTGGATGATTTTAAGTACTTAGGCTCAACAATCCAGAGCAATGGAGAGTGTGGCAAAGAGGTGAAGAAGCGCATGCAGGCAGGTTGGAATGGATGGAGGAAAGTGTCTGGTGTGATGTGTGATAGGAGAGTATCGGCAAGAATGAAGGGAAAAGTGTACAAGACAGTGATGAGGCCAGCGATGTTGTATGGTTTAGAGACAGTGGCCCTGGGATAAAGACAGGAGTCAGAGTTGGAGGCAGCGGAGATGAAAATGTTGAGGTTCTCTTTGGGAGTAACGAGGATGGATAGGATCAGGAATGAGTACATCAGAGGGACAGCACATGTTAGATGTTTTGGAGACAAAGTCAGAGAGGCTAGATTGAGATGGTTTGGACATGTACAGAGGAGGGATAGTAAGTATATTGGTAGTAGGATGCTGAGGTTGGAACTATCAGGCAGAAGGCCGAGAGGAAGACCAAAGAGAAGATTTATGGATGTGGTGAAGGCAGACATGAAGGTCGTTGGAGTAAGAGTAGAATATACAGAGGATAGGGTGAGATGGTGGTTGATGGTTTGCTGTGGCGACTCCTGAAGGGAAAAGCCGAAAGGAAAAGAAGAATATACATATATATAATTAGAACAATTATTCACCATCAATTGAACACAGTCCAATGGTATCCACTTCACCTTTGGTAAACTTTTTCACTATTGTACTTTTAGGAGTGGGGTGAATGGAGCTAATTGATACTCCTGATAAGTCAAAAGAGTTTAAGCTTTCTTCTCTTGTCAAATGACGATGTCTGTTTCGGTCAAACCACTGAAATTTTTAAAGTTGCAGTGATCTCACTGAGAAAGATGTGAGACAAGAGTGCAAAGGTTAAACTCTTGACATATCAGGTATACCAATATGACCTACTGTACCAACTAGCCCTGCTCTCCTATACTGTGGTTTGTCACTGGGGCAGAATCCTCCATGTATCATTTATATACTGATTGGAAACAAGTATGTACTTTTATGGCTCTCAAAGGGTATCCACTATAGTTGTTTTGAAGTCCAATAATTAGCCCTAAATGGATACAGACCTGCTGGTACAAATTGAGCCCATTTCTATTTTTTGTTTCAGTTAACAGATTTGAATAGATACAGTCTATATTTGGAATGAAATTAAACTGGTACCATTGTGAAGTGTTTGAATTGTGCCGACCATCTCTTACACCAGCTGGGGTGTAAGGTAACTATTTCAATCCTTGCATTGCGTATTTATTTATATTTTAAGGCAAATTTACAGGCAGTCTTCACCAAAGTGACCTAAAGGTTCATATCGAGAGCTTGATATGGGCATGCGTTTTCGCAGACATATGGCATTCCACAAAGTTCACAACACCGAAGATGGAACAAATGGGGATTCTGTCCATGACACCTACCTGAGGTGAGCTCACCTTCCTCTGGACAAGAAGAAATCCACTGCCATGCCGAGCCACTGCTTGGGATCTTTAGCTTGTTTGGTACCATAAAGATAATTCATATGAATTATAAAGCGTTCTTAACAGGGATGTAAAATAACCTATTTTAAACAGGGATGTGTTGGGTGGCATGGTGGCTCAAATCTGCCAGTTGCCCAGGGTCTTTCGGTCTGTGGCATTTTCTTCTGGTTTCTGCATGGGTTTCTGCCAGTTGTCCAAATGGATGTGGATCGGTCAAACAGCTACAGTACTCTGACTTGCCTATAAATGTGAATCCATCAGTGCATTAATAAAGCTATTGTCAATTATAAAACATAATAAACTGATTATAATTTATCAATTGGTCTGTTTGCATCAGTCCTGCAACTGTTGAGCACTACATATCCGGCATGGTGCTGAGTGCAGTGGGGGATGCTCTGGGCTACAAATGGGAGTTTCAGTTTTCTGGGCCACGTATCCAACAGGTTTGTCATGATGCTTGTAATGCTTCTGAAAATTCATGATTCTTTGTTTGAATGATTAACTGGCCATTATTAATATTTCCATTTATTAGGAAGTTCAGAAGCTTGCAGGGCTGAAGAACATCTCTGTTCAACTTCCTAACTGGCCAGTCAGTGATGACACAGTGCTCCACTTGGCTACAGCAGAAGCTTTAACCACAGGTTCTTTCTACTACTATTGAACCCGCTATACCTACAATTCGCATCCGTACAAAATGGAAGAAGCAGACATCGCTTCCTGTTATTGTTGTTTTGCAGGGAAAGAAGGTGAGGTGCTGCTGCATGAGGTTGTGATGCGTTACAAGATGGGCATGAGGGATATGTGTGGGAGGGCCCCAGGACAGTCTACTATCTGCGGTAAAAAAAAAAAAAAAAAAACGTGGCACGGATGAATCTCAAATTATATCATATTGGCTACATTAATTCTGATTTTCCCTTCACAGGGGTGAGTCAGTTAAAACCAGGAAGACAAGGAGGCTACAGAATAGCTTACAACCAAAGAAGTGGAGGATGTGGGGCTGCAATGAGGTCCATGTGCATTGGAATGAGGTATGAGTAAAATTTACTACTGTGTTTTTGGTGTTAAATCATTACCTTGCCTTAAATGAATGCTGTTTCCTTTGCATCAGATATCCTCAACCAGAGCAACTCTCCTTGTTGGTTGCAGTTGCCGTGGAAACAGGAAGAATGACCCACCCTCATCCAACTGGATTCCTTGGGGGAGTGGCATCTGCATTGTTCGCAGCTTATGCCATCCAACGCCGTCCCCTCACAACCTGGGGGTTGGGCTTACTGAAGGAGGCTTGTCCAGTCGCAAAGAAGTTTGTTCTTTCAACGGGATATGCCGTCTCTGAGACTGAGAGAGACTGGGGATACTTCACTGAGAAATGGGAATGGTGAGATGCCTATTGGAAACAATTATAGCACCTGAAAAATGTAATGTACTAGTAGTTGTATTATATATACACACACACACACACATATATATATATTATATATATATATATATATATATATATATAATTATAATTATAGGTATCTTGAGTTGAGGGGTTTGTCTTCAGGAACTGGTCCAGTGGTTTTTCCTGAGAAATACGGACCTGCCGAACGTGATGAAGCTTACAAAAGTTTCAGTTTTTCTGGATGGGGAGGAAGCAGTGGTCACGATGCACCAATGATAGCTCTGGATGCCCTTCTGGGAGCTGGATCAAACTGGGAGGAGCTAATGAGCCGAGCAGGATTCCATGGAGGTCAGTAACTGGGAAAAACATGGAGCTTAAACACACAGACACATTTAAACACAACACTATGGGAGGACTAAAGATAAACAGGCAGTTATAAATAATGCACTGTTCCATGGCTCTGTGGAGCAAATGGTTTAACCAAAGAAATGGATTGACTTCACACCAGTTATGTGTTAGTCTTATATGTATTTCTAATCTACCCATGTGCCTATTCTGTTGGTTCTGTTCAGGAGACAGCGACAGCACTGCAGCCATATCGTGTTGTTGTTGGGGTCTGATGTACGGGATGGACGGAGTACCCAAATGCAACTATACCAATCTGGAGTACAGGGGCCGGCTGGAGAGCAGTGCTGAGAAACTTTACGCTCTGTCACACAATTCATTGTGATCATTTTGCATGTATACCTGATAAGCACAGTGCTATGTCTAAGGAAAAGAACTTGAAGGACATCGGTTAACTGTTGCCCATATCTTTCAACTTATACCTTTATTCATTAATTAATTTATGCAAGAATTCACTCCAATATCATCACACACTTTATTAACCTTAAAGGTTCTCAAATAACAACCAAATAATCCTGCAGTTGACTTGTGACCTGTTCAGGGTGTAAACCCTGCCTTTGACCTGAAGTCCGCTGTGATTGGCTCCAGTGTCACCTGTGACCCTGACCGAAAAATGGTATGCATAATAAATGATAAATACCAAACTATGTAATGTGAATGATCTAAAGAGAAAACATTCAGCTAAGCATGGCTTCACATATTGATGAAAAAATAGGGTGTATTTTTTCCATGTGGTCTCAGGATATTGTTTTACTTTCTGGGTCAAAACGACGACATATTTTGACCATCTGCGATAGGGTAGCTGGTGTTTTCACTTCTGACAGTTTGTATGCCTGTACCTGTTTGGCTTATAATGGTCAAATTTTCAGGGTAGCAACTTGCAGACCAAAGTTTATGAAAAGGTCTGTATAGGTCAAGTACAGTAAAATAGCTGCCAAATGTTTATGACATCTAGGTAAGGCTGAATTTTAAAAAAATAAAATACAGGTACCGGTTTTTAGTTAGTGCCCGCAGCTGGAAATTAGTGCCACATCAAATTTTATTTGTTTATTTTCAAAACCACACTTGGAAAATTGTATAACATCTCAGACAAGGTAAAAACAGCACAGAAAGCAATTCCTTGTTAGATGCTGTGATTGTGATTCAGTTTGGTTCAGTTTTGTTTGGAATCGTTTTATTTTCTAAAAAGTTCTGTAACCACAAAGCTACAGTTTTATAGACTCTTGCTCTGATTAAATGTTCATGTACATGATTGCTCATCGACAGTGTACAGTATAGCCTCAGCCAGTTTACCCACATTTAGCTGTAAAAACTTTTGGGATTCAACAGTTGCCTCATTTTCTTAAAAAAAAAAAAAAACATCTGCATACTGCACTTAGGTTTTCTGATTTTTTTTTTTTTAATCTGGCTGAATGACTGGTGCAATTCCCTCATCGGAGACTGTAATGAAATTTGTTTTTTATTGATTTATTCTTGCAGGTTATATGTTTGCTTAGAGAAGTTGGAGGAGACTGCAGGGACTCCAGGAGAGTGTACTTTATCTGCATTCATTTTACAGGGTGTATAGGGGCCGCAGAACTGGTGTGTGTGTCGGGGGGGGGGGGGGTCCTGAAGTCGCCCCACTTTTTCACAACCCTGAGAATTTTTTTTTAAGTATGACTACTGACATCTCAAAAATGTTCACAATGCGTAGCTTGTACGAGCATAGTGTAACCTACATGTACACCACAGGGCTGCCAACTTGTACCAATTTATCCATGTTCATACGAAAAATAACAAAATACGGCAATACGATTTATTCAGACATTAATACAAATTTCCAATTTTCTGGAAAATATGCTCCTTTCAATTTTATTTGACAATATTTTATCAATAATTTTGATGAATTGCATCAAATTCAATCTGTGTTTACCTTCCTGGCAAAGCCAAGTCTCACGATAGTCGACGGAATGTTACTGTTGTATTTTACCATGTGATTCGTTAATTAGCAGCAAGGTAGGTCGTTTTCCATGAATCAGCGTCTCTCTTACATACACTCCATGGTAAACAGAGCTGATCATTGAACGGTTGTAGGAAACCCAAAATGGTGATGGAAAGAAAGCAAGAATTTTTATTGGACTATTCAACAACTTATCCATTTATTAAGAAGCATGACAGATACACGGCCTTTTGCACAATGTGAAATATGAAATTTAGCATTGCGCTTTCGAGCGTTTATGATATTAAAACACATGTAAAGGGAGGCAGACAGACAGCCAGCTAGCGACGGGTTTGTAACCAGTATGTCCATATAATTTTGTGGAATCCGAATTTGAGTACTAATTTTGTCTATTACGAATACTAATTTTCAGCTCAAAATACTAATGTTTGGTTTATCGACTACAAAATGATACTTTCCTGGGTTGTACCATAAATGCTTATGCACCAAGCATATAGTAAGATAGTGGCTGCCATAATATGAAACGCTAAGCTCAGAACACGCCTCGTTCTCCAAACCTAAACAATGGGATTAGTGTTTCAAATCATCTAACATCTGGAAATCGACCACACATAGTTTTCTTGAGGGTATATATGCTATAGTCGTTCTGTGTATATTTAGCCACATGTTTAGGGTCATTATCTTGCTAAAAGGCCCAGTGGTGACCCATCTTCAGCTTTCAGGCAGAAGCCACCAGATTTTGATTTAAATTGTCCTGGCATTTCAAAGCGTTCATGATGCAGTGCACCCTAACAAGGTTCCCAGGTCGTCTGGAAGAAAAACAGGCCCATCACCGATCCCCATACTTCACGGGCATGGGGTGCTTTTCTGCATACTTATCTTCTGTGTTGCTCTAGACACACTTAGAGTGTTTGTTGCCAAAAAAGCTCTATTTTGATCTCATCTGACCAAAAAACATGGTCCCAGTTGAAGTACCGGTTATCAAACTCCAAACGTTTTCGTTTGTGATTTTAAGTGAGAAAAGGTTTTTTTCTGTGCATGATCCCAAACAGCTTGTTGGCATGTAGATGGCACCTGATGGTTGTTTTGGAGACGATGTGACCAGAGATGCTACATTTATTTCGATTATTTCTCTTACAATTCTCCTCACTGTGCTTGATGTCAAAATAGCCTTGTGTCCTCATCCAGGCTTGTTTACCACGGTTCCAGTTGTTTTAAACTTCTTAATGATTCCTCTGACAGTAGATATGGGCAGGTACAGGTGAGGGGCTGTTTTCTTGCTGCCATTTCCTGGCTTGTGAAGGTCAACACACATCTGCCTTACTTGAATGGTGTGTTCTTTTGTCTTTCCCAAAATACTGGTTATGTGCAATAAAAACCCTGTGCACTTTAATCAACCACATCTACCCCACTGACTGTGAACCATATCAACCCATCTACTCTGCCCTCAGATACATATACACTTGAATATAGGCCAGTCCACAAAGTTGCTCTTTTCTTTTCTTTTCTTTTATTGTTTATTAATTTATACTATTTATGTATCTATTTATTTATTTACTTATATAATATATATGTACGTGTGTATGTTTGTACTTGTATCTATTTTTGCACCCCCTACTGATAGTACCTCAAGAGCCTGTAACAGTGAATTTCTCCATTGTGAGATTAATAAAGCTGTATCTCTTATCTTATCTTATCTTCAAGATAGAATAAGAGAAACCTCCTCTGTGTGACGTCATATCTATATCCCAGAGAAACAGGAAGTGATGAATTACTAATTAAATGTGCCTATATATTCTGATAAACTTTGTAAACTACTGTAGAAATGACAGAAGCACTTCAATTCCAGTTATTTCCCAGGAACTGTTAGGGGTGCCAACAATTGTGGAACAGGTGATTTTATGAAAAATAATTATTTCTTTATTTTTTAATAATTATGGAGTGAACAGTATCTTTGTGTATATGTGTGTATGTGTATGTGAGAGAAATATAAAATATGTGCTGTATATGTATTTGTGTGCATCACCCTAAAATAGCCCACAGCTTTCTCCTCTCCTCTCCTTACAGTTGGTATTTTTGGAAAGACGACTGGCGGAGGAAAAAAAAAACTTTACGGTGCAAACTTCAGGGCTAATTTTTTGCGCCTGCTGGAAACGCTTGGACTTTTTGATGTACCGTAAAGCGTGAAAAAAAAAACCAGAACGGAGAAAATCTTGCACAGAAGTACAAGAGGGCCGCTGCGGGAAAAGTCCGGATTCGCGGTGTTGCTGCGTGACTGAGCCGACCTCCGAGTCACTGAACCGGCACAGCATTGTTAGCATGGACCGGTGGGTTAGCAAGTGAGCATAAACAAATAAACAACAAAAAAAGCATTCAGGGAAAAGTGTCTCGAGCGGGCATAATGTGTGAAGGGTTTTTTTTAGCAAGTGTTTGTACTTTTATTATAATTTTAACTTTAATTTCAACTTTTTATCAGTATGAACTGATTTATTAAGTGTTGAGCAATTTTATGTCTGATTTAAACTGAAAAAAAAACATCTGAAATTTGGTAATGAATTAATACCGTAACAGTGTATAAAAGGTTAACTACAATAACTACAATATTTTTATTAATTGTGTGATTAATCACATACAACGTATTGCTGCCAATGAATATATACAGTAAGTGAGATTCATTTGTATAAAGATAAGCAGTAAGTGAAGCGTACAGCTGTTTATACAGTGTGTGTGTGGGGGGGGGGGGGGGGACCTGACCGTGACGTCACGGACTGTTGATATAAGTCATGTGTGTAACAAGAAGGGTGGAATATGAAAAGAAAACAACCTTTTACTGAAACAACAATTTTAATTGGTTAATATTGAGTTAAACTCTTATTCTCTTCCCCCAAAAAATTAATATTAAAAATAAAGTGTCTTTTTTTTTTTTTTTTTGGGGGGGGGGGGGGCACTATAAAATAAAAAAACTGCTTATTTACCTTTTCAGATTTATAAAATGTTGCTCACAGAATTCTTCTATCAGTAGGATAGCATATAGAGTGCCAACTTAATTTTCAACTTATTTTTTTACATTTAAACAGCAATGATAAAGGAACACAATTTACAATTCAGACCTTTTAGGATCTCCACTTTTATGCAGAGCTTCAATCCTTATATTACAGCAGTGCCGTTTTACGGGGAACGACGAGCTATGTGGACTTTGATAAACGAAATGCAAATATTGTATTCTATTTACTGGGCCAAGCTGTGTGTTTTCATATGTGTCTTTATTTTACAAAATCACTGCAGCCAGAACAGTACTGGATCAAACAGGATTTTTTCCCCCCTGTTATTATTTATTTAATTAATTCATTTTCTAAGCTGTATAGCCCTCATTGGGGTCACAAAGAGGCTGACGCCCATGTCAGCCGACTCTGGCCAAGGGTGCGGTATACTGTACCCTCGACAGGTCGCCAGGCAATCTCACAGCCAACACATGTACATCTCACTGAGGGGTTATGTGGAACAGCCATTTAACCTACTGAGCATGAACACAAGTATGGAGAGAACTTGCAGACCCCGCACAGAGTGCTCGAACCTGGGACCAAGCATTCTTGCTGTGAGGCAGACACATCTCTCATCTCCAAGTATCACTGAGTGGAATTGTTTAAATCTAAAAACATGTTTAGATTAAAACAAATGTGGTAACTTTAGCAAAATAAAGTGACACGTGAACTGTAAACACACATTAAATATATTCCAAGGAATATGCAGTATATCTAACTAATCAGTTGCGTTGCTATGTTCTATATAAATTATCTAAACATATATTTTGAAACATATCCAGTCTAACCTAATTTCTGTTTGATCCTGATGTCCAGTCCTGTTGCTCTTGAGCATTATAAGGCCGGAATGTTGCTGAGTGGAGTTGGAGATGCTCTGGGTTACAGGAATCAACTGTGGGAATACAATGAGTCTGGCCCAGCCATCCATCAGGTCTGTCCCATAAAGAGGTTGATGAGAATTATAATCATACAGTGATGTTTTCATTGTTACTCTTCTTGTTTTACATCTCATTTGTCTCTGACTTATAATAACATTATGAATCGGTCAGTGGTTTAAAAAAAGTGATTTATTTTGGTCTGGATGATTCCCTCATAGTTACAGTGTAGTTGTTTTACAGTTTCCAGTTATAAAATATTCAATCAATTTCAATTAAAATGCAAGATCCCTCTCCAATTGTGATTTCCAGCTTTTCTGTAAGCATACCTATTTTTGCTGATTCCAATATTTTTTCAGCAGCTATACGTGACAGAACAGTACATATAAGAAAAAAACTTTTCTTTAAAATGAAACATTCATTCATTCATTTTCTGAACCGCTTAATCCCAATTAGGGTCTCGGGGAGGCTGGCGCCCATCTCAGCCGACTCTGGGCAAGGGCAGAGTACACCCTGGACAGCTCACCAAGCCATCGCAGAGCCTATTCTTGACGAAGTCAGTAATCAGTAATGATTCTATTACATTCCTCTCACCATAGGCGGTAGTGGGGCCGGTGGTGTAGTGGTTAGGGTGCTGCGCTCATGATCGGGAGGTTGTGAGTTCGAGTCCCACTGAGACCCTCACTGTGCTAACACCCCTGGGCAAGGTCTCAACCACAAGTGTGCCTTTGTTCACTCAGCAGTATTAATGGGTACCAGTAAAAATATACTGGGAAGGTGACCTGCGATGGACTAGCATCCCATCCAGGAGGAGTTGAACTCTTGGTCGCTTCACGCTACAGAAACTGGGGATAAGCACCAGCCTGATGAGCCACTAGGCTCGGGTGTAAAAACCCAACAGACTTTACCTACTTAGCTTATCTTTACCTACCACAGGCAGTAAGAGACGTGGCTGGCTTTTGATAACCATGTTGGCTGCACTGGGGGGACAGTGACAACCCGTTGAGAGTGAAACTTGAACCCCCAACCTTGGGATCAGTGATCCAGCACCTTTTTAATAGAAATATATTTTTTAAATTTTACTCTTTCATTAGCTCCCATCTGAAGCTATAGGAATGAGTGCAGTTTCCAGACATTTACTTGCTGTGTGGTGAAGCTGCTTGGTATGTTGATCCACTATTATAAGTGCTAGAATGAGTTTGTGCGTGAACGACCTTGACTTAATTTTCAAGGTCGTGGGGGCAAAACTATACAGACGCTCCCCGACTTATGTTTTTAATTGGTTCTGGACGGTCAAACATAAGTTGAAAGTGAACGTAAGTTGTTACACTGTTGTATGACTTATGACGTGTGACGTATGACGCGCATACTGTACTATACATCCATAAATACCATTACTGTATCTCTTAAAACAACCCTAAATCAATTATTATAAACATAACATTGTAAAAAATATTAAATAATATCAACATTAATTGCAAATAAGTCACTTATTTATACCAAATCACTTTACATGAAGCTTAAAACAGTCAATCAAGCTTACAATATGTGAAGCGCTCAATACCGAAAGTAGTGTACTTGCTGTGGGTTATATGGACTTCCAGTCTTTCAAGTACGCAAGGGTGCCATTTAACTCATTTAGAACACAGCCTGCACTGATGTGGAGCCAGTAGAGTGGAGAGCTATTTCCTGGATTCGAATTTTCATTAATTTTACAACTCTCTTTGCTTAACTGAGTATGCATGGTCGATCGCACGTTTGACTTTTTTTTTTTTTTTTTTTTTGGGGGTAAATTGAAAAAACGTAAAACGGATGAACGTAAGTCGGGGAGCGCCTGTATTAAGTTTCTGGACATTTACTTGGCACACTGAATCTGGTTCTTTCAAAATTGCCATACTTGTTCTATATTGGCATTTTATGAAATATTTTTTTTGACAGGAGTATCTGGATAGACACCTGAGGCCTATTTTTATCATTATAAATAATTATTGAAGTTTATTATTATTATTATTATTATTATTATTATTATTATTAACTGCTACTACTATTGTTGTTATATAATAAACAGTAGGTCATGTAACACACCTGGAACCTGAACCAACACTCAGTTCTGTTTTAGAAATTGCTCTCTGCCTGATTGTCTCACTGTTTGCTCATCTCTTCAAAACCTGTTTTAGTGCAGTGATGGCTGATGACTACCTTTGCATTTTTCCTCTGTTCACTTCTTCAAATGGGTTTGTATGCACGTTGATGGTGTTTTAAGGTCTAATTCGCTTTGTTGTTCCTTGGCCTTACATGTCTCACAAATTGTGGGTATTATTGTGTTTTCAGTCACGGTAGAAAAACCCTTCCACGTTTACAATATTAGCATGTGGTTTTAAGCATGCAACTGACTGCAACATAATTTACTGCTCTGGAACCAAAGGGATCAGATCAGAAACATAAATATGTGAGAAAACACCAGCCAATTACAGGCCACCCTGGTTGAATAGGGTCCAAGTTTAAAACCTTCAAGTTGTTCTAATTAAATACCCTTATATATAAGATTTATATGAGTAGAATTATATTATAAACAATCAATGGATAAAATCTCCAGCTACTCCAAAAAAAGGAAAAAATAGATATTTAAAAACATGTTTATTTTTTTATTCAGTGCATATACTGTATTCATATATTCATCTGCAGTTCCATGAAATTACTCTAATTAGGTACTGTCTATTGCACAATATAGTGTATGATGCTTAATGCAACATGCTACTAAAGTACATCAGTCCACCATCCATGAAATACAATAATATTTTTGTGCGTATACATAACAAGATTTCACCACTTTATAGGAGCTACAGGACCTTGGGGGGCTCAGGAACATCACCGTTCAACTTCCTGATTGGCCAGTCAGTGACGATACGGTCCTTCATCTGGCCACTGCTGAAGCTTTAGCCACAGGTTTGACTTTTAGGTTTGATTCACTTTTGAAATGTCCTGGGTTACAGCTTCGTGTTGAATCATTTCTGGATCATATTTGAAATTCATTAGTGAATAATTTAGATGCGTCATGGAAATTAAGTTTTCATATCCATACTTCAGAACTGTGGAATACTGTACTGGTTATGGAATTAAAGTATTATATAGTTGATATATTTTTAAACATTTGACAGTTCGCTTTCACCCAGCACTATTTATTGGATAGCTAAAAAACAGGCCTTTAACTAATCAGTTAGTTCCCTGTTAACCAGATGCAGTTTTATAGGACTACTGGAACACTATTGGGGTGAAATGATTGTATAGTGGGATTAATTGTTAAGTAGGATTAATTCAATTATTGCTATGCCACTAATGTTGTACTGACCATATAGAGAATTACTTGACCCAGACTTCACCAGAGAGTCAGTCAATGTATGAAAGGGAAATATCATGGTTGAAGGTGACCCCGAGTACATAGGTAGTACGTAGGTTTGAAGACGAGATGTCTTTGCTGGACGCTCAGTATTCTCACGGACTCCTCTCATCCTAACAACAGACTCTTTCAGCTTCTCCCCTTCAGAAAGCACTTCAGGAGCCTTCGGGAAAAAAAATAGCAGGTTTAGTAACGGTTTCTTCCCCACAGCTGTCACCCTATTGAACTCAGTCCCCTGCTGAATCTTCCCGCCCAATCAATACTACACCATATCAGTACCATTCGTACCATTCATATCATACATGCACATGTACATGCTCTCACTGTTGCAGTCGACTCGCAGTGCTTTTCTTCCACGACTGTGTGTACATTCACAGTACACTGTGTGTGTGTGTGTGTGTGTGTGTGTATATATATTTATATATATATATATATATATATAAATATATATATATATATATATATATATATATATATATATATATTATATTATATTATGTGTGTGTATGAGTAGAGGTATGTATGTATGTATGCATCACTCAGGAAAGGAAGGAGAGGACCTGCTGCACGAGGTGGCGTCTCATTATGTTGAGGGTATGAAAGACATGGAGGGGAGAAAACCAGGACCATCAAGTATTCTGGGTAAATGAGTATTGAATAAAAAAATAATAATTTAAGAGGCTGAGATGATTGAATAACATTATTAAAGGAGAATTCATGGGTTTGTTCATAGGGGTATCACAGTTAAAACCAGGTGCTGAAGGTGGTTACCGGATAGCCTACAATCCAGATGGAACGGGATGTGGAGCTGCTATGAGGTCCATGTGCATCGGTTTGAGGTGAGGATGAGACCATGCTAAATGTCAAGCTCACTTCACAGTTTTACTATTATTTACTATAACTTCCCAGTCAATTTACATCAGCAGCTCATAAGAACAATTTAATTGAATTTAACACTGTTTTTTATTCCCAGATACCCCCAACCAGATCAGCTACATTCTCTAGTCACTCTTGCCGTGGAGACTGGCAGGATGACCCACCCTCATCCAACCGGATTCCTTGGTGCTGTTGCTTCTGCCCTGTTCACAACGTATGCTATCCAGCGCCGTCCAATCACAAGCTGGGGGCTGGGTTTAGTCAAGGAGGCTTGTCCAATTGCAAAGGACATTGTGAGGTTGGCAGGTTATGCCATTCCAGAGACGGAGAGAGACTGGGAATACTTTACTGAGAAATGGGAATGGTGAGACTTTTGTGTGAATATGATTTCATTTCAACCTTTGAAGCACAGTATTTTTAAAACATCATGTAACTGTTCTGAGAAGACATTGTACAAGCTCACTTTCTTAAATACATAATACTGTTATTTTATTCATAATTACACTCAAAAAGTCCTAGAAAGTAAGTTATGTATTCTAACTATGTATTTGCATTATGGTACTTCATTAAAATGCATAGCTAGCATGTTACAGGTTAAAGTGACGGCAGGGTGGCATAGTGGTTAGCACATCCACCTCACAGCAAGAAGGCCTGGGTTCGATTCCAGGCCTGAGCGTTTCTGTGTGGAGTTTGCATGTTCTCCCCGTGCTTGTGTGGGTTTCCTCTTGGTACTCCGGTTTCCTCCCACAAAAACATGCACAGAAGGTTAATTGGCTGTTCCAAATTGCCCGTAGGTGTGAGTGAGCCCATATGTGGCCTGGCGAACCATATGGTAGATCATTGTGATCATAGCCATGTCAATCCCTGTGTGAGCATCATTCAAGCTTCCGGGATCAACGTCCATTCCTCTTGATTGGATGTTGACGGAGATAGATAGACAGGTTTAACCAGTGGAGAACTATGAAAAACTATCTGTCTTCCTTTCAGCTTTTTCCCTTTTACTCGGTAGTCGCCACAGCGAATCATCTGATTCGCACGTTTGATTTGGCTGAGGTTTTTATGTCGGATGCCCTTCCTGTCACAACCTTTTTTAGCAAGGGACAGAAATACACTGACGACTTTGCAGCCTACTCTTTACGAAAGTCAGCAATGGTTCTTTTACATGCCTCTCACCATAAACAGTGAGAGACATGGCCCGCCTTTGATAACCCAGTTAACTTCACTGGGGGGGACAGTGACAACCTTGTGGAGAGTGGGACTTGAACCCTCAACCTTTGTATCAGCGATCCAGCTGCCCGATACCACTAGACCACCACTGCCCCTAAAAACCAAACAAACAAAAAAGCGTTTGTAATAAATAGGTAATATAAAATGTAAAGTGCTTTTTTGATCAAAGTCTTTAAGATTTTTTTTTCCTTTTCAGGTATCTTGAACTGAGAGGTTTATCAACTGGAACTGGTCCAGTTTTGTTCCCAGACCAATATGGAGTGGCTGAACGTGACAAGGCATATAAAAGCTTCAGTCTTTCTGGATGGGCGGGACGAAGTGGTCATGATGCACCAATGATTGCTTTGGATGCCTTGCTGGGAGCGGGTACAAACTGGGAGGAGTTACTTAGCCGCGCAGGTTTCCACGGAGGTCAGCGCTTGAAACTAAATTTAAAACACATTATACTCCTTAATGCTTTGTAAGATAAGATTCTTGCAGGAATTGTGATAGGGGGAGATAACAGCAGAATAATAACAACACAACTTCAACACAATGTAATGTAGCTGTGAAGGGGGGCACAAGCCAACGTTCTTTCTCATGTCGGTCCCAAGCCCGGATAAATGCAGAAGGTTGTGTCAGGAAGGGCGTCTGACATAAAACATTTGCCAAATTATGCGAGCCATCAATAAGAATGTCATACCGGATCGGTTGAGGCCCAGATTAGCGACTGCCATCAGTGCTGTTAACCAACAGGGTGCTGGTGGAAACTGGGCTGTTGGTCGAAGAAAGAGAGGTGGGAGGCATGTAGGCAGGGAGAGAAGAGGAAAGACATGAGTCTAGAACTGAGAGTAGGGACTTTGAATATTGGAAATATGGCAGGAAATGCTAGAGAGCTGGCTGACATGATGCAGAGGAGGAAGGTGAAAATACTGTGTGTTCAGGAGACCAGGTGGAAAGGTAGCAAGGCTAGAAGATTAGGAGTAGGGTTTAAGCTGATTTATCATGGTGTGGATGGGAAGAGAAATGAAGTAGGAGTCATCTTGAAGGAGGGATTTGACAGGAACTTTCTAGGAGTGAAAAGAGTGTCAGACAGAGTGATGGGTCTCAATTTAGAAATTGAAGGCGTGATGTTCAATGTTGTTAGTGCTTATGCCCCACAGGTGAAAGAGTGGTCATTGGGGCAGACTTCAATGGACATGTTGGTGCAGGCAACAGAGGGGACAAGGAAGTGATGGGCAGGTTTTGTATCCAGGACAGGAACACAGAAGGACAGATATTGATTGATTTTGCAAAAACTATGGAAATGGCTGTGGTGAATACTTTCTTCCAGAAGAGACTGGAGCATAGGGTGACTTATAAAAGCGGAGGTAGGACCACACAGGTAGACTACATCTTATGTAGACGATGTAATTTGAAGGAAGTCAGTGACTGAAAAGTTGTAGTAGGTGTTGCCAGACAGCATAGGATGGTGGTGTGCAAGATGACGCTGATGGTAAGGAAGGTGAAGAAGGCAAAGGCAGAGCAGAAGACAAAGTGGTGGAAGCCGAAAAAGGAAGAGTGTCGTGTAGTCTTCAAAGAGGAATTGAAACAGGCTTTGGGTGACCAGGAAGTGCTTCCAGATGACTGGACAACCAAAGCAAATGTGATCAGGGACACGGGTAGGAGAGTACATGGTGTGTCCTCTGGAAGGAAAGTAGATAAGGACTTCAACTTGGTGGTGGAATGAGGAAGTGCAGGAGTGTGTACAAAGGAAGAGGTTAGCTAAGAAGAAGTGGGACATAGAGAGGACCGAAGAGAGTAAACAGGAGTACAGAGAGACACAGTGTAAGGTGAAGGTAGTGGTGTCAAAAGCCAAACAGTGGGCATATGATGACTTGTATGATAGGTTGGACAGTAAGGAGGGAGAAAATGATTTATACAGGTTGGCACAGCAGATAAATAGAGATGGGAAGGATGTGCAGCAAGTTAGAGTGATTAAGGACAGAGAGGGAAATATATTGACTGATGACAGAAGTGTGCTGGAAAGAGTACTTTGAAGAGGTGACCATTAAGGACCAGGGAGTAGCAAAAATTAGTAAGGGTGACATGAGGCGGGCATTGAAGAGGATGAAGAGTGGAAAGGCAGTTGGTCCTCATGACATACCGGTGGAGGTATGGAAGTGTCTTGGAGAGGTAGGAGTAAATTTTCTGACAAGAACATTCAACAAGGTCTTAGAGAGTGAGAGGATGCTGGAGGAATGGAGAAGTGTGCTTGTGCCCATTTTTAAGAACAAGGGATACGTGCAGAGTTGTGTGAACTACAGAGGGATAAAGTCGATGAGCCATACGATGATGTTATGGGAAAAAATAATGAAAGCGAGACTAAGGGCAGAGGTTGCTATTCGTGAACAACAGTTTGGTTTCATGCCAAGAAAGAGCACCACAGATGCAGTGTTTGCTTTGGGGATGTTAATAGAGAAGTACAGAGAATGTCAGAGGGAGCTGCATTGTGCCTTTGTGGATTTGGAGAAAGATAGATATGATAGGGTGCTGTGAGAAGTATTGCATGAGGAAGTCTGGAATGGCAGAGAAGTATGTTAGAGTGGTGCAGGACATGTACAAGAGATGTAAGACAGTGGTGAGGTGTGCTATCGGCATGACAAAAGAGTTCAAGGTGGAGGTGGGACTGCATCAAGGGTCAGCTCTGAGCCCCTTCTTGTTTGCTATGGTGACGGACAGGCTGACAGACGAGGTTAGACAAGAATCTCCATGGACTGTTATGTTTACATATGGCATTGTGATCTGTAGTGAAAGCAGAGAACCAGTGGAGGAAAATCTAGAGAGGTGGAGGCATGGCCTGGAAAGGAGAGGAATGAAGGTTAGCCTCAGTAAGACAGAGTACATGTGTGTGAATGAGAAGGACACAAGAGGAATATTGAGGTTACAGGGAGCAGAGATAAAGAAGGTGGAGGATTTTAAGTACTTAGGCTCAACAATCCAGAGTAATGGAGAGTGTGGAAAATTGCTGAAGAAGCGCGTGCAGGCAGGTTGGAATGGTTGGAGAAAAGTGTCCAGTGTGATGTGTGATAGGAGGGTGTCGGCAAAAATGAAAGGAAAAGTGTACAAGACGGTACAAGACCGGGTGGTGAGAACTGTACAGGTGACCCTGGGCTGCCATCTACGAGATCTAGACATATAATACAGGGATCCCTCGCTACTTCGCGCTTCAATTCATGTGGCTTCAGTGCATCGTGGTTTTTTTTTTAAATATTGATTAAATTAAAAAAAATAAAGAAATTAAGGAAGAATAGGGGGAAAAGTTAAGGAAAATGCCGCAAAAATTAGGCCAATTTTGCAACAAAAAAAAAAAACCCTAAACAAACACAAAAAAAGTTAGGATAGTGAATATATTGGTAGTAGGATGCTGAGGATGGAACTTTCAGGCAAACGGCCTCGATGAAGACCAAAGAGAAGATTTATGGATGTGGTGAAGGTAGTTGGTGCAAGAGCAGAAGATGCAGAGGACAGGGTGAGATGGAGACAGATAATTTGCTGCGGCAACCCTTGAAGGGAGCAGACAAAAAGAAAAGAATAAGAAGAACTTTAACACAATGTGTTTTCAGAAGCTTTTTTGCAGCATCAGCTCACAGTAAATGTAGATTACACAAAAAATATACAGCCTACTGTTGTGTGCTGGTCTAGTAACATTGTCAGCCATTTATGGCCCATATTTGGTCTACTGCATAGCCTACCTGCTCCATGTGCTTCGTCCCTCGTTCTCTTAAACATACAATAAAATTCATTGCATTTGTTTTTATCTTCGAGTGTTTTGGACTGTGTCGAGATACTGTTCACTATCATTAAGATGCACGTGACCTGTAGCTGACCCTCCAGCACTGTCTGGAGCCCTTCTATCAATCAGGCAAGCAGCCATCCAATGAAAAGAATGCACTGAGTTTTTTCTCTTCAATGTTATTTTTTTGCAGAAGGGAGTGGTGCTGCTTGCACGACAGAGTATTTCACGACACATAAAACCTCACGATTTATCACTTGGGGATTTTTGTTTTGTTTATGTTTAAAACATAACTACCCTGTTGTCTGCAAAAAAAGGCACAAGTGGACACTGAATTAACATTACGCTACAGTGAGTGACTGCATACTACAAGTTGCAATATCTTGTGCATCATGCGAGTACCGTAACCTACAAATTATAGTATGCATCCATCACATTACAACTTGGTTCACACATCACAGAAGGCAAAAAAGAAACAGCTCGTATTGTATGCATAGGTGAAAGTTACCGTTCCTGTAGAAGAGGTCTGTTTGTTTCTTACCAGTATGGCGTTCAGTTGTGTTGAGACTTACTTTCACCTATGAGCATTCTTCTGTCATTGTTCGATACTGTGATATCATAAAAAATTATGCCTGTTGTTGGTGAAGGAGAATGTAACTACAAATGAGTTTGTATTTTCCGTCTTGTTTCGATTCTATCTAGGAGACAGTGACAGCACCGCAGTTATAGCATGTTGTTGTTGGGGTCTGATGTACGGAATGGATGGAGTGCCTGAGTGTAACTACGCCAATCTTGAGTACAGGGACCGGCTGGAGAACATTGCTGAGAAACTTTATGCTCTGTCACACTGACATCATCCTGTCACATGAGGATGTAAACATCACCAGACAAAATGCTAAATCATTCATTTATAAAAGAAATTGATTTGAGAAATTTCATTTCATATGGTGCTATGATGCATCTCTATAAATAGTATCCCAGTTTTGTTTAACTCAGCTTAGTTTTCTTACCTGTTACTGTATTTTATACCTTGAAAATGTTAATTACTTCCAATTATTACTAGCTTTCACAGCTGTTTTGTGACGAAGTAATGATATTTTAAATCTTAACCCTGTGGGGCAGTGCTTCTCAAATAGTGAGGCGCACCCCCAAGGTATGACGCCTTCGGGGAGCGCGTATGACCCTGGGGAACATGCTTTTCTGGAATAGTGTACGAGAATTAAGTGTAATTGCACCTCCACTCTACTAGTTGGCAGTGGCGCTCTCATTGCCGTGCTATGGTGTTGCGGTTTTTCGCACAAGCAAACGATATGAAGTGCAGTAAACAACCCCTCAAGAAAGAACACAGAAAAAATTCTATGTGTGTGATGAAGCGAAAGGTGGAGAGAGACAGAGATATGAAGATATAAATAAGTCAAGGAGTTTTAATAAGTCAAGTGAGTAAATAAGGATGTATTTTTTATTTTAGGCACATTGGTGCACTTTAAATCTTTTTTATTACAGATTAAAAAAATAATAATGAAGTTTGTAAGTTGAGCTATATTTCTTTCGTTTTTGCTTTTAATGTTAATAAAGATACAACATTATGCAGAGGTGTACTGATGACAATTTTATTGACAAATAATACTATTTATAGTCGCTTGCGGGGATGGAAATGTAGTTTTCTTTCGAGAGGAGGCGCCACAGAAAATAATTGAGAAGCACTGCTTTACGGTAATGACAGAAAGGGCAAACTGTTAAATCTACTTAACAACATGTATTTTGTTCTTTTTTTTAGTCATGATAATATTGTAGGCCAGTTACTTGGTGAACTTAATTACATATACGATGTGGTTTAATGTAGCAAGAGGCTCTTGGTTTAAGGAACAGTTTAGTCTGTTGCAAGCTGATCTAGCTAGAAAAACTATGCATTGTCTGTCAAGTTCTTTTAAATAGAGTTTTAAGTAATTATTGGAATATGTAATGTGCATCTGGTTCTTAATAAATAATAGCTAGCTAAAATAGTAATAAACTGTTAATATATTGCATTTTGTGTGTGTGTGTGTATCTATCTATTTATCTATATATATATATATATATATATATATATATATATATATATAATGCAGCCATGAGGCGGGGGGGGGGCACTAACCAGTGTCTCTCCCCCTTACGCCGGTCCCAAGCCCGGATAAATGCAGAGGGTTGCGACAGGAAGGGCATCCGGCGTAAAACTTCTGCCCAAAAAAAAAAATGCAAATGATCAATACAGAATTCATACCGGATCGGTCGAGGCCCGGGTTAACAACGACCGCCATCAGTGCTGTCAACCAACAGGGTGCTGATGGAAATTGGACTACTGTTGGTCGAAGACGTCGAAGAAGGAGAGGCGGGAGGCGTGTCCGTAGGCAGAGAGAGAAGAGGAAATGCGTGAGCCTCGGACTGAGAGTAGGGACTTTGAATGTTGGAACTATGCAAGGAAAAGATAGGGAGCTGGCTGACATGATGCAGAGGAGGAAGGTGGACATACTGTGTGTTCAGGAGACAAGGTGGAAAGGTAGAAAGGCTAAAAGCTTAGGAGCAGGGTTTAAACTGTTTTATAATGGTGTGGATGGGAAGAGAAATGGAGTAGGAGTCATCTTGAAGGAGGGGTTTGTCAGGAATGTTCTAGAAGTGAAAAGAGTGTCAGACAGAGTGATGAGTCTCAAGTTAGAAATTGAAGGCGTGATGGTCAATGTTGTTAGTGCTTATGCCCCACAGGCAGGATGTAAGCTAGAAGAGAAGGAGAGATTCTGGAGTGAGTTAGATGAAGTGATGCAGAGTACCCCCAGAGGTGAAAGAGTGGTCATTGGAGCAGACTTCAATGGACATGTTGGTGCAGGCAACAGAGGGGACGAGGAAGTGATGGGCAGGTTTGGTATCCAGGACAGGAACACAGAAGGACAGATGTTGATCGATTTTGCAAAAAGGATGGAAATGGCTGTGGTGAATACTTTCTTCAAGAAGAAACAGAAGCATAGGGTGACTTATGAAAGCGGAGGTAAGAGAACACAGGTAGACTACATCGTGTAGGCGATGTAATTTGAAGGAAGTCAGTGACTGCAAAGTAGTAGTGGGTGAGAGTGTTGCCAAACAGCATAGGATGGTGGTGTGCAGGATGACAGTGATGGTGAGAAAGGTGAAAAAGGCAAAGGCAGAGCAGAAGACAAAGTGGTGGAAGCTGAAAAAGGAAGAGTGTCATGTTGTCTTCAAGGAGGAGTTGAAACAGGCTTTGGGTAGTCAGGATGTGCTTCCAGAGGACTGGACAACCACAGCCAATGTGATCAGGGAGACCGGTAGGAGAGTACTTGGTGTGTCCTCTGGAAGGAAAGTAGATAAGGAAACTTGGTGGTGGAATGAGGAAGTGCAGGAGTGTGTACAAAAGAAGTGGTTAGCCAAGAAGAAGTGGGACATTGAGAGGACCGAAGAGAGTAAACAGGAGTACAGGGAGACACAGCGTAAGACGAAGGTAGCGGTGTCAAAGGCCAAACAGAGGGCGTATGATGACTTGTATGATAGGTTGAACAGTAAGGAGGGAGAAAATGATCTATACAGGTTAGCACAGCAGAGAAATAGAGATGGGAAAGACGTGCAGCAAGTTAGAGTGATAAAGGACAGAGAGGGAAATGTATTGACTGATGACAGAAGTGTGCTGGGAAGATGGAAAGAGTACTTTGAAGAGCTGATGAATGAGGAAAATGAGAGAAAAAAAGAGTAGAAGGGGTGACCGTTGAGGAGCAGGAAGTAGCAAAGATTAGTAAGGGAGAAGTGAGGAGGGCATTGAAGAGGATGAAGAATGGAAAGGCAGTTGGCCCTGATGACATACCAGTTGGGGTATGGAAGTGTCTAGGGGAGGTAGCAGTAGATTTTCTGACAAGAATATTCAACAAGGTCTTAGAAAGTGAGCAGATGCCAGAGGAATGGAGGAGAAGTGTGCTTGTGCCCATTTTTAAGAACAAGGGCTATGTACAGAGTTGTGGCAACTACAGAGGGATAAAGTTGATGAGCCATACAATGAAGCTATGGGAAAGAATAGTGGAAGCAAGACTAAGGGCAGAGGTCAGCATTTGTGAACAACAGTTTGGTTTCATGCCCAGAAAGAGCACCACAGATGCAGTGTTTGCTTTGAGGATGTTAATAGAGAAGTACAGAGAAGGTCAGAAGGAGCTGCATTGTGCCTTTGTGGATCTGGAGAAAGCATATGACAGGGTGCCGAGAGAAGAACCGTGGTATTGTATGAGGAAGTCTGGAGTGGCAGAGAAGTATGTTAGAGTGGTGCAGGACATGTATGATAGATGTAAGACAGTGGTGAGGTGTGCTGTCGGTGTGACAGAAGAGTTCAAGGTGGAGGTGGGACTGCATCAAGGGTCAGCTCTCAGCCTCTTCTTGTTTGCTATGGTGATGGACAGGCTGACAGATGAGGTTAGACAAGAATCTCCATGGACTATGATGTTTGCAGATGACATTGTGATCTGTAGTGAGAGCAGAGACCGAGTGGAGGAAAATCTAGAGAGGTGGAGGTATGCCCTGGAAAGCAGGGGATTGAAGGTTAGTCTTAGTAAGACAGAATACATGTGTGTGAACGACAAGGGCCCAAGAGGAACTTTGAGGTTACAGGGGGCAGAGATAAAGAAGGTGGAGGATTTTAAGTACTTAGGCTCAACAATCCAGAGCAATGGAGAGTGTGGAAAAGAGGTGAAGAAGCGCGTGCAGGCAGGTTGGAATGGATGGAGAAAAGTGTCCGGTGTGATGTGTGATAGGAGAGTATCGGCAAGAATGAAGGGAAAAGTGTACAAGACGGTGATGAGGCCAGCAATGTTGTATGGTTTAGAGACAGTGGCCCTGGGGAAAAGACAGGAGTCAGAGTTGGAGGTAGCAGAGATGAAAATGTTGAGGTTCTCTTTGGGAGTAACGAGGATGGATAGGATCAGAAATGAGTACATCAGAGGGACAGCACATGTTAGATGTTTTGGAGACAAAGTCAGAGAGGCTAGATTGAGATGGTTTGGACATGTACAGAGGAGGGATAGTGAGTATTTTGGTCGTAGGATGCTGAGGTTGGAACTACCAGGCAAAAGGCCCAGAGGAAGACCAAAGAGAAGATTTATGGATGCGGTGAAGGCGGACATGAAGGTCGTTGGAGTAAGAGTAGAAGATGCAGAGGATAGGGAGAGATGGAGGCAGATCATTTGCTGTGGCGACCCCTGAAGGGAACAGCCGAAAGGAAAAGAAGAAGGATTTATATATATCGGATTTTCTGAGTAGATCCTTCCGTAGGAGAGTGCTCAATACTTTTTGGTAGAGCAAATAACAATAAAAATAAAAGGACAGGACAAAGACTTTCTATTGAAACTCCATGTATCACTCCAGATCTGTTTCGAGGGGTGGTGAAACCATCCTCTCTCTTCAGGTGATTATAGAAGAATTCCTATATGTTACCTGCTTTCATATTAATTGGTGTGTTTTCAAAAGGAATTTAAATATTTTTAACATAGACGAAGAATACTAATAAAACACATTAAAATTACATAATTAAATCGTGTCGCATCTATTGTCGTCAGTACGGTAATCATCTGCTGTAATGGCCGCCTCCTGTATGCGCCGATAGCGGTGGCTGTGTTCCGAACAGCGCCATTCTTCCTAGAATGTAACCTTGCGCGTTGTCTGGATCAAAATTTACCTACGCCCTTCAAGTAGTGAACTAAACTTAAAATTCGGAGCTATTTGCAACACATTTGCTGGAAGCCGTCAAACGAGACGATTATCTGTAAATTCACTGAATACTGAGGTAAATTATTCGTCATTTTAATTATGTTAGACTTTTATACGTTTTTTTATGGTTCAAGTAGTCATGGTATAGTCTGGGGACGTAGAAATGAAAAAAAAAAAACTCAGACTGTCACGTGCTGTAATTAAAATAATCAAGAAAGAATTAATTCATTTATTGTTTTGTGGGTGTCAAAAGTATCATGTACAGGTAAAAGTATAGCATTGTAATTGAAGGTTTTTTTTTGCAAGTTACAATAATTACTACCAGTTATCGAGACATAACTTATCCAACGTCATTATATTACAATGTCGCTCATCCCGAAATGTTCTTTCTTTGTTTAGTTTTATTTCATTGTGATGACCCCTTAATATCAACTTCCTATGTTTCGACTACGGAGGCTTCTTGCCCGGGTTAATTTTCTGTCCAGTTGTCGCTCTCAGGCAGCCAGTGACGTCGCCCATCATAAATATGATGTCATCGTGGTCGGTGGTGGCCATGCCGGAACCGAGGCAGCCGCCGCTGCTACTAGGATTGGAGCCGAGACGCTCCTTGTTACACAGAAAATTGAAATGATAGGTACGTCACATGCCAGTTGCGATGACGTATACGTGCTGATAATTTAAATAATGTGTGTGTAGTTCTGTCCAATCAGAATTTCACAGCAACGTGGAAGGCATGATAATTAATTATTGCAAGTCCATATAATTCCACAAATAACATGATACAGCAACATTTTCGAGAGGTATGGAGTAGCTGAACTACCCATTTTGTTCCAGGGGCACTGTCATGCAACCCTTCACTGGGAGGAGTCGGAAAAGGTCACCTGGTGAAGGAAGTGGATGCGCTGGATGGCCTAATGGGTCGGGCAGGTGATTATGCTGGTGTTCATTTCTCTATCCTTAATCGCAGTAAGGGACCTGCAGTGTGGGGACCACGGGCACAACTGGACCGGGAACGTTACAAGGAGTTCATCCAGGTAGCACTTTCCACTTGTGCACAGAGCGATCTGATTGGATGTGATTAGACTAGTTATTTATAGAATTGTTTAATTATATTTAACGCATCTGAGTACTTTTTTATAATGCATTTTTTTATCTCTTATCTTCTCTCAGTCCGAGTTGCTAAATACACCCCGACTGACTGTGATGGAGGGATCAGTGGAGGATCTAATTGTTTCTGCTGCTGACCCAGCGAAACCAGGGAAACACAGAGTGACTGGAGTTCGCCTTGGTAAGGAAAGAGCCTATCCTTCCTTTGAATTCCCTTTGACTTGATTTAAACCATCACTCACATCTGAATTCTTTCTGTATATCTTCAACCACAGCAGATGGCCTTGGGGAAATACGTGCTGCTGCCATCGTCATCACCACCGGCACTTTCCTGTCTGGCTCCCTCTTCATGGGCCAGACCACCTCTCCTGGAGGGAGGATGGGAGAACCCCCTTCCTGTGCCAGTCTTTCACACAATCTTAGAGAAGTACTCGGGTTAAAACTCGGCCGTCTGAGAACCGGAACGCCACCTCGGCTTATTAAAGACACAGTCGACTTCTCGCTTGCAATGCTGCACACTCCTGACTCACAGCCAACTCCATTTAGCTTCATTAACCAACACACACACTGTAAGGTGAAGATTCTGTCCACATCACTATGTGTAATAACAAAATCTAGATTCTTGTGAAATGTGATTGAATTATAGTGCTTGCTTGTAGCCTGAGGATCAGCTCCCATGTCACCTGACCTACACAACACCAGGGGTAGAAGAAGTGGTGCATGAAAGCCTGCATTTGAACTCACACATCCAGGAGGACACCAAAGGACCTAGGTACAGACGCTCCCCGACTTACATTTTTAATTGGTTCCGGACGGCCGAACGTAAGTTGAAAGTGAACGTAAGTTGTTACAGTGACGTATAACGTGTGACGTATGATGCTCAGACTACTATACATCCACAAATACCATTACCGTATCTCATAAAACGACCCTAAATCAATTATTATAAACTTTCTGTCTTCCTTTCGGCTTTTTCCCTTTTACTCGGGAGTCACCACAGCGAATCATCTGATTCGCATGTTTGATTTGGCAGAGGTTTTTTTTACGTCGGATGCCCTTCCTGACACAACCCTTTTTAGCAAGGGACAGAAACACGCTGATGGCTTTTCAGCCTACTTTTTTTACGAAAGTCAGCAATGGTTCTTTTACATGCCTCTCACCATAGACAGCGAGAGACATGGCCTGCCTTTGATAACCTAGTTAGCTGCACTGGGGGGGACAGTGACAACCTTGTGGAGAGTGGGACTCGAACCCCCAACCTTTGGATCAGTGATCCAGCACCCTAGACCACCACTGCCCCACCAATTATTATAAACATAACATTGTAAAATAATATCAAATATATCAAATAATATCAACATTAATTTCAAATAAATTAAATTCAAGCAAAATAATTTAAAATAGATACATTTTGATCAAATTCACTCATCAAATATCAAATACAGTATCAAATATAACCTTTAACATTCTCTATGTCTGCTTGTAAACTGAAGCTAAAAACCAAAAGTAGTTTACTTGCTGTGCTTGACACAAAGTCCGGGTTATACGGACTTCCGATCTTTCAAGCGAGCAAGGGCGCCGTTGAACTCATTTATTACTCAGCCTGCACTGATGTGAATCACCAGCAGAGCGGAGAGTTCTCTTTTTTTTCTGGATTCGGGTTTTCATTCATTTTACAACTCTCTTTGCTTAACTGAGTATGCATGGTAGATTGTGCCGATCCGAGCAGATAGTTAATTCATCTCTGTGAATGAGACTTGCACCCATGCTAGTAGGCTTACGCTTCTGACCAAGCATATTTGCTTAGGGTTACAAAGTCCGCAAAACAGTGTAAAAACTGTAAACACAAAAATCACAGAGACGACGGGTAACACGCTATATATATATATTTTACTTACAGCTGCTCATTCGCGCATGTGACGTCATACATGGGTTTTACTTCTGGGTACAGAACTCACGGCTTATCTCGATTCGCGGGAAGGCCCAGAACCGTACCCTGCGAATGTCAAGGGGCTACTGTATGTCTAAACTCAATTTTGTGAAAAAAAACACCATAAAATAAAAAAAACGTAAAGATGGATGAACGTAAGTCGTGGAGCGTCTGTACTCAATGCAGGCAAAAAAATGAACTGCTCCTATTCTGTACTGAGTACTTTTTTAATATAAGATCATGTTCTCGAGCATTATATTCCTCTTATATATGACCCACATCTGATACCTTCTGCTGAAGATGTTACTAAATCAAACACTTCATTTGTTTGTCCTCAGGTATTGTCCATCCATTGAGTCCCGAGTTCTGCGTTTTCCAGGTCGACAGCATCAGGTATGGTTGGAGCCAGAGGGCTTGACCTCTGAACTCGTGTACCCTCAAGGATTGTCTATGACAATGCCCCCTGAGCTGCAGCTCCGGCTTCTCCGAGAAATTCCTGCCCTGCGCCAGGTGGAGATAAAAACACCAGGTACACCCTAAAAAGCTAATTTTTTACTCCTTTTGACACATTTGAAAGATGTGTAAAGAGATGATCTGGTCTCTTTATGAAGTCACTGTAGAAATGATAACGTAGTGTAAGAAATGTCCTGTGATTAACACTACTGACTCCATAAGATAAAGTCTTTCTAACGTCAGTGACACATTTGTATCTCTTTCTATAGGTTATGGGGTGCACTATGATTATGTGTGCCCAATGCAACTCTTCCCTTGGCTGCAGTTGAAATGCGTACAGGGGCTTTTCCTGGCAGGACAGATTAATGGGACAACAGGCTATGAGGAAGCAGCCGCACAGGTACAAATCACAGCACCTCCTATAGTACAGGTACAAAAGACTGAACTTTCTACAGTAAAAGTAAAAGACATCACCTCCTACAGTACAGATACAAAACAACACTAATACAACACAGGTACAAAACACAACACATCCTATAGCACAGGTACAAAACACTGCACTTTCTACAGTACAAGTAAAACACAGAACCACCTCCTATAGCACAGGTATAAACATCACCTTCTAGATAATAGGCACAAAATACAGAAGCTTCTATAACATGGATACATAGTACAACATCTCCGACAACACAGGTATAACATACATTTCCTACACCCCAAGTCCAAACTACAGAACCTCCTACAGCACAGGTTCAAAACACAGCACACCCTAAGACACATTAACAAAACATTACCCCTACAACACAGATATGAAGCACAGGATAAAGAATAGCTCTTTTATCATCAAAGGTAAAATACAAATCTTTCTTCAGCACAGGTATAAAATACAGCACCATATACAGCACAGGTAGAAAACAGCAAAAGCACAGCACATCCAACATCACAGGTACAAAACATTGCACCTCATACACCCATAGCACAGAAACAAAACACAGGACCTCATACAGCACAGGTACAAAACATTGCACCACGTACAACACGGGTACAAAACACATCAACTCTTACAACTTGGGTATAAAGCATTGCGCCTTGTACACCTACAGCACAGGTACAAAACACCTCTACAACACTTACTACAGCACAGGTAAAATACATTGCACCATGTACACCTACAGCACACATACAAAACACATCAGCTCCTACAGCACAGGTACAAAACACGCCTTCTATAGCACATCTATAAAACTCATCACCTCCCACAGCATAGGTACAAATCAAAACACTTCCTACGACACAGGTACAAAATACAACAATACCTACAACACATGTAAAAAACACTGCACCTGATACACCTACAGCACAGATACAAAACAAACACTTCCTACAGCTCAGGTACAAAACCCAACACCTTTTACAGCACAGGTACAAAACATTAAATTCCTCTTACACCTACAGCAAGACATAAAGCAACACCTACATCACAGATACAAGACACTCACCTTCTACAGCATGAGCTACAAAACACATCATCTCTCACAGCACAAGTCTAAAACACAACATTTCCTACAATATGAGTTTTATGATTTTTTTTTCTTGTTCCAGGGTTTGTGGGCAGGTGTTAATGCTGGAAGAACCGCACTCTCTCTCCCTCCTCTGTCTCTGTCCCGGACGGAGAGCTATATTGGTGTCATGGTTGATGATTTAGTGAGTTGTGGTGTTACTGAACCCTACCGTATGTTCACCAGCCGTGCTGAGTTCAGAACTTCACTCCGACCCGATAATGCAGACCTGCGCCTGACACTCAAAGGTACACGAAGTTTTCACATTCAGCTTTAACTTTTGATGAGGTTTAGAGTGATAACAGGTCACAAAAACATGCAGTTTAATCAGCGTATTGATTTAAAACTGACTTGGAACCCTTGCAGGTGCCTCCTCCTTCCTTATTCTCACTAGTAGATTAACATATATACATACCGTACCATATACTAAGTATATGTACTATATTCGAGCACACAGACTGGTATGTGTTCAATCAGAGCGCTGATCTGGAGGACTACACATCAGCTGTTCTGTTTCATTTCTGCACGGCCGCTTTCTTGCCCACATAGTCCATCAGAGCCTTTCCCAACCAGAAGCCATGGATGAACGGCACAGTGTGGCTCCTGCTTAAAGCCTGGAACACAGCCTTCAGAGCAGACGACAAGCTGGCTTATAGCAAAAGAGCATCCATCTGGTAAAACTCAGGTACAAACAGTGTATCAGAGAACAATTTACCAACAACAACCCACGCAACATGTGGAAAGGTATAAGGACCATCATGAACTATAAGCATAGCATCCAGCAGGGTAACTATGACCCCACTCTGCTTGCCACCCTGAACAGCATCTTTGTATGCTTTGATTCATCGAGAAACAGGGAGACTGTACGACCCCCCCCATCTTCCAGAGAAGCAACAGCATCCATTTGCCCTGCAGTGGCACCAAGTGTGTTCTACCCTGAGGATGATCAACATCAACAGGGCTGCAGAACCAGATAAGGTGTCTGGCCAGACCCTGAAATCATGCGCTGACCAGCTGGAAGGATATTTCCTGAACATTTTCAACCTGTCTCTGCTGCTTGTTGTGGTCTCTGTCTGCCTCGATCGAGTCCTCCATCATTGTGCCCGACAAATTAGCCGCCACCTGCCTCAATGACTACAGACCCCGGTAATCATGAGTGTTTCAAGAGGATCCTCCTTAATCACATCAAGGATGCTATCCCCACAGGGATGGATCGCCTTCAGCTTGCCTACAGGGAGAATCGGAGGTTCTGTAAGCGGATGCTATCTTGCTAGCATTCCACACAGCAATGAATCACCTAGAGCACCTTTTGTCAGGATGCTACTTGTGGACATCAGTTTAGCTTTCAACACTGTTCTCTTGGAGAAGCTGGTACTGAAGCTCAATAACTTGGGACTGTAAGTCACTTTGGCACAACTGGATCAAGGACTTTCTCAACAATCTCATGTGGTGAGGGTAGGAAACTCTACATCATCTATCCTGAACCTGAACACTGGAACGTCACAGGGCGGTGTGCTCAGCCCGGCCGTTTTCAGCCTCTTTACACAAGACTGCTCTGCTATCCACTAAACAACCACATTTGTGAAGTTTGCCAATGACACCTCCGTGGTAGGCCTTATATCAGATGATGATGAAACACACTGTAGAAAGGAGATTCAGCAGCTGCTAAACTGGTGCTTAACTAAAAACCTCAGGAAATGGACTGTTTGTAACACTTCCTTGAAAGCAGTACAGAAAAATCAAGACCAGCACATCCAGACTGAAAAAGCCGTCACACCTCTTGAAATCTCACACGCACATGCAACCCTCCTCCACTGACACATACTCACTCACTCACACTCTCTAATACCGAAGCCAGTTCTTTGTAAAAAGACATTGAATCCACAAACTCTGACTATTGTACTGCCGCAATTTACCTTGTTTACATTCTAGTGTACAGAGGGGGCAGTGGTGGTCTAGTGGTCTCGGGCGCTGGATCGCTGATCCAAAGGTTGGGGGTTCGAGTCCCACTCTCCACAAGGTTGTCACTGTCCCCCCCAGTGCAGCTAACTGGGTTATCAAAGGCGGGCCATGTCTCTCACTGTCTGTGGTGAGAGGCATGTAAAAGAACCATTACTGACTTTCGTAGGCTGCAAAGCCGTCAGCGTGTTTCTGTCCCTTGCTAAAAGGGTTGTGATAGGAAGGGCATCCGACGTAAAAACCTGTGCCAAATCAAACGTGCGAATCAGATGATTCGCTGTGGCGACTCCTGAATAAAAGGGAAAAAGCCGAAAGGAAGACAGACAGATATTCCAGTGTACAGACGCTCCCTGAATTACGTTCATTCAAAAAAAAAAATTACAAGTTGAGGTTATCGTGCTCTCTTTACGTAGTACAAGACATACCTACATGGTACGCTGACGTAATACGCTACTTACGCATGGCGCTGCGTCTATTGTTTACAAACGACAGACTGAACGTGCCCTGCTTATTCCCAGTTCTCCGCGTGTTACGCTTGTGTTAAGACGTCGTCTCTGTTGTCTTAGTGTTTACACCGTTTTGAGGACTTTTGCAATCCTTAGCAAATATGGTTGGTCACAAGCGTAAGCCTACTAGCATGGGTGCAAGTTTTCCGGCATATGCCGGAATTTCCGGTTTTCCCAAGACTGAATTAACTATCTGCTCGGATCGGCGCAATCTACCATGCATACTCAGTTAAACAAAGAGAGTTGTAAAATGAATAAAAACCCGAATCCTGAAAAGAAAGAGAACTCTCCGCGCTGCTGGTGGTTCACATCAGTGCAGGCTGAATACTAAACAAGTATTCAACAGCGCCCTTGCTCACTTGAAAGACCGGAAGTCCGGATAACCCGCGCTTTGTCTCAAGTACAAGCAAGTGAACTCCTTTCGGTGGAGTGCCTCACATCTTGTAAGTGTTGATTGGCTGTTTTAAACACAATGTAAAGTGGCTCGGCTCAATGCAAATTTGCAGCGTGTTGTGTTTAAAATGGTGCGAATGGTTATATTTGATACTGTATTTGCTATTTGATAAGTGAATTTCATTAAAATGTATCTATTTGAAATTATTTTGCTTGAATTTAATTTATTTGAAATTAATGTTGATATTATTTGATATATTTGATATTTTACAATGTTTTATAATAATTGATTTAGGGGTGTTTTATGAGATACAGAAATGGTATTTATGGTATGCATAGTACAGTTTGAACGTCATATGTCTCTGGAACATACAGTAACAGTCCTTGCGTTGAATGGAACTTGTTTGTACATTTTTAACTTTTTTTGCACAGTTTAATGCTGAGAGCCTCATACAAAATTTCATTGTGTGAAGTACATCTTGAGTATAGTATTGAATTATTTATCATTGTATTATATTCATTATTGTACCTGAGATGAAAGTTCTCTAGTATGAGGACATAGATGCTCACAATTCGCAGTGTCACTTTGACTAACAGGAAGAGAGTATTGTTATGTACAGTAATAGTGAATTTTTGGGGAGTAATTGTGTGATTTCTCTTAGGTTTTGAAGAAGTGGGGTGTGTGTCGTCACAACGCTATACTGAAACTTTGCGAGTGAATCATCTTCTGAGTGAAGCACTGGTCGCCCTGCGGTCTATCACGTTGTCCGCTCCACGCTGGAGAGAGAAACTGCGAGATACCAGGATCAGTGAGGTGAAAAGCACACTTATCAGGTAATCACACCCAACCATAATGTCAGAGTCAAACATAAGATAATTAATAAATGAAGTGTCCCATGGCTTTGACGAACAAATAATTATTATACCGGCATATTTTTCAGTGGCGAAGAGATGCTGCAGTATAAAGAGGTCTCGTTTGAAATGTTGGTCACCCTCTTTCCTGAAATTTTCAAACCATATCTAGAATTTTCTCAGCGGATTAAAATTGAAGGTTGGTAATACCAAAACATGGGAAAACTGGGTGTGCCACAGTGGCGCAGTGGTTAGCATGACCGTCTCACAGCAAGAATGTCCTGGGTTCGATTCCTGGGTGTGGAGTTTGCATGTTCTCCCTATTCCTGTGTGGGGTTCCTTCTGATACTCCATTTTCCTCCCACAGCCTATAAAACATGCACAGTAGGCGGTTTTGGCCGCTCCAAATCACTCCTAGGTGTGAGTGTGAATAATTGTGCGTGTCTTGGCCCTCACCCAGGGTCGGCTGAGATGGGTGCCGGCCTCCTATCTATCTAGTGCCCGAGTCGTAGGATGACCATTGGCGACGCGCCATGAAGGATAACGCCCTGGTTATCATCTTCATGGAGGTTTTCTTGGAAGGATTAGTGCAGTGGTTTGCCATTGCCTTCTGCACGATTTGAACCTACGGGCAATTTAGAACGGCCAATTAACCTACTGTGCATGTCTTTGGATTGTGGGAGGAAACCGAAGCACCCAGAGGAAACCCATGCAGGCATGGGGAGAACATGCAAACTCCACACAGAAACGCCCAGTCCGGGAATCGAACCCAGGCCTTCTTGCTGTGAGGCGGACGTGTTAACGACTACACCACCGTGCCGCCGCCAGCCTCCATGCGACCTTAATCCTAATTAAGTGATGTAAAAATAAATGAAGTGGGACACGCATTAGTACATGTTTTTATCCAGAGTAACTGTGAATGTGATGCCAGCACCTATGTTAACAGTTATGGAAGGCAGCGTGTGTGTTTGTGTATACTGTATATCCATGTCTCCCAAAAATATAAAAAATCTATGCACCCTAATAAAATGCCAGGTTTATATGATGTAAAAGTGACCAAGATAAATTAATTTAAAGCTCACTGTATTGCCCATAATATTCTGTTTTTCAGTTGAATTATGCAGCTTGTAAATAATATTAAACATAGAAAAAGTTCTGAAATTAAATATCTTGGTCTCATTTGTAACATGACAAAAATCTGGGGTGTGTAGAACTTTTATAAGTAGCCTATAGTTATAAATGTATTCCACGATATACTACAGTGTTAGTCATAAGTTTGGACAACACAGTCTATTTGAATATATTTTTGTATACAGTTGTGTTCAAAATAATAAGTATGCTGTGAAGACAGTGAAGCATGGTGGCGCAAGCATCATGGATTAATTTAAATACATCAGAATACTTAGAGGTCATGCTGAAGAGAAAATGCCCTTGAAATGGGTGTTCTAACAGGACAACGACCTCAAACACACCATTAAATGGGCAACATCTTGGTTTTTGACAAGATTGACGTTATGATCTACAGACCTTAATCCAATAGAAAACTTGTGGGATGACATCATAAATGCAGTTTCTGAGGCAAAACCAAGAAACACAGAACTGTGGAATGTAGTCCAATCATCCTGGGCTGGAACACCTGCTCACAGCTGTCAGAAGTTGGTTGACTTCACAACACAGATGTGCAGCAGTTCTCAGAAACAGTGATCATACAACTAAATATTAGTTCAGTGATACAAAGGAAAATAAAATCTTACATTTTTCAGCTTATACAGTGAATGATTGAGTTTGTAGAGAAGAATGCAGACACTGCTTTTTTTTTTAACAGTCTTAATATTCTCTTTTCTTCAATTTCTTTAAAGGGATAACACAAATTTGATATTTTTCTTCATGATTTGATTTGAAATAGAATGTCGTGTTCCCAATACATTTGTATTGAAATAAAAACTATTAGGATTTTGAGCTTTATTCACTTTTTTAAACACATTGCTGTTATTTTAAACACAACAATATGCCTGTCACCTGCTTTTCCCCCTCGTAGCCGTGTACCGTCCTCACTGTGAGAATCAGAAGCGAGAGATGCAGAGGATACAGGAGGAGGAGAGTCTTGCGTTGTCCCCAGATATTGACTACCTTTCACTTCCTGTCTCTCTCTCCGATGAAGTCCGAGAGGTATTGGATCGAGCGCGGCCCGACACCGTGAGTGTTTTTAACCTCAGGTTAACACAGGGTGTGAATACTTCTGATTCCATCGAAGTGCATAAATGAGCAGATAACATGACTTTTCCCAAGACTCAACTCAACTCAATTGTGAATTTAATCAGCGGTTTTGTCTTTATTGTGGAAATACTGATTTAAAAGAAAACTGTGTGTGTGTGTGTTTTTTTTTCAGTTGGGAGCAGCGACTCGTCTGCCAGGCATCACCCCGGCTGCCATCATCCACCTGCTCAACTACATCAGCAAAACAGAACATAAACCAGCAAGTAAGAAGTCAGGAACACAGAGACTCACACAGGAAGGAGTGTCATGACCTGTTACTGTAAAGGACTTTACTTAACACTGTGTATTAGAAAACAAGTCTTTATTTCATAGTATAAAAATAAATGATCTACAAAAAACTACACATTTTCACTGAAGTTGAAAAATTTCCATCCAACTATCCATTTTCTGAACCGCTTAATCCTTATATTAGGGTCACGGGGAGGCTGGCGCCCATCTCAGCTGACTCCGGGCACAGGCGGGGTACATCCTGGACAGCTCGTCGTGTTATTGCAGGGCCAACACTCACACAACCATTCACACTCACACCTAGGGGTGATTTGGAACAGCCAATCAGCCTACAGTGCATGTTTTTGGAGTGTGGGAGGAAACTCATGCAAGCATGGGGAGAACATGCAAACTCCACACACAAACACCCAGGCTGGGAATTCAACCCAGGTCTTCTTGCTGTGAGGGGGACGTGCTAAGCACTACTCCACCGTGCTGTATAACTTTACAATTAACTCAAGAACTATCATAATAATTAGATAAGAAGCATTTTAAATAACAAGATAAAATTAAATACGTTTTAACCAGGTATTTTGCAAATTTAAGATGTGTTAACAATTATTGATGATTCTCCATCACTTCATCATGCCTCACATCCTGTCTAGTTCTTCTGCCCCCCTGGAGAAGAACCCGAATGGAAACTTCCATTCTGGTTGCGGTTTGGCACGGGGAGGTTCTGGGTACACAGTGGTGTCAGAGAAAATCACTTCAGTGGTCAGAGCAAGAGGAGAAATGCTGGAACACTGGAACAAGAAATTTGACATTTTAACACATGATTCCTGTACAACACAAAAATGTCTCAGCTCTCCTGGCTTAAAGACAGAAAACTTCTCACCTTCAGGATCTGACAGCTGAAGACGTATTTGACCCCTAGGATGTGATACTGGGGCAGAGCCAACAATCCTCTCCGTGCCCAGAGGAATCTTACTGAAAGAGACATAGGCACGAGACACCCTGTCTCACACACATCAGCCTGTAGAGTAAACAAATAAGAAAACTCACTGACAGACACCCAGACATCAGTTTCACCGAATTTCAAGTTACAACTAACACAGATGTTTCTTTCATTCAGGATTTAGAGCTTAATTTAGAACAAGCGTTTAATCCTGGATTTACACTTGGGCACGATGTAGGCGATCTTTAGGGTGAAGCGCCATGAATTACGAGCACAGTTGGGGAATAAAAAGGATGTAACCAAATTAAATTAAAAAAAGTTGATCAGGAATTACCGGAGCAGGTTCTGGGCATTCCTGTGTAACAACCCTACTCTTTTGTGGTGATGATCCAGCTGTTATGGTAACTGTGTCAGGGATCCTTGTCCCCCGGAGGATGCTGTAGATCTGAGCTCTTAGTGAAGCGCAGTCCTGCAGCATTGACCTAAATAAATATTATAGCATTGTCTCAGTGATGACACTCAAAATGTTTTTAATAATCAGACTTCACAGAGTTCATGATGTAACCCTTTTCCCCCCAAACGGTATACGTATACCTGAAGGTGCAGCCGGTGAAGGTGTTGTGTGCGAACAGAATAGGTGCTCGGTTGGTGAGGTCAGTGGAGCACTCTCCGCCCAGGGAAAGTCCAGGAATCGTTAACTTACAGTTCATCAAAGTTCAAAACCAATCATATAACACGTGCCTAGCATTACTTATACAGCACACCTACTACAATCATTTAAGACACATACACTGAAGACCTGCCCACCAACCCCATAGTGCAGTGGTCTCCAACCACCAGTCCGTGGACCGGGAGTGGTTCGTGGCTCAATTGGTACCGGTCCGCAGAAGAAATAATTAATTATTTCCGTTTTATTTATTATCTGAGTCTGAACAATCTTTTATTTTGAAGAATGACCGGATTCGCTCGGTTATATGTCGGTCATTTGAGCGCTAAAATGTAATCCACAAGGGGATGCATATGAACAGAGGCGTGCTGGACATGTTTCAAACAATAGCGGGGATTTGGGGTGAGACTGAGCCTGAGCCTTCATTCTCTGAGCTGGTGCACCATCACCTGTTTTTTTTTTTGTTTTGTTTTTTTTAAGAAAAGTTCAAGGTCTACTTCCCAACCAACTTTATTTCAGCTTTATTTTCAAAAATAACATTCATGGAGTGATTATTATTATTATTATTATTATTATTATTAAAATTTGAATTCATTGAATTCAGACTTTGAATTCTGGGTCAGAGAGAGAGAGCAAGAGAGAGAGAGGTGGTTCCTGAACGTGTGTTTGGGAAGGTGCTTTGTGTGGAGGAGAAACTCCTCTTTTTTGAATACCTGTTGCAAAAGGTCAATTATTAAAAGGTATTAGTATTTGCTCTCGAGATATTTACTTTGCCGCCGAGCTTTCGGGGCAGGGAGAACATTTTTCCCCTCCCATTACCGATTGATTGGTATTTAGCCTAAGTTCGCTAAGTCGCTAATCTGGTCAAACAAAAGCGACGTCAGGTATTTGGGAGGGTTTTTTCGGTCTCCCGTGAGCAAATTGAAATTAACCAACACGTTAAATAGTTAGCTAGGTAAGTGAATTGTAATATTAAAATAATATTCATTAAAAAGCGGCTACTTTTTTCCCTCAGGCTTTGTTTGGTACTCGACAGATTTCCGGGAAGTTCGCTTCGCTAGCGTCTCATAGCTAATCCAAAACCTGCTTTTGTTTCTCTCCGTGGGCTTATTGGTAAGCCTTTTGGTATACGGGATATTTTGGCGTTGCCTTCTGGCTGCTGTGTTCTGGTCTGCTTGGCGTTGCGTTGAGTGCAGGCGAACTCCTGATTTGACTTGTTTCTACCCCGTTAAAATTTAATTGTTAGCAGTAAGCCGGCCCCTGCAAAAGGCCATTTATTTGCTCTCCCCTGTTTTTATTGCGGCTGCTGCTTGGGTTCCCAGGTTTGTAATTTTTGGTTTTTGAGCTTCACTCTCGGCAGTTAAATACTTTTTAATTGCTTTTAGGGTGTGATAGGTCATAGTTAGGGGTTCAAAAATGTGGCCAAAACTATGTGACGGTTATGCGGAATGATCGCTTCTTCTGGAGACGGATTTTCAGCGTGCGTCCATCTGCCCCCGGTGCCAGCTGATTGCGCATCTGGAGAGCAAGATCCTTGGTCTTCAGGGCCAGTTGGCGGCACAACATAGTCCGCACTGGTAGAGTTCCCAGAGGAACTGTGTACGCTGCTTAGGAGATGGTGTGTACGCCACATCCGGGAAGGGGAGAGCCCAGAACAGGCAGGGAGAGAAAGTTGGGTAACAGTAGGAAGGCAGCGCAGGAAAGGGCGTGCACACCGTACAGCGACAGCTTCTCCAGAGGTTGAGGTGTCCAATCGATTCCAGTCTCTTCAGGAACTCGACTTGGCCCCGACCCTGAGAGTGAGGGGATTGAGGCCCAGGGCACCCTGGCCACCTCTTCCCCAAAAGAGGGAGTTGGTGATAGTGGGGACTCAATTATTAGAGGAATAGATAGTGTAGTCTGTTCGGACGACAAGGAGTCTCGTATGGCGTCTTGCCTGCCTGGTGCCCAGGTAGGAGACCTCCTTGAGCGTGCGGACAAGCTCCTGGCCAGAGCGGGAGGGATCCAGTGGTCGTGGGTCCACGTAGGGACCAATGACATAGGTAAGGGTAGGTTTGAGGTTCTGCAAGACAAATTCGTTGAATTAGCTGAAAAACTTAGGGGCAGATCCTCCACGGTAGTCTTTTCTGAAATTCTACCAGTACCACGTATGCGAGCACAGGGAAGCAGAATCTTATCTGGAGGTTTAACACGTGGCTACGAACCTGGTGTAGGAAAGAGGGGTACAGGTTTATGGGGCACTGGAACTTCTTCTGGGGCAGGCGTGACCTGTTCAAGTTTGACGGCTTACACCTGAACCGAAGGGGCACCTTTGCATTGGGTCAGCGTATGTTGAGGGTAGCTCAGCCGTATTTAAACTAGTTTCTCGGGGGCAGGGAGGTCAGAAGGTGTTGTGGATAGGGATATGCAAACTGCCCTGATGGAAGCTGACAAGGCCACATGTAATGGTGATGTAACTTTTTAGAGAATAAAAGAATAGTGGAAGGCTCGGAGCAGCAGGCAGATGAAATCCAAATTGGTAAGTGTAGTCAAAATAGGCTGAAATGTTTTTATTTAAATGCTAGAAGCATAAAAATAAATTTCAGGAACTAGAAACTGTTGTTATTGGTGGGGGCTATGACTTAGTTGGAATTACAGAGACCTGGCTTAGTGAAGAGGACGGAGATGAATATAATATAGGAGGTTATAAGCTTTTTAGGAGAGATAGACTCAATAGGAGGAGGGGGCGTGGCACTCTATGTAAAGGAAAACCTGGATGTGCATGAAATTACTGAGATGGGGCATGTCTTGCCCTGTGAGGATATTTGGGTTAGACTCATTGGCAAACAAGAGACTGGTTTAAACATAGGAGTGTGTTATCGACCGCCAGCTTCAGACAACACTTTGAATGAACTACTTTTCACGAGGATTAGGCAGTCTTGTAGTGGAGGTAAAACTTTAGTTATGGGAGACTTCAATTATCCTGCTATAGATTGGGATTTGGTGAAAGCGCAGGGTAAGGAGGAGGAAGCATTTTTAGATGCTATAAATGATAGTTTTCTGCTGCAGTATGTCAATAATCCTACAAGAGGGAATGCAGTTTTAGATTTGGTTCTCTGTAATGACCCTGATAGAATTCGCAATGTAGAGGTAAAGGAGCCACTTGGGACTAGTGATCATTATACTATTAGTTTTGATGTGTTATGGCAAGTTACAAACTTATCTTTGAAAAGCAAAATTTTCAATTTCAGGCGAGCCAAGTTTGACAGGATGCGTCAGATTTAAGCAAAATAAACTGGACATTGCTCCTAGATTGTACAACTGTAAATGAAATGTGGGGTAGATTCAAGGGAGTTTTACTAGATGCTCAGAGCAAATTCATTCCAAAAGTGTGCAAGAGTAAGTTTAAAAGCGTAATCTCCAGTGGATGACCTCTGATATTCGTAGGAGCTTAAGGGAAAAAAGAATCTTTATAAGGCATACATGAGGGACAGAAATGAAAACACTAAGGCTGAATACTGTAATATGCGAGCTAAGGTCAAAAAGAACTGAGGAATGCTAGGAGGCAGTACGAAAGAAAAATTGCAGAAGGAGCGAAATGTAATCCTAAGCGCTTTTTTTCAGTTCTGTAACAGGAAAAGAGAAGGTAAAGTTGAAATCCAGTGCATAAAGAATGAAGATGGATCACTGCTGTATGAGAACAAGGACATAGTTGATACTCTAAATGGTTACTTTGTTGACAATTTCACTACAGAGGGACTTTTATTTGGCCGGAGGAAATTGTCAATTCTCAAGCTCATTTGGCAGAAATTGAATTTGGAGAAAATGAAGTATTGGACAAGCTGCGTAAACTTAAGACAAATAAGGCAGCAGGCCCAGATGGGTTATACCCTAGGGTGCTCAGGGAGGTTTGTGAGATCATCTCTAAACCACTGTTGGTTATTTTTAGGCAGTCATTAGTGACTGGAGAAATTCCAAATGATTGGAAACAGGGTATCATTATACCAATATATAAGAAAGGGGATCGTACAGAGCCAGGCAATTACAGGCCTGTCAGTCTTACTTGCATAGCATGCAAAATACTGGAATCTATCATAAAAGACAAGCTTGAGTCATTTCTTGAGCATAATAACATCTTGAAGGATAGCCAACATGGTTTTCGCAAGGGTAGGTCATGCCTGACAAACCTTTTGGAATTCTTTGAGGAGGCCACAAATACTTATGATCAGAGTAGGGCCTATGACATTATTTATTTGGACTTTCAAAAGCATTTGATACAGTACCACATGAGAGACTAATTTTTAAAACGAGGTCAGTTGGAATTGTAGGAGGTATTCTGGAGTGGATTAAGAACTGGTTACAGGACAGAACACAGAGAGTTGTGGTTGGAGGGATTTCATCTGAGCAAGGAATTGTGGGAAGTGGAGTCCCTCAGGGATCTGTGTTGGGACCCTTGCTCTTCCTCATCTACATTAATGACCTTGATAGGGACATTGAGAGCACATTGGTGAAATTTGCTGACGATACTAAACTGGGCGGTTTGGCAAATAGTCTGGAGTCTACTAAGGTTATTCAGGACGATTTGGATAGACTTCAATTTGGGCAGATACATGGCAAATGAAATTCAATGTCGCTAAATGTAAAGTTCTACATGTAGGGAATAAAACATTAGACAGGAGTATTTCATGGGAGGTTTAAAACTAGAATGTTCCTCTCAGGAAAAGGATCTGGGTGTGATGGTTGACCAGTCCTCACTGGTACTAGCCACTGTGCGTTAGCAGTAAAAAGGCAAATAGGATGGTGGGTTACATAGCCAGGAGTATTGAGTATAGATCTAAAGATGTTGTCCTTCTCTTGTATAACACATTGGTTAGACCACATTTAGAGTATTGTGTACAGTTCTGGGGACCATACTTGAAAAAGACATCGAGACTCTCGAAAAAGTTCAGAGAAGAGCAACAAAGCTAATTCCGGGTATAAAAAGGAATCCTATGAGGAGAGGCTGAGGATCCTAAACCTTTTCAGTCTTCAAAAAGGAGAATTAGAGGTGATCTGATTGAGGTCTTTAAGTATCTTAAGGGGATTAATAAAGTCAACTATGCCCGACATTTAGGCCAAGTTCTGTAAGTAGAACTAGGGGTCATAAATGGAAGTTATTTAAGGGTAAATTTAGCACAAATATTAGGAAATATTTTTTCTCGCAGAGGGTAATTTCAGTGTGGAATAGATTGCCTAACCACGTTGTCGAAGCAGAAACCTTACAAGTCTTCAAAAGCAGACTTGATCTAGTGCTGGATACCATCTAGTCATGAAAAAAAAAAAAAAAGTGCGTCTTTAAGGTTAGAGTGTGCGTCTTTAAGGTTGGAGTCACTTTAGAATAGGACAATGGTGAGCTTAGTTGGGCTGAATGGCCTGTTCTCACCACTCATGTTATGTTATGTTATGTTATGTTAATAATAATAATATAGGGCAATGGTGGTCTAATGGTGTAGGGTGCTGGATCGCTGATCCAAAGGTTGGGGGTTCGGGTCCCACTCTCTTATTTTATATAAACATATTTACAATACAAACAATCTATGATACCCCCCCCCCCCCCCCCCCCCCCCCCGGTCTGCGGTAAATTTGCCATGTGTCGACCGGTCCGTGGTGATAAAAAGATTGGTGACCACTGCCATAGTGGAATAACACCACACCAGACATTTTTTTCCAGAAGTTCATTGGATCCCGGAAAGAATGTTTAAATGAAACTAGGCAGCCATTTTGAAGACTTGATTTTGCTCTCATTCAAAGGGTAAGATATCAAGTCGATATATATGTATGTATAAGGATCAATGGCTTACCGGTATATAATGTTCTGCATGTTTTATGTGTGCATATACAGTGGGGCCAATAAATATTGGGCAACGTAAAAATGTGCAAGTTCACCCATTTAAAAAGATAAGAGAGGTTTGTAATTTTCATCATAGGTACACATCAAGCTTGAGAGACAGAGTGTAAAAAAAAATATCCAGGAAATCACATTGTATGATTTTTAAATAATTTATTTGTGAAAATGGGAGGCCAACAAGTATTGGGCAGCTAGAAAACAAACATTATTTCGGCCCCCACTCATTAACAGTATAAATGACGCCTGTTTGAACTGATGAGATGCATAAGAGACACCTTCAAACCTGCACACATCTTCAAACTGTCAGACTGCAGTCTTCACCATGACCAAGACCAGAGAGCTTCCCAGACACCAGAGATAAAATTCTACAACTGCACAAAGCTGGGATGAGTCAAACTGCAATTGGTAAACAATGTTGTGAGAAAAGATCAACAGTTGGAAACATTATTAGAAAATGGAAGAAGTATAACATCACTGACAACCTCCCTAGGAGTGGCGCTCCATGCAAGATCTCACCTCGTGGGGTTCAAAGGATCCTGAGAACAGTGAGTAATCAGTCCAGAACTACACGGCAGGAACTGGTCAATGATTTGAATACGGCAGGAACCACCGTCACAAAGATGACAATAACTAACACACTGTCGTCATGAGATGAAATCCTGCATTGCCCGAAAGGTTCCCCTACTAAACAAAAACATGTAAAGGCCCGTCTGAAATATGCTAAAGAGCATCTGGACGATCCAGAGGAGGATTGGGAGAATGTGATGTGGTCAGATGAGACCAAAATTGAACTTTTTGGTTTAAACAGCACTCGCCGTGTTTGGAGGAAGAAGAATGCTGAGTTGCATCCCAAGAACACCAAAACCTACTGTGAAGCATGGGGTGGACACATCATGCTTTCTGGATGCTTTTCTGCAAAAGGGACAGGAAGACTGCACCGTATCAATGGCAACATGAATGGGGCCATGTATTGTGACATTTCGGTCAGAGCATTAAAGATGAAACATGGCTGGGTCTTCCAGCATGATAACGATCCAAAGCACACAGCCAAGAAAACCAAGCAGTGACTCCGTAAAAAGCATATCAAGGTTCTGGAGTGGTCTAGCCAGTCTCCAGACCTCAACCCAATCGAAAACCTGTGGAGGGAGTTAAAACTTTGAGTTGGCAAGCGACAGCCCTCAAACATCACAGCTCTAGAGAAGATCTGTGCAGAGAAGTGGGACAAAATACCAACTAAAGTGTGTGTGTGTGTAGACCTGGTCAAGAACTACAGGAACCGTTTGAACTCTGTCATTGCCAACCAAGGCTACATTACAAAGTATTCAAAGTAACTTTTGCTGGCTGCCCAATACTTATTGGACTCCAGTTTTCACAAATAAATTGTTTAAAAATCATACAATATGATTTCCTGGATTTTTTTTACATTCTGTCTCAAGCTTGATGTGTACCTATGATGAAAATTACAAACCTCTTATTTTTTTAAATGGGTGAACTTGCACACTTTTACGTTGCCCAATACTTATTGGCCCCACTGTAAGAGCCTGCCCTTTCCCTGTAGAGATAATTCATTTAGTTTCATATCTTCATTCCTACAATAGGTTTCCTGTGACATTCATCAGAAATGTGCCGTCTAACTGAACATGTTATTGTATTTTTATGATTTTTAAATTGTAATTTATAATATTTATTCTTATTTTAAGGAATGATTCCTATGTACCTGCACCAATTATTTGCTGAAGACAGGATATTCTATGATATCTACCAAACCTGTCTTGTTATCTAAAATTAGAAATAAGTGTAAAGTGTTATAAATGCACCCAAACTGTTTTATAATTTCAGAGTGATAACCTGTAGCAGTATAACTCACAAAAATAATACTTTGTTTGAAGTCTGACAGGAGGTAGCTCTGCCCGTAAATTCTAACCGTATAAAGAAATAAAGTCTAACTTGACTATATTTAAAGGCAGCCTCAGACTGACAGAAAAAAAAAATACAAAAAGCTGTTCAACGTGTTAGCTATATGTGCAGATGAACATGACATTTTAAGGTATAAAATATTATGCTATTTAATATTCACATTGTCATGGAAAAGGAGGGAAAACAGGAAGAAAGGATACAGGTCCTACTTGTCCACCAAACCAGCCAATCACCGGAGTCCCAACCTCCAAGCTAACCAATGGCAATTCAGGAGGAGAAGATGGGGGCGAGGCCAGCTGTAACCCAGTTTGTTCATTAATAAAAGTGACTTATTACTATAATTGGCAAAAATAATGTTTTAGTAACATTCAGATAATAATCTACTGTTACTGTGACTCAGTTGTATACGCTGGATACTCTACCAGTACTGTTATACTTTGTGGGGCCGGTGGTGTAGTGGTTAGGGTGCTGTGCTCATGATCGGGAGGTTGTGAGTTCGAATCCCACTGAGACCCTCACTGTGCTAAGACCCCTGGGCAAGGTCTCAACCACAAGTGTGCCTCTGTTCACCCAGCAGTATAAATGGGTACCAGTAAAATATACTGGGAAGGTAACCTGCGATAGACTAGCGTCCTGGTTGCTTCACGCTACAGAAATGGGGGATAAGTACCAGTCCAATGAGCCCCTAGGCTCAGGTGTAAAAACCCAACAGACTTTACCTTACCTTACTGTTATACTTTGCTGTTACTCTTCTACTGTTGCCACACCCTGTTGTTACCAAATGCTATGGTGACTATAGAACAGGAGAGCTGTTACAATGCTATACTCTGCAGATACTGCTGTAGTTTCCATCACTGTACAACCAACACGGCCTACTACGGCTCTGATGTTACCATACCCTGGTTTTATGCTTAAGTGTTTTAATTACACTATATTACTACTGCTGCAGCTTCCGAAATCTACTCTTATTATACTGTACTGTACCCTGTTACTATACATTACTGTTACTATATTCTAGTTCCCACAATTTTACTATTAATATGCCCTACTGTTACTGTAACCCTACACTCTATAGTTAACCCACTCTACTGTCCCAAGACCCTGCCATTCGTCTTTCCATACTCTACTGATACCATACTCTACTACACCATGAGCGACCAACTGTTCTATTTAATCATTTTCTACTTTTAAAATGTACTGGGAAACAAGTGACAACTGAGAATAGAGCAACTGGAGTCCAGGAAAAACTGCAACTAGGGTAGGAGGATGGGTTATTTACCATTCCCATAGCCTTACTTTCAGGCTCGACCAAAATAACTATTACTGATATAATTAACTATTTCAGACTTTATTTTCATCATATACTGTTTTAATGCTTATTATACACTATTGCTACTGGGGCAGTGGTGGTCTAGTGGTATAGGGCGCTGGATCGCTGATCCAAAAGGTTGGGGGTTCGAGTCACACTCTCCACAAGGTTGCCACTGTCCCCCCCAGTGCGGCTAACTGGGTTATCAAAGGCGGGCCATGTTTCTCACTGTCTATGGTGAGAGACATGTAAAAGAACCATTGCTGACTTTCGTAAAGAGTAGCTGCAAAGTCGTCAGCGTGTTTCCGTCCCTTGCTAAAAGGGTTGTGACAGGAAGGGCATCCGACGTAAAAACCTCTGCCAAATGAAAATGTGCGGATCCGATGATTTGCTGTGGCGACTCCTGAGTAAAAGGGAAAAAGCCGAAAGGAAGACAGACAGACACTATTGCTAGTGTTTATATACTCTACTCATACAATAAATGTCTGTCTGTCTTCCTTTCGGCTTTTTCCCTTTTACTCGGGAGTCGCCACAGCGAATCATCTGATTCGCACGTTTTGATTTGGCAGAGGTTTTTACGTCGGATGCCCTTCCTGTCACAACCCGTTTTTAGCAAGGGACAGAAACACGCCGACGGCTTTGCAGCTACTCTTTACGAAAGTCAGCAATAGTTCTTTTACATGCCTCTCACCATAGACAGTGAGAGACATGGCCCGCATTTGATAACCCAGTTAGCTGCACTGGGGGGGGGGACAGTGACAACCCTGTGAAGAGTGGGACTCGAACCCCCAACCTTTGGATCAGCGATCCTGCGCCCTATACCACTAGACCACCACTGCCCCACTAACTAAATAAAAGAATTAAAGAAACCAGTATAAGCATCCAAACCTGAAACTGCACAGCATGTTGTTGCAGTATTTGCGTTCCAAAACTCGCGTTTATGACACTGGCTTTTACTGTCGCTGCTGTAATTTCTCCTGTACTGATATATGTAATCACATATTCCACCTGAGATGGACAGGAAAGCATTTGCATTAAGAAGTGCTCATGAAGTACCAATAAGATGTTCAGATAAATAGAGCACAATCAGCTTCTGACAGTAACCATTTACTGGACAGTACTTTGGCTAGGTATGGCTTCCAGTCGTTCCTATTTAGTAAGCCACCTTGTTTTAAGACGGAATTGTCCATTTACAGCCCATTATACTCTTCTGTTACAACTATTACTCAGAGTTTCTGGAATATAAATTCTTGAAAGCATTAGATGTTATACAATATTTTGACATAAAACCCTTGCACTGACCCTTGACACCACGTTCATACAGGAACCATCCTGCTCAGTTACGTCAGACGGGTTGTCCAGCGGGATAACTGGAATCTAAAGTGGTGGGATGCACAGACTTTTTTAGTCGAATGAATTTGTATTATAATAAAAAGATATATTTATCAACTGGCTTTTTTATTGGCAAATTATTGAATGATTAGTTGTGACTACAATTACCATAATGTTTGAAATGTTGGTTTCTGAGGGACGCGGAACCTGTAAAAATGAAGAACAATCATCAATTTCTAGATAATATGTATAGACCATACTGTATATTTGCATAACAGTGTACTGCATATCATTTGTACAGAGCTTCAAGGAGCAGGGAAATAATAAACTTATATTCACTATCAAAGCTAACAAAGAGTTCAGTCTTCCAACACGTACCCTTAAGAGACTGAAACCTGTGAAGTAAGTGCTAAAACTCAGACTGCTGTCTCTCCTACATGACTGAGCACTCACAACTCGGGAACAGAACAAGGATCCAGAACGCAGAAACTCTTAAAAAAAAAAAAAAAAAAAAAAAAAAACATAACTTAGACAAAAATACACGTTTATATGTAAAATATTTCAGTTCGTGCAATTAGAGGATAAAATTAAAATTAACCATACTTGCAGGATTTCGCTCAAGACAAGACGATGATGCCACGGCTGATGATGGCTGTCTGAGGACACTCACTATGGATGTGCCATTGTAATATGTCAGAATGACATCATCAACCTGTGGCAGAAAGAACATGACAATTTGAGAAGCCTTTATAATTTTTGTAAAATCCATTCAAAATCCAGAGCAGTACAGCAAAAACAAATTAATCAGAAAGACCCTTAAGAAACCTACCAATGACAATACACCAATGCCTAGTGTATCCACCGAATCATTTTAATTTAGCCTTTACTAATTAATAACACATTCTGAGTAAAGTCTTGCTTATAATCACCGCACACGAGGTAGCTTAACACAGTGCAAAGTTGAGGAGACTAGCGTAATGTCTTCAACCACTTCCTCAAATTCAGAAGTCAAGCTGTGATTAACAAACCTTATAAACACTTGAGTTCGGAGTGGCGATGATGTCCACTAGTGAGAAGTGAGGAGAAAAGATGAAGAATGGTCCTTCAGAGAGAACAGGTACCATTTGGGCTGTGCTGGAAATGTCTAAAAAAAAAGCACAATGATAGATATATTTATATATACTGTACACTGTATTGACACCATAAGTGGCCTCGTGGTAAGGTGCCGGATTACTGATCCCAAGGTTGGGTGTTCAAGCCCCACTCTCAACAAGTTGTCACTGCTGTCCACCCATTGCAACTAACTTGGTTATCAAAGGCCGGCTATGTTTCTCACTGTCTATGGTGTGAGGCATGTAAAATAACCGTTGCTGACTTTCATCAAGAGTAACTGCATAGCCGTTGGCGGTTTTCTGTCGTGCGATGGCCTGGGAAGCTGTCCAGGGTGTACTCTGCTCTCACCCAGAGTCAGCTGACATGGGTGCTAGTCTCCAACCCTAATTAGGATTAAGCAGTTCAGAAAATTAATGAATGTCACCATTATTCTGTACAAACAATTCATTCACATGCTGAAAAGAAAAGATGATTTAAAAATGTAGGACTGTAAAGTGATAAAATAAAGTAATTGATCAATTACATGTCTGTGATTATTTAACCTAAATTAATCAAATGTTTTGCTGTGAATGTATTGTGTGTGTATTTTATATACAGTATATATATATATATATATATATATATATATATATATATAGTCAACCTTACTGACTGACATATATGTACATGTGTATATAATATCAACAAATACACATTCAATTCTATAAATGCTTATAATAGCAAACATTCAAAAACAATGCGTAAGATGTAAATAAAATATAAATACACACATACAGACACATGCACACCTCACATAAAAATTTAAGTAGTTTTGTGGGTTGGTTTTTTTTGGCTTTGTTTCATAATTGGTCTTGTTTTGCAGCATTTTACTTAACTTTTCCCCTTTTTTTCCTTAATTTCCTTATTTTTGAAATTTTTGATGAATACTTTTGAAAAACTCGCGATGCACAGAAGCTGCAGAAACTGAAGCACAAAGTAGCGAGGGATCACTGTACACACACACACACACACACACACACACACACACAAACACAGTGGTACCTCATCTATCGAGTGTCCCTTATAACGAGTTTTCCATGATACGAGCTTTAAACTCCTCTAAAATCTGCTCCACCCAACAAGCAAAAATTCACTTTATGAGCTCTCCTCAAAATGGCTTTTCCAGGCCGATTAGTCTTGTATTCTGCGTGTATTCCTCCGTTGTCCGAGAATGCCTTGTGTAGTGCTTCTCAATTATTTTCTGTGACGCTCCCTCTAGGAAGAAAAAAAAAACATTTCAGGCCCCCTCAGCACCCCACGTGTGTCTATAAATAGTGTTTACTGCACTTCATATCGTTTGCTTCATTATCGTTTCCCTACACCATAGCACGACAATGAGAGCACCTCTTCCAACTACTGTAGTGGATGAACAATTACAGTAGGCCCCTGTTTTTCGTGATGGTTCAATTCCGGCCCTTCCCTCGAATCAAGAAAATTGACGAGTTATTGACGCAGTTTTAAAACCCTATGTATGATATGCTAAAACGGGGTCGGGAACCTTTTTGACTAAGAGAGCCAAAAAAAAAAATTTTTTAATCTGATCCTCTGAGAGCCAAATATATTTTTTAATACTGAGACCAACAATTCTAGAGTATAATAAGACTGAATTCATTTTAAACAGCATTGTTATAACAAAGTTATTTATTAATAAGAAAAGTACTTCTTAATATTAATGTTACTTCTGGTGCTGCATGGTTTTGCTGATGGCTTTATAGTCTGGTTGATACGTGCTGAGGTCGGCTTCATGCAGGCGTTTAGGCTTCCATCTATTACACGTGACCGAGGTTGGTCTTGATGCTTTTCAGTTGTGAGAAGGACTGCTCACATGCGCATGTGGTGCCAAACATGGTCAATACAACAAGACTCACAGGCTGCAGTGTTTATGTGACAGGAAGCGCGTCCCAGGTTTTGGCAATCAACTGGTCTGCAGGTTGAAGTTTTTTCATTCTGTCCATTTGTGTTTTGCTTGTCAGCTCTGCTTGGCTTCTTGCACATGAGCTGATCAAAAAGAGGGAAATTGACCTCTTTACCCAAAAACAACTCACGAAGGCTATTGCACATAATCCAATAAAATTAGAGTTTCAAGGTATCGGCCCCGCCCACACACTGGAGTACAGAAAGGACTGGCTCTCCGCTGCGCGCCACAGCGACAAGTGCATTTAAAATAGATGTATAGCTTGAAATGAGTGAGCTTTATTTATGTTTTTGTTTTATTTGATGGCTTTTTTCTGTTTTTTTCCCTTTAAAGGACAGCGAAATTATGTAGTAGTTATTCTGTTAAGAAAGGCCACCTGATTAATCTGAGAGCCAGATGCAGTCATCAAAAGAGCCACGTCTTTCTCATGAGCCATAGGTTCCCGACCCTTGTGCTAAAATATACTTCTTAAACACATTCTATAGACAATTGTACTCATTAAGACAGTAATAATGCAGTAAAATGTAATAATGATTAAGTAAAAATTTTTATTTTGCACTGTGATAATATTTATTAATGAATGAAATGCTTGGGCTCCTAACCAGAAGCTAGAGAACATGCAGGGCGTTTGAGGGGCATCATAGGGCTTAAATAATAATTAAAAACACACACAAAAAAAATGAATTCACAATTCAAGCAATCATGTTGATGACATGTGTGGATGGAGAAAAAAAAAAGAAGAGGTGTACACATCATCTGCAACCAATAAGCAGAAGGAAGAAACAAAAGCTCTCGGCCATTGGCTAAATTTGAATCACACCAGTGCCAGTTATTTCGGGGTTTGTCGCCAATCTACGAGTATGCGGGGGCGCGAGCGCTGAACCGCGAATGGTCAAAGGTCAAATGGTCAAAGGCCATTAAGTACACTTAATTCTAGTACAGTATGTCAAAAAAGCATGTTCCCCAGGGTCATACACACCCCCTAAGGGGGGGTGCACCCCACTATTTGAGAAGCACTGGCTTGTGGGAGCTCATCATAACCCTTTCCTCGCTCGCATTCGTAGAATGCACACACACAAAATTGTTCTCCTCTTCCTCTGTTACTGACCACCTCCTACCTGTCCAAGTGACATCTTCGCCGCAGTCGATGAGCAGAACGGTGAGTTGACATTGTTTATTCTTGTTGTATCATTAATGTTAATGTACATGTATTGTTATTATGAAATATTTATTGTTTTTACATGTTTATCTTTAATATATTAGGTCAAATATACGTGCTTGTGGCAGGTTATGAGTTTGGGAGGGGGTCGGAATGGATTAATTGGTTTTCTGTTCTTTCTTATGGGAATTATTGTTTCATCTAACGAACTTTTTGGCTTACGAGCTTGCCCTTGGAACGGATTAAATTTGTTAACTGAGGTATCACTGTAAACACATACAAACACACACCATTTGAACTAAGTGGCTTTCCATTCGTCTGAGACAACCAGGCTGATATTTGTGGCGCGCTCCACCGAAAGTAGGCGCTTGTCGCAAGTGATGCATGGCGCTTGTGAGACATAGTGTGGCTTATCCGAACTTCCAATATTTCAAGTGAGCAAGTCATGGTTGAATACTAAACAAGTATTCTTGCTCACTTGCAATATCGGAAGTTCGGATAAGCCGCACTATGTCTCACAAGCGCCATGCGTCACTTGCGGCAAGCGCCTACTTCCGGTGGAGCACCTCACACTTATTAAGAGGATGTGTGTGGGTTGTGTATGTGTTGAGTGTGTTTGTTTGAGAAAGAGAAAGCCATGACATCACTGGATGTAAGTTACATGTGATATGTCCAAGAGGAGGAGGAAGAATATGGAAAGAAAAGACTTTTTGCTGAAACAACATTTTTTTTATTATTCTATTCCTTCTTCATTTTTCAATCCTACTTAGGGTCATGGAGGCTGGCATCAATCTCAGCCAGTACTGGGTAAAGGCAGGATACATCCTGCACAGCCTACCAGGCAATCGCAGGTCCAACACACACACAATTACTCCCACTTACATCTATGTGTAAATTGAAACAGCCAGTTAGCCTAATGTGGATGTTTTTGGACTGTCGGAGGAAACCAGAATACCCAGAGGAAACCGACGCAAACACGGGGAGAAAATGCAAACTCCACAGAGAAACGCCAGATCCTTGGAATCGAACCTGGGACCCTTTTGCTGTGAGGCAAGCAGGCTAACCAATCGGCCACCTTGCCACCCTGCAGAGATACTTGTTCCTCTAATTGGCAGGGAAAAAATGCACACATTCAACATCTTGATAATCCACCAGAGAGCACAAGAAAAAAGCTGAAGTATGTAAAAAGAGAACTGTAGAAAATATCAAGAAAATGTGCTCATTTACACATGACTCATTAACATATAATTACAGTTACAGTACTAACTGTCATAAAGAAGAACAAGAGATAATAAGTGTGAGAAGACAAGTGTTACCGTTCTCTTGGAGAATACAGAGGAGAAAACCTGTGTCCATCACCAGCTGAGGGTCCACATTGGCTCGAAATATCAGCCACCTCTCGATGCACACACCAGCCCTTAAAACAAGCCCAGACACAGCAGTCAGACAGAAATCTGTTATTTTATGATGTCATTGGATTTTGGTTTCTGAGCTGTTTTATGGGAGGTACAGATTAAATAGTAAATGACGACAGCAATACGTGATTAGGGAGTGATTTAAGCTCACCTTGTTTCTTGTCTACAGTTATCAAAGACAGAACTCAGATCAGTGATCCCGCAGTCCACAGTATCACAGCAGCAGTCGAGATCGCAGAAATCAGGAGTGATGTCGCATATGCAATCTAAAGAATCACAAACAACGATGCTTTAAAACAATAGTGTGAGGATGCCCTGCAGTTCAGCACAGTGTAGAATAATGAAGAAAAATAGCACATGCCAACAAAATGTGCTCATTCAGGTGTATTACAGGAAGTCCATTTCTGGTCCTAAGAAAAATTTGAATGTTTATCTATAATCACTCAACACACTTAAAATATATGAATCACAAAATCTCGAAGATCCTTTGAGGAGTTAATAAAAAAAGAAAGAATACTTTAGGATTATGAGATCATTCAGAATTTAAGAATGTGATGAGTTAAAGCTTTCGACAATCTCTAAAATAAAAACAAGTTAACAGGTTAGCCTTTTTGGGAAGCACAGTGGGTTAATGATTAGCATGTTCACCTTACAGCAAGAAAGGACTCGAACCCAGGACGGTTCACGCTTTCCCCCAAAGTAAATAAACATGCATTTTAGGCTAGTTAAAAAGTAAAGTCTGTTGGGCTTTTTACATCCGAGCCTAGTGGAAACTGGTGCTTATCCCCGGTTTCCATAGCGTGAAGCGAAGAGGAGTTCAACTCCTCCTAGATGAGATGCTTGTCCATCGCAGGTCACCTTCCCAGTATATTTTTACTGGTACCCATTTATACTGCTGGGTGAACAGAGGCACACTTGTGATTGAGACCTTGCCCAGGGGTCTTAACACAGTGAGGGTCTCAGTGGGATTCGAACTCACAACCTCCCGATCATGAGCACAGCACCCTAACCACTACGCCACCGGCCCCACATTAGGTGAGTTGGATATTCCAAATCGCCCAGTGCGGCTAACTGGGTTATCAAAGGCGGGCCATGTCTGTCACTGTCTATGGTGAGAGGCATGTAAAAGAACCATTGCTGACTTTCGTAAAGAGTAGCTGCAAAGTCGTCAGCGTGTTTCTGTCCCTTGCTAAAAGGGTTGTGACAGGAAGGGCATCCGACGTAAAAACCTTTGCCAAAATGAAAATGTGCGAATCAGATGATTTGCTGTGGCGACTCCTGAGTAAAAGGGAAAACGCCGAAAGGAAGATAGACAGACAGACCCCTAGGTGTGAGTGGTGGTTGGCCTTGTAATGGACTGATTAGCTATTCAGACTACACACCTTCCCTTCTGACATTAGCATCAGCCTCCCTGTGACCCAAGTAGGATTTAGAGGTTTGGCAAATGGGTGAGTGAGTGATTGTTTTGTCCTTTTGTAAAATATAAAAACAAATGAATGAATGAATGAATGAATTAAAACAATGAAATCAAGTTGTCAACTTCTTCTTCTTCTTTTACTTTCGGCTGTTCCCTTCAGGGGTCGCCACAGCAAATCATCCGCCTCCACCTCACCCTGTCCTCCGCATCTTCTTTTCTGACTCCAACGACCTTCATGTCTTCCTTCACCACATCCATAAATCTCTTCTTTGGTCTCCCTCGAGGCCTTCTGCCTGGTAGTTCCAACCTCAGCATCCTACTGCCAATATACTCACTATCCCTCCTCTGTACATGTCCAAACCATCTCAATCTTGCCTCTCTGACTTTGTCTCCAAAACATCTTACGTGGGCTGTCCCTCTGATATACTCATTTCTGATCCTATCCATCCTCGTTACTCCCAGAGAGAACCTCAACATTTTCATCTCCACTACCTCCAGCTCTGCCTCCTGCCTTTTCCTCAGCGCCACTGTTTCTAAGCCATACAACATCGCTGGCCTCACCACCGTCCTGTACACTTTTCCCTTCATTCTTTCTGACACTCTCCTATCGCACATCACACTGGACACTTTTCTCCAACCATTCCAGCCTGCCTGCACACGCTTCTTCACCTCTTTTCCACACTCTCCATTGCTCTGGAAATCAAGTTGTCAACATTAAGCAAAATTCTAAATTTTTAAAAACAAATATTTCAAAATAAGTGACTGTTTTAATGCAACAGGATTTAAAAGAACAACAAAAAGTCTTTAGTTTAAAAAATCTAGTTTCTGAGACCATGAAGCATTTTGTTATTTATTTCACATATTGTTTTTGTTTAAAAAAAAAATAAAAATGAAATTAATTCAGTATTACTGGGAGGGGGGATTGTTTGTTTGTTTTTGGTAGCCTTTCACATTTTCTCAATCAGAGTTGTGTAGGAGTAATTTTCACAATCTCAGTACCATCCAATGTTCTTGTAGTCTGTGGGATTTCCGGAGTTGGGACCGTGGACGTGACCGGACCATGAGTACTGGCTCTGGGTCCGAATTCCTGCTTTGTGATGTCAGGAGACTCTGTTGCATTTACGTCCGCTGGAAAGTCTGTTGTTTCATTCGCGCGGTCTGTAAACGAATCTTTCAGGTGTGTCGGTGGCTGAGTTGGGTCCTCTTGGCAGTGTGAAGTACACTTTAATAAAATCACTGCAAAAGCTCCGACGAGCTGCACGACGACACGACTGATCGCCATCCTAATTTACAACTATGTGCACGAGAGTAAACATCGATTTATCACATAGTTTATCCGGATAAAGTCAACAACGTACAAAAACTCATTAAATATATAAACATACAGCTATTTATATGTTTTATATTTACGGCATAGTATAGTTATTTAGTTAATGATAAGCACAAAGCGTGCGTCGCTACGCCGCCATACCGTCGTCAAGGAAGTATCCTATGGGACACTTCCGTGTTTCTGTTTTCTTCAGCCAATCGTGGCGTCGGAAAATAAAACGTCACGGCGTAACCGGAACTAGCGTAATCCAGAGAGAGGATTAAAATAATAATAATAATACGTTATCTATAGATGAATACTTCTGTTGACGTTTAGAATATATTTCAATATATTAGGTAAACTACTACAACATACAGCAGAATAAAATCGGAATAAAAGAGAATTGAGAAGAGAATCGAGAATTTAATGCTCTTCTTCTTCTTTTACTTTCGGCTGCTCCCTTCAGGGGTCGCCACAGCAAATCATCCGCCTCCACCTCACCCTGTCCTCCGCATCTTCTTTTCTGACTCCAACGACCTTCATGTCTTCCTTCACCACATCCATAAATCTCTTCTTTGGTCTTCCTCGAGGCCTTCTGCCTGGTAGTTCCAACCTCAGCATCCTACTGCCAATATACTCACTATCCCTCCTCTGTACATGTCCAAACCATCTCAATCTTGCCTCTCTGACTTTGTCTCCAAAACATCTTACGTGGGCTGTCCCGCTGATATTCTCATTTCTGATCCTATCCATCCTCGTTACTCCCAGAGAGAACCTCAACATTTTCATCTCCGCTACTTCCAGCTCTGCCTCCTGCCTTTTCCTCAGCGCCACTGTTTCTAAGCCATACAACATCGCTGGCCTCACCACCGTCCTGTACACTTTTCCCTTCATTCTTGCTGACACTCTCCTATCGCACATCACACCAGACACTTTTCTCCAACCATTCCAGCCTGCCTGCACACGCTTCTTCACCTCTTTTCCACACTCTCCATTGCTCTGGATTGTTGAGCCTAAGTACTTAAAATCCTTTAATCGAGAATTTAATGCTCTAAAGAGGATTAATCTAATTTGGAATTGTATATTTCTGAGAAGATGAATATTTATTGATAAATGATGTGAATATTATTGTGGAAGTGATATGATTCCTATTGCATGACAAAAGATTTATTTTTTCCTGATAGACCTACAACTGTTTATTTCCAGCAGTAAATATTTAATATACAATATAATAACTGAGCATTTTTGATTAAGCAATTTAAATGAATGCAGTCTGTGGCAAATATAGCTTTTTAAAAAAACAATAAATATGTTACATGATTACTATCACAATCTTTACCAGATACACTATCGTGCGTTTTCCGTCCAAGAAGATCCACACTAGAGAATTCCAAAACCTCGCTTTGTTGACAATCCTTGACAAATTATTACTAGTTTAATGATAAATATTCTTTATCCAATTAAATAGATGAACTAATTATTGTATTAAAATTAAAGATCAGATATTTTTGTATTGATTCATTTAGTAAGTGGCTGTATAGGGCAGTGGTGGCCTGGTGGTAAAGGGTGCTGGATCGCTGATCCTAAGGTTGGGGGTTCGAGTCACACTCTCTACACGGTTGTCACCCAGTGCAGCTAACTGGGTTATCAAAGGCCGGCCATGTCTCTCACTGTCTATGATGGGAGGTTCATTTACAAGAACCATTGCTGACTTTCATAAAGAGGAGCTGTATAGACGTCAGCGAGTTTCTGTCCCTTGCTAAAGAGTTGTGTCAGGAAGGGCATCCCGACATAAAAACCTATGCCAAATCAAACACGTGAATCAGATGATTCACAGTGGGTGACCACTGAAAAAGGGAAAAAGTCAAATGGAGAAGAAGTAAGTGGCTGTATAATACATTGTATATGTACAGAGAGATTGATATTAATAAACTATTTATAATCTACCACAAGAGCAGGGAAAGATTAAACATATCTGTGATGATGTCTGCCAGTTCCTGAGCATATACTTTGAGAACACAACCTGGGATGTTTCAGCATTTTTCCGTGTGTTTATTTTTTAAAAATATTTACACACATGAGGCGGGGGGGAGGGGGGGGGGGCACACTAACCAGTGTCTCTCCCCCTTATGCCGGTCCCAAGCCCGGATAAATGCAGAGGGTTGCGACAGGAAGGGCATCCGGCGTAAAACTTCTGCCACATTTAAAAATGCAAATGATCAATACAGAATTCATACCGGATCGGTCGAGGCCCGGGTGAACAACGACCGTCATCAGTGCTGTCAACCAACAGGGTGCTAATGGAAATTGGACTACTGTTGGTCGAAGACGTCGAAGAAGGAGAGGCGGGAGGCGTGTCTGTAGGCAGAGAGAGAAGAGGAAATGCGTGAGCCTAGGACTGAGAGTAGGGACTTTGAATGTTGGAACTATGCAAGGAAAAGATAAGGAGCTGGCTGACATGATGCAGAGGAGGAAGGTGGACATACTGTGTGTTCAGGAGACAAGGTGGAAAGGTAGAAAGGCTAGAAGCTTAGGAGCAGGGTTTAAACTGTTTTATAATGGTGTGGATGGGAAGAGAAATGGAGTAGGAGTCATCTTGAAGGAGGGGTTTGTCAGAAATGTTCTAGAAGTGAAAAGAGTGTCAGACAGAGTGATGAGTCTCAAGTTAGAAATTGAAGGCGTGATGGTCAATGTTGTTAGTGCTTATGCCCCACAGGCAGGATGTAAGCTAGAAGAGAAGGAGAGATTCTGGAGTGAGTTAGATGAAGTGATGCAGAGTACCCCAGAGGTGAAAGAGTGGTCATTGGAGCAGACTTCAATGGACATGTTGGTGCAGGCAACAGAGGGACGAGGAAGTGATGGGCAGGTTTGGTATCCAGGACAGGAACACAGAAGGACAGATGTTGATCGATTTTGCAAAAAGGATGGAAATGGCTGTGGTGAATACTTTCTTCAAGAAGAAACAGAAGCATAGGGTGACTTATGAAAGCAGAGGTAAGAGCACACAGGTAGACTACATCTTGTGTAGGCGATGTAATTTGAAGGAAGTCAGTGACTGAAAAGTAGTAGTGGGTGAGAGTGTTACCAAACAGCATAGGATGGTGGTGTGCAGGATGACACTGATGGTGAGAAAGGTGAAAAAGGCAAAGGCAGAGCAGAAGACAAAGTGGTGGAATCTGAAAAAGGAAGAGTGTCGTGTTGTCTTCAAGGAGGAGTTGAAACAGGCTTTGGGTAGTCAGGAAGTGCTTCCAGAGGACTGGACAACCACAGCCAATGTGATCAGGGAGACCGGTAGGAGAGTACTTGGTGTGTCCTCTGGAAGGAAAGTAGATAAGGAAACTTGGTGGTGGAATGAGGAAGTGCAGGAGTGTGTACAAAAGAAGAGGTTAGCCAAGAAGAAGTGGGACATTGAGAGGACCGAAGAGAGTAAACAGGAGTACAGGGGGACACAGCGTAAGGCGAAGGTAGCAGTGTCAAAGGCCAAACAGAGGGCGTATGATGACTTGTATGATAGGTTGAACAGTAAGGAGGGAGAAAATGATCTATACAGGTTAGCACAGCAGAGAAATAGAGATGGGAAAGACATGCAGCAAGTTAGAGTGATAAAGGACAGAGAGGGAAATGTATTGACCGATGACAGAAGTGTGCTGGGAAGATGGAAAGAGTACTTTGAAGAGCTGATGAATGAGGAAAATGAGAGAGAAAAAAGAGTAGAAGGGGTGACCGTTGAGGAGCAGGAAGTAGCAAAGATTCGTAAGGGAGAAGTGAGGAGGGCATTGAAGAGGATGAAGAGTGGAAAGGCAGTTGGCCCTGATGACATACCAGTTGAGGTATGGAAGTGTCTAGGGGAGGTAGCAGTAGATTTTCTGACAAGAATATTCAACAAGGTCTTAGAAAGTGAGCAGATGCCGGAGGAATGGAGGAGAAGTGTGCTTGTGCCCATTTTTAAGAACAAGGGAGATGTACAGAGTTGTGGCAACTACAGAGGGATAAAGTTGATGAGCCATACAATGAAGCTATGGGAAAGAATAGTGGAAGCAAGACTAAGGGCAGAGGTCAGCATTTGTGAACAACAGTTTGGTTTCATGCCAAGAAAGAGCACCACAGATGCAGTGTTTGCCTTGTGGATGTTAATAGAGAAGTACAGAGAAGGTCAGAAGGAGCTGCATTGTGCCTTTGTGGATCTGGAGAAAGCATATGACAGGGTGCCGAGAGAAGAACTGTGGTATTGTATGAGGAAGTCTGGAGTGACAGAGAAGTATGTTAGAGTGGTGCAGGACATGTATGAGAGATGTAAGACAGTGGTGAGGTGTGCTGTCGGTGTGACAGAAGAGTTCAAGGTGGAGGTGGGACTGCATCAAGGGTCAGCTCTCAGCCCCTTCTTGTTTGCTATGGTGATGGACAGGCTAACAGACGAGGTTAGACAAGAATCTCCATGGACTATGATGTTTGCAGATGACATAGTGATCTGTAGTGAGAGCAGAGACCAAGTGGAGGAAAATCTAGAGAGGTGGAGGTATGCCCTGGAAAGGAGGGGATTGAAGGTTAGTCTTAGTAAGACAGAATACATGTGTGTGAACAACAAGGACCCAAGAGGAACTTTGAGGTTACAGGGGGAAGAGATAAAGAAGGTGGAGGATTTTAAGTACTTAGGCTCAACAATCCAGATCAATGGAGAGTGTGGAAAAGCGGTGAAGAAGCGCGTGCAGGCAGGTTGGAATGGATGGAGAAAAGTGTCCGGTGTGATGTGTGATAGGAAAGTATCGGCAAGAATGAAGGGAAAAGTGTACAAGACGGTGATGAGGCCAGCAATGTTGTATGGTTTAGAGGCAGTGGCCCCGAGGAAAAGACAGGAGTCAGAGTTGGAGGTAGCAGAGATGAAAATGTTGAGGTTCTCTTTGGGAGTAACGAGGATGGATAGGATCAGAAATGAGTACATCAGAGGGACAGCACATGTTAGATGTTTTGGAGACAAAGTCAGAGAGGCTAGATTGAGATGGTTTGGACATATACAGAGGAGGGATAGTGAGTATATTGGTCGTAGGATGCTGAGGTTGGAACTACCAGGCAAAAGGCCCAGAGGAAGACCAAAGAGAAGATTTATGGATGCGGTGAAGGCGGACATGAAGGTCGTTGGAGTAAGAGTAGAAGATGCAGAGGATAGGGAGAGATGGAGGCAGATCATTTGCTGTGGCGACCCCTGAAGGGAACAGCCGAAAGGAAAAAAAGAAGAAGAAGACACACAGCTGCACAAAGGGCAGTGGTGGCCTCGTGGTAAAAGGTGCTGGATCACTGATCCTAAGGTTGGGGGTTCAAGCCCCACTCACTGCAGGTTGTCAAACCCCTGAACCCCCCCCCCCCCCCCTTCCCCCAATGGTGCAGCCAACTGGGTTATAAAAGGCCGGCCATGTCTCTCACTGTCTATGGTGTGAGGTTCATGTAAAGGAACCATTGCTGACTTTCGACAAGAGTAGGCTGCAAAGCCGTCAGCACGTTTCCGCCCTGTGATGGCCTGGCGAGCTGTCTAGGGTGTACTCTGCCCTTGCCCGGAGTCGGCTGGGATAGGCACCAGCCTCCCTATGACTCTAATTAGAAATAAGCGATCACAGAAAATGAACTGAACATCTGCACAAGGGATCTGAAAAGGACAGGTGTACTCCTCTGAAGGAAACCCTGACTTGCTGTGGTTCTTAAAGCAGCCATAGAAGATCTTCAGCTCCACAGGTAGACAAGCAGTCAACTTCCCTATGTTAAAGTTTTTCACCTGGTAGTCTGTGATGGTTTTAGCCCTAGCAGGATTCCACCTTTTCTCTGGACTGCCCACTGACCCTTTTGCTTTTCTGAGATCCAGCTTTCCTGGACTCATTCTCCGGATTGAAATGTAGCTGTGCTCACTCTGAGATCAATGTCAGAGCTGAGACAGACAGTCATAAATGAGAAAGCAGGCAGACATGTACACAAAATAGCAAACTCAGTAAGCTAATGGCTCAGTGCACGCTTTCAAAACCCAGCAGCAATACTTTGCAACTTGTCTATGAGTGTCTGTTTTAAGAGTAGTGTATAATGATTGTGAGTCCTGATAGATGTGTTCAATTCATTCCTGATTAGGGTTGTGGGGAGGCTGGCGCCCATCTGAACCGACTCTGGGTGAGGGCGGGTTACACCCTGTACATCTCGCCAGGCCATCGCAAGGCCGACACACAACCAAGCAGAACAAAAACACAAGTAATTCTGTACAGTAAACTTTAAGTAAAAACATAAAATAGAAATGTAAACTCAGTACCTATGAATGAGGACTGAAAACTGAGATATACCATACATGCATTGAGGCATTGTAAAATGGAATCAATAAATAAATACTTTGCAGTACAGCTCCCATACTACACCGTTGCACTGAGAAAGAGAATATTTTCTATTGTAGCGCTGTAGAAGTTTGTGAGTTGCTAAGAGGAGAGTCCAGTATGTTTCAGCTTCATGAGGAAGAAAAGCCCTTTTTGGGCTTCTTCACCAGGTGTGAGGTGTTAACAGACCAGAACAGGTCAGATGAAATGTGGATATCCAGGAACTTAATACTGTCCACACGCTCCACCACGCCCCTATGAATACAAAAAGACATGTGCTTTGTCTTCCTGGTCCTCCTATAGGTCCCTATGATCTCGTTGGTCTTGCTCGTGTTCAGAATGAGGTGACTAGTTGAACACCAGTTTATCAGAAGCTGAATCTCCTCTCTGTAGTCGGTTACGTCATTGTCTGATATGAAGCCTACCACAGTGGTGTCGTTGGCAAACTTCATAAGTGTGTTTGAGGAGTGGGTAGCGGAGCAGTCGTGTTTAAAGGGGCTGAAAAGGGCTAGACTGAGCACACAGCCCTGTGGTGTCCCATTGTTCAGGATCAGGGTGCTTCTGCTAGAGTTTCCTATCCTCACCACCTGAGGTTGTTTGGAGAGTAAGTCCTTAATCTAGTAACACAGCGTGACTGACAGTCCCAAGTTGAAGAGTTTCTGTACCAGATCTCTGGGAGAACAGTGTTAAAAGCGGAACTGAAGTCCACAAATAGCACTAGTGACATAAGCATTTGGTTGCTCCAGGTCAGTATTTGCTGTGTGGAGTGTTAGCGAGACAACATCCTTCGGGGAGCGGTTCCCCCTGTAGGCAAACTGAAGGCTGTCCAGCCCCGCAGGTATAGCGTCCTCAATGTGGTTAAGGAGGATCCTTTTGAAGCACTTCATGATTACCAAGGAAGAAAAAGAGAAAAGGCATGAGAACGTGAAAGAACCAACTGTGATCAAGAGACAGAGAAGGGGAACCCCCCTCCCCAAAGGAATGACCTGTCCCCCATCTCTCCCTCCCCGTCCATCCACATACTCTGACACATCGCAACCAGAAAGGTTCAGTTCAGTTAATTTTCTGTAACCGCTTAATCCTAATTTGGGTTGCGGGCAGGCTGGTGCCCATCCCAGCCAACTTCAGGCGAGGGCAGAGTACACTGTGGACAGCTCGCCAGGCCATTGCAGGGCGGAAACACACCGACGGCTTTGCAGCCTACTCTTTACGAAAGTCAGCAATGGTTCTTTTACATGCCTCACACCATAGACAGTGAGAGACATGGCCAGTATAACCCAGTTAGCGGCACTGGGGGGGACAGTGACAACCTTGTGGAGAGTGGGACTAGAAACCCCCAACCTTTGGATCAGCGATCCAGCGCTCTATACCACTAGACCACCACTGCCCCCAACCAGAAAGGTATGGACTGTAAACAAATACAGTACATAATTAGATTAATTATTATGTACTATTATTATGTTTTACTCTTTTGTATTAATGTATGCATTGTGTAACACCAGCTTGATATAGCTGTGCTAGATTTTATACTAGGTTCTAGAGGAGTAAAATGAATTGTGGAGATTTAAAGTTGAACAGCCGGCAGATTTATTACAATTAACAATATCACAAGAAACAGTGCAAACAATGCTGTAGAACACTCTTTACAAAACAAAAATAAAATAAAATAAGCTTAAGTCTCTAAGGTTCGATTTGTGTGAATTCGGGAGGTCTTTTCCAGGATTGTGATCCGTTTGGGATAAAGGTGTTTTTATTTGTTCTTATCTGGGATCCTGTGATTTGAAGTGGTTGGGTCTGTAGATCTACTCTCGCATCCAGAGAACAGTTGGCCACACTGCTTCTGGATCCGCCAAGAGTTCTCACTGGATTTGGCTCGCCATCCGTGTCTGAAACCAGATTCAAGATCAGATCCAGATCCACTAAAAATCCAGTCGGAGTTTCCAAGAAAACAAAACACATACAAGGCTTTGTGTCGCTTTTCGAGGGCTCTGTATGCGTCCTGCTCCTCAGCACTCTGCTGCACGCTCTCTGTGCTCAGCCAGGCGCACGCAGCACGTGCCTATGATGCGTTCAAGGGGACTAGGAAACTATAGTGCTTTCAGGGAGCGTTGGAAATTAGGGTTTGTTTCCAATTAAATTAGTAACCATGTTGTAACCCATGTAAATACATGGTTACTAATTTTATTGGAAACAAACCCTAATTTCCAATCCCCTTGAACATGTGCTGCGTGCACCTGGCTGAGCACAGCAGAGTGTGCTGAGGAGCAGGACGCATACAGAGCCCTCGAAAAGCGACACAAGTGAGTCAACGATCAAAAATGTGATTAAGTGAACTTTTAACAAGTTTAACTAAGTTTGTGTGCTTTTCAGAGCCTTGTATGTGTTTTGTTCTCTCTGAATCAAACCGGGTGGAGAGTGTTTGTTTTCTTGGAAACTCCGGTGAGTCATTACAATATGAAGCTAGCTTAAAAACCTATGCTAACTTTACACGTGGTGAACCTATGCTAACTTTACATGTGGTGACTTTTAAAACTGTGTGCACTATTTTTGTCTTTAAAAGCTAAAACCAGTCGGAGTACACAACAAAGATTGTGCTGTGCACAAAATTAACCTTACATTTTATTTTTCTAAATGTTTTTGTTGAAGCACTTTTGCTAATGCACTAAAGTAGTGCAGATAAGCACTTGTTTGTATTACATTCCATTCAGTGCCTTTCATGCACTTTTGTCATTTTATTTAGAAATTACTGTTAAAAAATATTTTATTCATTGTGTCTGTACTGCATGTGCAGACTGGTTTTTTTAGTGGATCTGGATCTGATCTTGAAGCTGGTTTCGGACACGGATGGCGAGCCAAATCCAGTGAGAACTCTTGGGGGATCCAGAAGCAGTGTGGCCAACTGTTCTCTGGATGCGAGAGTAGATCTACAGACCCAACCACTTCAAATCACAGGATCCCAGATAAGAACAAATAAAAACACCTTTATCCCAAACGGATCACAATCCTGGAAAAGACTCCCGAATTCACACAAATCGAACCTTAGAGACTTAAGCTTATTTTATTTTATTTTTGTTTTGTAAAGAGTGTTCTACAACATTGTTTGCACTGTTTCTTGTGATATTGTTAATTGTAATAAATCTGCCGGCTGTTCAACTTTAAATCTCCACAATTCATTTTACTCCTCTAGAACCTAGTATAAAATCTAGCACAGCTATATCAAGCTGGTGTTACATCAAAGTGGCGAGCTTAAGTGGGCGCAGCTTTCAAGACAGACCTTCACGTGAGCTGGAATAACATAAGGTGTGTTGCCCCTCAGTGTCATTAGCCCAAGCTTCCCTGTGCTCTTTGTTTCGTATCTGTGCTCGAGGATTTTTAAAATCTGACTATAGCCATAGACAGCTGGTAGAATGGGAGTGTCTCGACAATGTTCCTCATATAAAACATCGAGGGCATTTGTACCAATTAACACTGGCAAGTCTGTGCTGGAGCGCAAATCAGGTACTATTAGAGCTAATGTAGAAATTTGAGGCTCAGACTCAACAAACTCTTTTGGAAAACCAACTGGAACTTCTACATAGCCTAGATAAGGTACCGCCTGACCGTTTGCACCCTCAACATCTAGGTCACTGATCGGCTGGATTGGAAAATCAACCAGGTGTCTCTGGTAAAAGGAGTGTGAAATAGTCGTAACTTGTGACCCTGAATCTAATAGAGAATTGCAGCTAACGCCAGCTATGTTTATATTAGCAGTGCACTTCTTACCTATTAAGCCCTTGGGAAAGCTAGAATGGTGTTTACTCGTTAGCGTACAACTCTGTTTTGGCTGGGGTTTCTGAGTGGGACTTGTGTCGCTACTAGTTCCAGTTTGTCCCTCAACTGAAACAGGAACTAGTTTAAATCAGTGTTACATTGGTCCTCCCAAGCCTTTTGTTTTGACCTAAGCTCTTTGCGCTTAGCTTCAACAGCTTTGGGGTTTGGGTCACTGTCACAAGAGGGGGCTATATGGCCATCCTCGCCACAGTTAAAGCAGAACCATGGGCGAGGCTTTTTGTTACCTTTGCCAAAGCTTTCACTTTTCGGCGGTGAGTTCTGTGTTTGTGTCTCTTTCCGCTGTTGTTTCTTTGCAACTTTGGGGGACTTTGTCTGAGATTTCTTTTCAACTGCCTTTTCCATGGATGCTTTTAAGGAAGTTAACTGTTCTTGCAGTTGAGCAATTTGTTTCTGCAGTTTCTTGGTAGACGTTTTACTAGAATTGTCTGCAGCAGCAGCTTGAAACTCATTGTCTGCATAAACATTTAAAGGGTTGGACTGTACCTTTACTTTTGAAAGTCCTAAGTGCTGCTTCATGCGAGTGGACTTAGCTGCTTGTTTATCCTCCTCTGTTCGCAGCAACAAAAGAAGTTCAGAAACGGTAGGTGGGCTGGATTTCTTTTGTTCTAGATGGAGGCTGGCAATTAGGTTATCATCCCAGCACCCCCTACAGAACTGTTTTAAAAGCTGTCGATCAAAATCACTGACTGTAACGCCTCCCCCTTTAGCAACTTTGCTTAATGTAGTCTGGAGCCGGTGCAAGTATGTTGAAGGTTTTTCTCCGGCATTTTGGTTTGTGCTCAAAAATTTCACAAACAGCTCATCAGTATCATCTACATTCCCGTATGCAGAGTCGAGCAAGCTCAGAAAGTCTTTTGGGCTGGACAAGGGGCCCAAATGTTTGACAATATTGGCGGCTGGTGGTAAGAGACTTTCAATAATTTTTCTTACTACCTGTCTTTCAGAAATAGAAGAGTCGGCAAGATAAAACTCAACATGACTGCGCCAAGTGTCATAATCTACTTCCGTATTAGGGCACGGAAATTTTCCAGAGAACGACCTGAACTTGGAAGAGTTCAGATAAGTTTGGGACGTGTCAGCACTTTTGACAATGTGCTCGACAATCACCCTCTGAACTGGTGTCCGAAACCAGCTTCAAGATCAGATCCAGATCCACTAAAAATCCAGTCGGAGTTTCCAAGAAAACAAACACTCTCCACCCGGTTCGATTGAGAGAGAACAAAACACATACAAGGCTTTGTGTCGCTTTTCGAGGGCTCTGTATGCGTCCTGCTCCTCAGCACTCTGCTGCACGCTCTCTGTGCTCAGCCAGGCGCACGCAGCACGTGCCTATGATGCGTTCAAGGGGACTAGGAAACTATAGTGCTTTCAGGGAGCGTTGGAAATTAGGGTTTGTTTCCAATTAAATTAGTAACCATGTATTTACATGGGTTACAATTGTATAGTAACTTCTTCTTTTCCTTTCGGCTGTTCCCTTCAGGGCTCGCCACAGAGAATCATCTCCCTCCATCTCACCGTATCCTCTGCATCTTCTACTCTTACTCCAACTACTTTCATTTCCTCCTTCACCACATCCATAAATCTTCTCCATGGTCGTCTTTTAGGCCTTCTGCCTGGTAGTTCCAACCTCAGCATTCTACTTATGCATTGTACAATGTAACCATGTATATTTTCAGCTGGTAACATATTAACAAAAGTTAATGTTAGATTTAGCATCACTAGCAATAATACTGTACAGGATAACCAAGTTAGGCTGTAAAAATTAATTGTTTCATATTAGGCTATGAGTGTTGTAGTGGAAAACTAAGAATTCATATGTGTTATGTATATATTTAACCACATTCTAAATAACTATACATACATTTGGACCATAAAGAAGATATTTACATGCTTCAAAGTTGTTGAAATGATCATGCACCAGTCTCAGAAGTTGATACTCTTGTTGTTGAAACTCTGAGGCTCTTCTCGCAGCAGGATAATCTGCTTACTTTTTTGCTCAAATATTTTTAAAAGACCGGAGGCATAGATTATACACACAACGCTGATGCTACTTGGTCTATCGTGTTTTTTCAGACAGTTTCGCTTGTTGGAGCAAACTGAATCACAACATTCAACATCATCTTATTGAAATGGAGGACTTTAGTCTTTGGTAATATGGAAGCCATCAAAGATACATATGCTACATCAGCCAGTTTATATTGGAGGCAATAATAGATTAATTCATTCATTTTCTGAATCACCTAATCCTAATTAAGGTCATGGGGAGGCTGGCGCCCCTCTCAGCTGACTCTGGGCAAGGGCAGAGTACACCATGGACTGCTCGCCAGGCCATCGCAGGGAAGAAAACATGCTGACAGCTATGCAGACTACTTTTGACAAAAGTCAGCACTGGTTCTTTTACAGCCTCACACGATAGACAGTGAGAGACGTGTCCGACATTTGATAATCCAGTTAACTGCACTGGGGGGACAGTGACAACCTGTTGAGAGTGAGGCTTGAATCTTCAACCTTGGGATCAGTGATCCAGCACCTTACCACCAGGCCACCACTACCCTCTGAGGCAATAATATGCTACAGACTTTTAATCAGTAGCAGCTGGCTTTTTCAATAAAGAAGAGATATTAGCAGATATAAAATAACGCACACAGGTCCATTGGCTTGTGGGGATAACCAGATGTACGAGGTTTTTTGACTCCTAATTTGTCCATGAAGGCCCTCCAAACTTCCCTTTCACTCATGATATCTTCCTGTAAGTTTTGGTATTGCAAGCACCTAGGTGGTATGACACAGTGAAGTTGAACCTGGAGTAGAATATTATCCAGCAGGTTTGTCTGGAGTTCAGTCTTTTTGCTGTGTGAATGATTCTTTTGATCAGTGAATGATTAGTCAATAATGTCACAAAAATATTTTTTTGTGGTGCAAATCACCGACTTGAATGTAGACCTGTTTCTTGAGTTGAGTTCCTATTTCCACACTGAAGAACCCCATCCGTCACCCTCATATGTAGCTTGTTTAAGAGAGGGACAAGAGGGACTACAAGTTCTTTCAACACATATTCTGCTATGTTACAGTTGCCCTGAAGCAAGAGGATTCTTTCACTGTTGAGTACCTGGAGCATGGTCAAATATTCAGTGAAATAATTTGAAGAAGTTTCATAGCTGCAAGTTGTTCCAGCTTCCTGTTTCCAAATAGCTGAAGCCTAGTGGAGTGCTTTGCCTGTGACAAAGGTACAGTTGTGTTTGAGTTTGTTAACCCAAATAAGTTTTTTACATTTATGCATAAATAAGATCTAAAACATCTTTAGATTTTCACACAAGTCCAAAAAGTAGATAAAGAGAATCTAGTTAAATAAATGAGATGATAATATTTTACTTGGTCATTTATTCACTGGGGAAAATGATCCAATACTACATATCTAAAAGTGGCAAAAGTTTGTGAACCTCTAGGATTAGCAGCTAATTTGAAGGCAAAATTAGTCAGGTGTTTTCAATTAATGGGATGATAATCAGGTGTGAGTGGGCACCCTGTTTAATTTTTTGAGAACAAGGATCTAGCTACGTATCAATATGTGTGAACGTGTCTACAACTGCAAAGGAGGTTTGTGAGGATTTCAGAAAAAGGGTTGTTGATGCTCATCGGGATGGAAAAGGTTACAAAAGAGTCCACCAGTCCACCAGTCCACAAGTAAGGCTGTGTACAAATGGAGGAAACGTAAGGCAATTTTTAGCGATATTCCAAATTGCCCAGTGCGGCTAACTGGGTTATCAAAGGCGGGCCATGTCTCTCACTGTCTATGGTGAGAGGCATGTAAAAGAACCATTGCTGACATTCGTAAAGAGTAGGCTGCAAAGCCGTCAGCGTGTTTCTGTCCCTTGCTAAAAGGGTTGTGACAGGAAGGGCATCCGACGTAAAAACCTCTGCCAAATCTAAACGTGCGAATCAGATGATTCGCTGTGGCGACTCCCGAGTAAAAAAGGGAAAAAGCCAAAAGGAAGACAGACATATATATATATATATATATATATATATATATATATATATATATATATATATATATATATATATATATATATATATATATATATATATAATGTACACCAATATGTACACATATACGTACATCCAGTATACACCTATATTTATTCACATATTCTCACATTTACAGACCTACACGTGTTCACATATTCACACACATAGAGGGTACATGATATACCCCAGGGTAAACGGTAGAGCATTTAATTATAAGGTGCATGGAGCTAAAATATTATGATGTTCAAGACCTGCTCTCATGAGTATTGCACTTAAACATAAGTAATGCACTGTGCAGGAAATTGTCTGAATGATAATTTTTCTGATAGTGTGTGTGACACGCCGCCTTGAATCGCCACCTTATCGAGGTGGAGGGGTTTGCGTGACCTAATGATCCTAGGAGCTATGTTGTTGGGGGCATAATGCCCCTGGTAGGGTCACCCAAAACAAACAAGTCCTTGGTGAAGGTTCAGACGAAGTGCAGTTCAGAAGACCCCTGGAGAAGGACAACTCTTATTCCAAACCTGGGCAGATGGAGCCTGTTAGCTTTGTCAGGCAGTTCATCTAGGACAAGGATAAGTCTAATATAAAACCTATGACCTGAGGACCTCGCTGTCAACGTTCTAGCATGCTTGGCTATACAGGTTCAACCATGGGTGTAAAGGGTGGGGCCAGTACTGCGCAGACTGAACTCCATCTAAAAAGCTCCATTGCACAGGCTGGAGGGACCACGTCCACATCCATGTCTCCGTTGCCACCAACTCCGAAGCCCTGTAGTGATGGGAGAGGGGCGAAAACGGCAGGTGGTAGATGACACTGGAAGCCACAGCTCCAATCCTGCATGCAGGCGGTTCAGGATATAGGCCGTCTGGTATTGATCTGAGATGACAGCATCACCCGGCTGCACCCTGACTGACCAAGTGGCCCTCTTTAGGGACAGCACTGCTTGCTCCACATGGAGAGGGGCCTAGAAACAGTGGCCTAAACAAAGCTAGTCTCTCATCCCCCAGTTATCTTGCCAAGGTCAACGGGCATCTTCTCAAGCGGTCAAACAAATTCTAAAAAAGGAAGGTACACACCCACCTCTAAGGGTGCAAAATCTTGCATGCTGGAACACTAGAACCATGCTCAATGCAGCTGACAGTAACCGCCCCGAACACCGCTCCGCTTTGATAGCGCGTGAACTGTCCAGACTAAATTAGCGAAGTCTGCTTCCCAGAAGAAGGTCGCCATCGTGAGCATGGTGGCGGATACACCCACTTCTGGTCAAGGAAACCTGTAACAGAAAGGCATCTCTTGGGTGTTGGCTTCATGGTCAGAACCTCCATCGCTTCCAAGCTGGAAAACCTGCCAACCGGTCACCCTGACCGCATCATGTCCATGCACCTCCCTCTGGAGAACAAACAGTATGCCATGTTTTTCAGCATATATGTGCCGACTCTTCAAGCTGAGCCTGCAGAAAAAGACAAGTTCTACATTGAACGCCGCAGTCACCTACAAAGCACCCCTATAGAGGACAAGTTGATAATCCTTGGTGACTTCAATGCCAGAGTGGGCCAGGATGGTGATACCTGGAATGGCGTACTTGGCAGACATGGTGTTGGTAACAGCAATGACAACGGATGTCTCCTGCTGGAGTTTTGCACTGAGAAGCAATTTATCATCACCAATACCATCTTTCAGCAAAAGGACAGTGTCAAAACAACTTGGATGCGTCCTCGGTCGAAACATTGACATCTTATATATTACATTCTAGTGCACCAGCAAGAACTCAATGATGTCCTACACACCAGAGTGATGCCCAGCGCAGAATGTCACACTGACCATTGCATACTGCAATGCAAACTCAAGTTGTACTTCAAACCCAAACCAAGGAATGGGGGGGGGGGGCAGCAAAGAAAACATTCAAGCTCATCAAGCTTCAGTCGACTGAAGTGAAAGCCGACTTTCAAGCAAGCTTACAGTCAAAGCTTGTCAACAACGGCTGCCCAGAAGACACCTCTCCTGAGCTGCTCTGGAGTAGACTAAAGACTGTCATCTTGGAGAAATCTGAAGCAGTTCTGGGGTTCACCACAAGGAAAAACAAAGACTGGTTTGATGAAAACACCCAAGAGATCCAGGAACTTCTGGCGAGGAAAAGACAAGCCCACCAGGCACACCTAGCTCAACTGTCTTGTCCTGAGAGGAAAGCTGCCTTCTGTCACATCTGCAGCAATCTCCAGCGCAAGCTTCTTGAGATCCAAAACAAGTGGTGGACAAACCTCGCAGAGATAACTCAGCAATGTGTGGATGCCTGTGACTATATTTAGAATTGTTTATTCAGTATTTTGTGGCCTCAAGGCCTATTGTACAATTACAGTTTACATTTGAGTGAATGAATGGGTGTGGTTACAATTCAATATTTTTAGAATTTAACAAATTGGACAATATATGTTTATTTTTCACAGGGAACAATGATAATGGCAAAAAAGAGATATTTTTGCCATAAATCTGAATATTTGTCACATACAAACATTACATGAAATTCATTTTCAGTATCACCAGAGTCACAATTTTTACAGATAGCTTCACTAGCATCACTCACATCTCCCCAAGACTTATTCAAATAATTACTTCTAAAATCATGGAAACCTATTCTAAATTTACATAATGCCCTTATAACGGATTTATCCTGTAAATTCATGATATAAAATTCAGGCTCTAACAAAAAATTATGTGAGGAATAGTGTTGTAAAAACTTTGAATTTCCTGCAGACAGAGATCACTCTTGAAAATAAATATATTGAAGACGCTACTTAAAAAGAGAAAGAAAAATGACTTAATTTGCAACCTCTTATGAAATCCACAGATATGAAAATCCACGAACAAAAAGTAGTTGTCTAACTTCTGATGCCCAATTAACCTTACCATTTTCATCTTGTGACGTCAAAAAAGAAAAAAACTTTGCTTAGGGTATCTATAAACATCCATTTTAATAACCTCAACCAATATCTAATTACCCTTAATCAACTAAATACAAAAAAATTACCTTGATCGATTTCCCCAAAAACAGCTTTATTTGAAGTAAACTTTCCCAGATTCAAAAAGCTCTTAAAATATACTGCATGTATCTTTTCAATACAGTGAAAATATTTAGTCCCCAAAATTTCTGACCCTTATAGAAGAATGGGCAAAATTTTACAGTCAAAAATTGTACATGCATATTTAAAGAAATATAAGAATTATTTTTGAACAACAACCAACAGGGTGCTGATGGAAATTGGACTACTGTAGGTCGAAGACGTCGAAGAAGGAGAGGCGGGAGGCGTGTCCGTAGGCAGAGAGAGAAGAGGAAATGCGTGAGCCTCGGATTGAGAGTAGGGACTTTGAATGTTGGAACTATGCAAGGAAAAGCTAGGGAGCTGGCTGACATGATGCAGAGGAGGAAGGTGGACATACTGTGTGTTCAGGAGACAAGGTGGAAAGGTAGAAAGGCTAAAAGCTTAGGAGCAGAGTTTAAACTGTTTTATAATGGTGTGGATGGGAAGAGAAATGGAGTAGGAGTCATCTTGAAGGAGGGGTTTGTCAGGAATGTTCTAGAAGTGAAAAGAGTGTCAGACAGAGTGATGAGTCTCAAGTTAGAAATTGAAGGCGTGATGGTCAATGTTGTTAGTGCTTATGCCCCACAGGCAGGATGTAAGCTAGAAGAGAAGGAGAGATTCTGGAGTGAGTAAGATGAAGTGATGCGCAGAGGTGAAAGAGTGGTCATTGGAGCAGACTTCAATGGACATGTTGGTGCAGGCAACGGAGGGGACGAGGAAGTGATGGGCAGGTTTGGTAGCCAGGACATGAACACAGAAGGACAGATGTTGGTCGGTTTTGCAAAAGGATGGAAATGGCTGTGGTGAATACTTTCTTCAAGAAGAAACAGAAGCATAGGGTGACTTATGAAAGCGGAGGTAGGAGCACACAGGTAGACTACATCTTGTGTAGGCGATGTAATTTGAAGGAAGTCAGTGACTGCAAAGTAGTAGTGGGTGAGAGTGTTGCCAAACAGCATAGGATGGTGGTGTGCAGGATGACACTGATGGTGAGAAAGGTGAAAAAGGCAAAGGCAGAGCAGAAGACAAAGTGGTGGAAGCTGAAAAAGGAAGAGTGTCATGTTGTCTTCAAGGAGGAGTTGAAACAGGCTTTGGGTAGTCAGGAAGTGCTTTCGGAGGACTGGACAACCACAGCCAATGTGATCAGGGAGACCGGTAGGAGAGTACTTGGTGTGTCCTCTGGAAGGAAAGTAGATAAGGAAACTTGGTGGTGGAATGAGGAAGTGCAGGAGTGTGTACAAAAGAAGAGGTTAGCCAAGAAGAAGTGGGACATTGAGAGGACCGAAGAGAGTAAACAGGAGTACAGGGAGACACAGCGTAAGGCGAAGGTAGCGGTGTCAAAGGCCAAACAGAGGGCGTATGATGACTGGTATGATAGGTTGAACAGTAAGGAGGGAGAAAATGATCTATACAAGTTAGCACAGCAGAGAAATAGAGATGGGAAAGACGTGCAGCAAGTTAGAGTGATAAAGGACAGAGAGGGAAATGTATTGACTGATGACAGAAGTGTGCTGGGAAGATGGAAAGAGTACTTTGAAGAGCTGATGAATGAGGAAAATGAGAGAGAAAAAGAGTAGAAGGGGTGACCGTTGAGGAGCAGGAAGTAGCAAAGATTAGTAAGGGAGAAGTGAGGAGGGCATTGAAGAGGATGAAGAATGGAAAGGCAGTTGGCCCTGATGACATACCAGTTGAGGTATGGAAGTGTCTAGGGGAGGTAGCAGTAGATTTTCTGACAAGAATATTCAACAACGTCTTAGAAAGTGAGCAGATGCCAGAGGAATGGAGGAGAAGTGTGCTTGTGCCCATTTTTAAGAACAAGGGCGATGTACAGAGTTGTGGCAACTACAGAGGGATAAAGTTGATGAGCCATACAATGAAGCTATGGGAAAGAATAGTGGAAGCAAGACTAAGGGCAGAGGTCAGCATTTGTGAACAACAGTTTGGTTTCATGCCCAGAAAGAGCACCACAGATGCAGTGTTTGCTTTGAGGATGTTAATAGAGAAGTACAGAGAAGGTCAGAAGGAGCTGCATTGTGCCTTTGTGGATCTGGAGAAAGCATATGACAGGGTGCCGAGAGAAGAACTGTGGTATTGTATGAGGAAGTCTGGAGTGGCAGAGAAGTATGTTAGAGTGGTGCAGGACATGTATGATAGATGTAAGACAGTGGTGAGGTGTGCTGTCGGTGTGACAGAAGAGTTCAAGGTGGAGGTGGGACTGCATCAAGGGTCAGCTCTCAGCCCCTTCTTGTTTGCTATGGTGATGGACAGGCTAACAGATGAGGTTAGACAAGAATCTCCATGGACTATGATGTTTGCAGATGACATAGTGATCTGTAGTGAGAGCAGAGACCGAGTGGAGGAAAATCTAGAGAGGTGGAGGTATGCCCTGGAAAGGAGGGGATTGAAGGTTAGTCTTCGTAAGACAGAATACATGTGTGTGAACGACAAGGACCCAAGAGGAACTTTGAGGTTACAGGGGGCAGAGATAAAGAAGGTGGAGGATTTTAAGTACTTAGGCTCAACAATCCAGAGCAATGGAGAGTGTGGAAAAGAGGTGAAGAAGCGCGTGCAGGCAGGTTGGAATGGATGGAGAAAAGTGTCCGGTGTGATGTGTGATAGGAGAGTATCGGCAAGAATGAAGGGAAAAGTGTACAAGACGGTGATGAGGCCAGCAATGTTGTATGGTTTAGAGACAGTGGCCCTGGGGAAAAGACAGGAGTCAGAGTTGGAGGTAGCAGAGATGAAAATGTTGAGGTTCTCTTTGGGAGTAACGAGGATGGATAGGATCAGAAATGAGTACATCAGAGGGACAGCACATGTTAGATGTTTTGGAGACAAAGTCAGAGAGGCTAGATTGAGATGGTTTGGACATGTACAGAGGAGGGATAGTGAGTATATTGGTCGTAGGATGCTGAGGTTGGAACTACCAGGCAAAAGGCCCAGAGGAAGACCAAAGAGAAGATTTATGGATGCGGTGAAGGCGGACATGAAGGTCGTTGGAGTAAGAGTAGAAGATGCAGAGAATAGGGAGAGATGGAGGCAGATCATTTGCTGTGGCGACTCCTGAAGGGAACAGCCGAAAGGAAAAGAAGAAGAAGAAGAATTATTTTTGAAAAATTTATATATAGGTTGCATTGCTTTTGACACTTGGGCCGCCAGAATTTTACAAGCTTGTGACCAGTTCAATCTTGATGAAAATATTAAACCTAGATATTTATAATAAGAAACACATTTAAGCTTTGTATTACCGCAATACCATACTTCATTCTTTTTTAATACACCTCCATTTCTAAATACAATAACATTTGTTTTCTCGATGTTGACACACAAACCTCAAGAAATACAAAACCGATGTAAAACATTTAGTTGCTGTTGTAAACCACTGACTGTATAAGAAAACATGTTCACATCATCGGCAAATAATAACATCATGATATCATCTATATCTTCAGATAGAAAAACACCATGCTTAAAAGATTTACATATTTCTGCGGTAAGCTCATTTATGAAAAAGATAAAGAGTCTTGGGCTCAAGATGCAGCCTTGACGTACACCAGAGCTTGTTGAAAACATGTCAGTTTTACAATTACCAAATTTTACACAAGAGTTCACGGATGAATACATATTATGAAGAAGATAATATAATTTACCATGACAGCCAGATTTAAGTAACATATATAGAAGTTTAGCTCTATCAACATAACTGAAAGCCTTTTTAAAGTCCATAAAGGCACAGAAAAACCGCCCTTTTGGCTTTGTGAGATATTTTGAACACAGTGTCTGGAGAGTGAATATATTGTCTCTAGTGGCACAACCGGGCCTAAAACCAGCTTGTGCTTCTGAAAGAAGGTCATTTAAGTCTATCCATGAGCGAAGGCGTTTATCAAGTACAGTAGTAAATATTTTCCCGCACACATTTAAGTGATATTCCCCTATAGTTGTTAGGGTCTGTTGCACAGCCTGATTTGAATAGAGGTATTATGAGAGCAGAGGTCCAAGAATCAGGGAATAGTCCAGAGTCTAATATTGAGTTAAATAATGGTTTAAGAAAGGCAAGTAATGTAGGTTGACCAATCTTGAAAAACTCTGCTGGGATTCCATCCTCACCTGCGGATTTACCAACTTTCATTTTCTTAATAGCCTCAGTGATCTTGAGATCAGATATACGTACTGTCTAATAATAGGTGCTGAAAACCTGCTGCATTCACATATTCATCACAGCGGTGGTTAGTGATGAAATCGGAAACATGTTGATCAAATTATTCGTCTGCTTCCAGTTTAGTTGGGTTTAATAGATCCTTAAAATATTTATGGAGAATCTTCTTCTTTTCCTTTCGGCTGTTCCCTTCAGGGGTCGCCACAGCAAATGATCTGCCTCCATCTCACCCTATCTTCTGCATCTTCTACTCTTACTCCAACGACCTTCATGTCCGCCTTCACCACATCCATAAATCCTGTCTTTGGTCTTCCTCTCGGCCTTCTGCCTGGTAGTTCCAACCTCAGCATCCTACTACAAATATACTTACTATCCCTCCTCTGTACATGTCCAAACCATCTCAATCGAGCCTCTCTGACTTTGTCTCCAAAACATCTAACATGTGCTGTCTCTCTGATGTACTCATTCCTGATCCGATCCATGCTCGCTACTCCCAAAGAGAACCTCAACATTTTCATCTCCGCTACCTCCAACTCTGACTCCTGTCTTTATCCCAGGGCCGCTGTCTCTAAACCATACAACATCGCTGGCCTCATCACCATCTTGTACACTTTTCCCTTTATTCTTGCCGATACTATCCGATCACACATCACACCGGACACTTTTCTCCATCCATTCAAACCTGCCTGCACGCGCTTCTTCACCTCTTTTCCACACTCTCCATTGCTCTGGATTGTTGAGCCTAAGTACTTAAAATCCTCCACCTTCTTTATCTCTGCCCCCTGTAACCTTACCGTTCGTCTTGGGTCCTTGTCGTTCACACACATGTATTCTGTCTTACTGAGACTAACCTCCATTCCCCTCCTTTCCAAGGCATACCTCCACCTCTCTAGATTTTCCTCCACTTGTTCTCTGCTCTCACTACAGATTACGATGTCATCTGCAAACATCATAGTCCATGGAGATTCTTGTCTAACCTCGTCTGTCAGCCTGTCCATCACCATAGCAAACAAGAAGGGGCTCAGAGCTGACCCTTGATGCAGTCCCACCTCCACCTTGAACTCTTCTGTCACACCGACAGCACACCTCACCACTGTGTTACATCTCTCATACATGTCCTGCACCACTCTAACATACTTCTCTGCCACTCCAGACTTCCTCATACAATACCACAGTTCTTCTTTCGGCACCCTGTCATCTGCTTTCTCCAGATCCACAAAGGCACAATGCAGCTCCTTCTGACCTTCTCTGTACTTCTCTATTAACATCCTCAAAGCAAACACTGCATCTGTGGTGCTCTTTCTTGGCATGAAAACAAACTGTGGTTCACAAATACTGACCTCTGCCCTTAGTCTAGCTTCTACTATTCTTTCCCATAACTTCATCGTATGGCTCATCAACTTTATCCCTCTGTAGTTGCCACAACTCTGCACGTCTCCCTTGTTCTTAAAAATGGGCACAAGCATACTTCTCCTCCATTCCTCCGGCATCTGCTTACTTTCTAAGACCTGCTACCTCCCCTAGAAACTTCCATACCTCAACCGGTATGTCATCAGGACCAACTGCCTTTCCACTCTGCATCCTCTTCAATGCCCTCCTCACTTCACCCTTACTAATCTTTGCTACTTCCTGGTCTTCAATGGTCACCCCTTCTACTCTTTTTTCTCTCTCATTTTCCTCATTCATCAGCTCTTCAAAGTACCCTTTCCATCTTCCCAGCACACTTCTGTCATCAGTCAATATATTTCCCTCTCTGTCCTTTATCACTCTAACTTGCTGCACGCCTTTCCCATCTCTATTTCTCTGCCGTGCTAACCTGTATAAATCATTTTCTCCCTCCTTACTGTCCAACCTATCATACAAGTCATCATGCACCCTCTGTTTGGCCTTTGACACCGCTACCTTCGCCTTACACTGTGTCTCCCTGTACTCCTGTTTACTCCCTTCAGTCCTCTCTGTGTCCCACTTCTTCTTAGCTAACCTCTTCTTTTGTACACACTCCTGCACTTCCTCATTCCACCACCAAGTTTCCTTATCTACTTTCCTTCCAGAGGACACACCAAGTACTCTCCTACCGGTCTCCCTGATCACATTGGCTGTGGTTGTCCAGTTATCTGGAAGCACTTCCTGACTACCCAAAGCCTGTTTCAACTCCTTTTTGAAGACAACACGACACTCTTCCTTTTTCAGCTTCCACCACTTTGTTTTCTGCTCTGCCTTTGCCTTTTTCACCTTCCTCATCATCAGCGTCATCCTGCACACCACCATCCTATGCTGTTTGGCAACACTCTCACCCACTACTACTTTGCAGTCACTGACTTCCTTCAAATTACATCGCCTACACAAGATGTAGTCTACCTGAATGCTCTTACCTCCGCTTTCATAAGTCACCCTATGCTCCTGTTTCTTCTTGAAGAAAGTATTCACCACAGCCATTTCCATCCTTTTTGCAAAATCGATCAACATCTGTCCTTCTGTGTTCCTGTCCTGGATACCTGCACCAACATGTCCATTGAAGTCTGCCCCAATGACCACTCTTTCACCTCTGGAGGTATTCCTCATCACTTCATCTAACTCACTCCAAAATCTCTCCTTCTCTTCTAGCTCACATCCTGCCTGTGGGGCATAAGCACTAACAACATTGACCATCACTCCTTCAATTTCTCACTTGAGACTGATCATTCTGTCTGACACTCTTTTCACTTCTAGAACATTCCTGACAAACCCCTCCTTCAAGATGACTCCTACTCCCATTTCTCTTCCCATCCACACCGTGATATAACAGCTTAAACCCTGCTCCTAAGCTTCTAGCCTTGCTACCTTTCCACCTGGTCTCCTGAACACACAGTATGTCCACCTTCCTCCTCTGCATCATGTCAGCCAGCTCTTTATCTTGTCCTTGCATAGTTCCTACATTCAAAGTCCCTAATCTCAGTCCTAGGCTCACGCATTTCCTCTTCTTTCTCTGCCTACGGACACGCCTCCTGCCTCTCCTTCTTCGATGTCTTCGACCAACAGTAGTCCAATTTCCATCAGCACCCTGTTGGTTGATAGCACTGATGGCGGTCGTTGTTAACCCGGGCCTCAACCGATCCGGTATGTCATTCTTTCTTGTGATTCGCAAAGTTTATTTGGCATTTGTTTTACGCCGGATGCCCTTCCTGACGCAACCCTCTGCATTTATCCGGGCTTGGGACTGGCGTGAGGAAGAGACACTGGTTTGTGCCCCCCCCCCTCATGGCTGCATTTTATGCTTCAAAAAAATAAAACACTGAATTCCAACATGAGGGACTTATCCCATCTGTGAAACGTAGTGGTAGAAGTATCATGGTTTGGACCTGTTTTGCTGCATCTGGAATGGGATGGATGGACATTATTGATGGAACAATGCATTTTGAATTATACCAACAAACACTAAAGGAAAATGACAATGTCATTTGAGAGCAAAGAGCTTGTCTGCGTGTTGTGGTCTGTCAGTATTCTGTCATGCTATTTTCCGGCAAAACAATGTGGCACAGATCAGAAACACAATTCAAACTTTTGAAGAGTTAGGCAAGCAGAAATGAAACAATCCGACAAATGGGTCAGTATAGGCAAGGCAGAAACATATAACTCCAATGAAACAAAGGTCATGCACAGGTAATCACTCACAGAGCTGTCATAAATGAGTAGACAAAACAGAAATTATACACAAAGGAGCAAACATCGCAAAGGGTTCTAGTTTGCATTTTCTGTGACAATTTCTCACCTCGTTCTTGCAGTGTAGGGGCAACCTAGGCTTCTTCTTTCTGATCATGCTTACGAAGGTATTCTTCTGCTTTAACTGCTGATGGCCAAGTTTGCCTCCTGGTTCTTCTCTGGGCCTCAAATTATGAAGGAATTTCTGTATGGAGTTTGCATGCTTTTTATATTCGAAATTCTGGGAAATTCGGTTTCCTCCAACAGTCCAAAGACACGCACATTTGGCTAATTGGTTCATCCAAAGTACCCCTAGGGATTATAATGTGAGTTTGGTGCCATCAGCTGTGATCAGCTCTTTGGCCCAAGTATGATTTAAGCCGTTTTGGCAAATAAATGAATTAATGATTAACTAACTCTCTCAATTTTCTCACTACTTTATCCTTCAATTAGTGTCTAAGGAAGGCTGAAATCTATCTCAGCCAACACTGGGCAGAAGCAAGGTGCACCCTGAACAGTTCATCAGGGCATCTCACACATACACAAACACACACAATTATTCACACTCACATTTAAGCCTAGTGCAGTGCTTCTCAATTATTTTCTGTGGCGCCCCCCCCCAGGAAGAAAAAAGCTCCGCGGGCGACTATAACTAGTATTATTTGTCTATAAAATTATTAGTACACCTATGCATAACATTGTATCTTTATTAACATTAAAAATAAAAAATAAAGAAATACAGTATAGTTCAACTTACAATAAAGAAAATCTTCATTAACATTGGTTTTTAATCTGTAACAGAAAAGATTTAAAGTGCACCAATGTGCCTGAAATTAAAAACATACATCCTTATTTAACTTATTTAAACTTATTCAACTTATTTATGTCTTAATATCTCTGTCTCTCTCCAACTTCTCTTCGTTATTGTTAGAAATTTTTCCGTGCTGTTGCTTGAGGGATTGTTTACTGCACTTCATATCATTTGCTCGTGCAAAGAACACTACACAATAGCATGACAATGAGAGTGCCACCTCCAACTAATGGAGTGGAGGTGCAATTACATTTAATTCTCATACACTATTCCAGAAAATGCTCCTCAGGGTCATAAGTGCCCCCCTGGGATCATACTGTGCTCCCCAAGGGGGGCGTACCCCTCTATTTGAGAAGCACTGGCCTAGTGGTAATTTGGAAAAGCCAGTTAGCCTGGTGGCCTTCACACTGTGGGAGGAAGCCTGAGTACATGAAAAATGTTGAGGCCCTGGAGTCTTTATCATGATTTTCTGCCACTGCACTGCCCTGGTTGCCATATGGTGAGGAAGACCATGCTGTTCTTTGACAATTTTTTGGTCACTTTAGGTGATTTCTTCTTCATAAATAAATTAATGGTTTATTTTTCAATGCAAATGCAATGTAAAATACGACAAAATTTCGTTTACCAGATTCACTCCAATAACAGATGATAAATGATGATTCTCTGGGTTGTATTCTGTCTTATTTTCTTCCTCACACACATCCTCCACTTCCAAATCAGTGTTCTCTTCTTCATCCAGAACACCTGATGTAATGAGCGCTGCCACATGCTGGGTACTGAAACGAGCTTCCATGACTCTTGCAAAAAGTGTGATAAAAAGATAACTGGGATAGTGCAATCTACATTCCCTGCAGTATGTACTGTATAAGCATTCTCTGTTAGTATCTAATGTTTTTTATGTCTGAAATTCTGTTCATTTTGTCTGAGTCTTGAATCATGCATAGGGTGTGTATGTTATGAGCACATGTTGACATTTGAATCTTTGCCAAGTTTCTTGGAACATTTACATTCTGTGATTGGCCAATTAAAAGGTCCAAGGTTTCACTAGCAGGAACAAGACAGATATAAATGCTTCGGCTACTAGAAAAACATTTCTAATCAATATCACGTGTTTGAAGAAGACAGAAGATAAGCACTGTATATGGAAATCAGTTCAAATAAGAAAGCTTCATATAACAAGAAGTATGATTTTTTTTTTTTTTAACAATAAGAAAAATTAAGTGCAGTTGTAAAGTCTGTGTAGTATATGTAATAACATAATCTATGTGGTGGATCATATCTTTACAGTAGAGCATCCAAAAACAACACAATGGACAGGAAGGAGGAACTCATGAGTTTTGAAGAAGCCATAAACAAGGCCGCTGGTGCAATCCAACGCTTTCCCTTGATTGAAGTTCAAGGTGTACCACTCTTGAGCTGGATTGCTCAAAACTGGAGCTCTGTTTGGGCTTTCCGACCAGATCCATCTGATCTATTGATCTCCACCTACCCTAAAGCAGGTAAAATGCTGAGTCATGCTGAATAAATATGACAAACAAACAACAAACAACTCTTTATTGTCAAAGTACATTACATACATTGAAATTTGCTTTGTGCACTAGGCACCTGTTGCCACTGTGCAGCGCCAGTTATTGCGTTGTTCTATCCTTTTGATGCTGAGCGCCAAGCAGGAAGCAACAACTGCCAAATTTTAACGTCTTATGGTATGACGCGGCCGGATTCGAACTCCGACCTACCGGAGGATAAAGCGGACGCTCTACCAACTGAGCTAAATCCCTGGTTATAAGACCTGTCTGTATATTGATGTTAATCAGTTGACGGATCATACTTATTCAGCATGACTCAGCTTTTTAACACATGATGTTAATCAGTATACAGACCACACTGTTCATTCATTCATTCATTTTCCGTAACCGCTTAATCCTAATTAGAGTCACGGGGAGGATGGTGCCCCTCTCAGCTGACTCCGGGCGAGGGGAGAGTACACCATGGACAGCTCGCCAGGCCATCGCAGGGAAGAAACACGTTATGCAGACTACTCTTCATGAAAGTCAGCACTGGTTCTTTTACTGCCTCACACTATAGACAGTGACAGACATGCCCAGCCTTTGATAACCCAGTTAGCTGTACTGGGGTGACAATGACAACCTGTTGAGAGTGGGGCTTGAACCTCCAACCTTGGTATCAGTGATCCAGCACCTTACCACTACTACTTTTAAAACCTATTTTAGGAATTCATGATGAATTTTATTCAGAAAATAAGTCTAACAGCGAAAGCATTAAAATCCATCTGATTTGGATCTGGTAAGTTCCCCCCTTTTTACTCACACTGTTAGGTGATATCCATATTAATATACACAGAACCAAAAGGGTGTCGTCACCTGATTGACTTGCTATCTTGGTATCTTAAATCATTATTTCACATGGATAATGTTTTAATCAAAATGGACAACACGCAGAGGTTTTTTTATGTAGTCCCCACAACCTGACCTGTCTCAGGGTCATGGTTAATGAGTGGGGTGAAAAGAACAGACACCATGATTTACGAAGAGCTGTTAGCCTTTTCAAAGTGCAGCACTCACCTGATCTTCCTTATTCCCCCATTTCACTGGAGCACAGAATGCAAGGATCATGGCGGAAAGGCGTAGAACTCACTCTACGGAGGTGCTTTGCCATTTTTACACGGAAAATGGGTCAAAAACCTATGGAAAATTGCACCTTCGGAACAATCACGGAATGTGCGGAAAGGACACGGAAAGACCGCAGTACAAAGTCAGAGTACATGTGTAAAAGTGCTCGGATCACCTTTGGAACCAGTGCGGACAGCAAAGGAAGACCTTTGGATAATTCACGGAACGTTCACTGAAAGGACGGAACATTTCGCAGAACGACCGTGGCACTGTTACATTTTAGAAGAAAGACCCACAGAATGATCACGGAACAGGCAGAATGAAGGCGGAATGTTCACATTCAACACAGAATGACTGAGGAATAGCAGGAATAACCACATTTCAACGAGGAAAAATCCCTCCAGCATATTCTAGGTTGACCACAGGGTCTCTACCAGGGCTAGACATGCAAAAAAAAAACCCACCAGGGAGGCATTGATGCCTGAGCCATCTCAACGGGCTCCACTCAATGTGGAGGAGCAGCGGTTCTACTCCAAGCTCTCCTCGGATGGCTGAGCTTCTCACCTTATCTCTAATGGAGAACCCCTCAATGCCTCAGCTGCATCTAGAAATTCTGTCCGTAAAAATTATGACCAGAATCGGTGACAAAGGACAGTCTTGGCGGACTCCAACCTTCACTGGCAACGAATTCGATCTGCTGTTCCCAATATGGACCAAGCTCTGGGTCCGGTGATAGAGTCACCGAATGGCCCATAGCAACAGGTCCGGAACATGGTACTCCCAGAGCAAGCCCCACAAGATAACACAAGGGATACAGTTGAAAGCTTTCTCCAAATCCACAAAACACATGTATACAGATTGGCCAAACTCCCATGCCCCCTCCAGGATCCTGTGGAGTGTATAGAGTTGGTTGAGAGTGTCATGGCCAGGACAAAAACCCACATTGTTCCTCCTGCATCCGAGGTTCAACTATCGGTCGGATCCTCCTCTCCAGTACCCCTGCAGAGACTTTCCTGGGTAGACTGTGGAGTGCGATTCCACAATAATTGGAACACACTCTCCAGTCCCCCTTTTTAAAAAGGGGGATGGCAACCCTGGTTTGCCAATCCAGAGATACGGCCCCCAATGACCACACAATGTTGCAGAGACTTGTTAATGAAGACAGTCCTACAACATCCAGAGCCATGAGATATTCATTGTTGATCTCATCCATCCCCAGGGTCTTCCTCTTCCACAGAGGGTGTGTTGATAAGATTGAGGAGTTCCTAGAAGTATTCCTTCGACATCCCCAGTTGAGGTGAGCAGCTCCCCACTTCCACTACATACAGTATTTGTGGAGAACTGCTTCCCCATCCTGAGGTGTCAGATGGTGGTCCAGAACCTTTTTGAGGCCAATCGATAATCGCTCTCCTGGCCCTGACCGAACTCCTCCCTCACTCAAGATTTGCATATTAATTAAGATCATTAATTAATCTAAGAATCCACATTTTCAAATCCTTCCAAAAAAAAAAAAAAAAAATCAATTGGAAATCCATCTATACCAGGACTTTTATTATTTTTCATATTCTTAACTGCAACATTAATTTTGTCCATTTTGATGTCTCCTTCTAGTTTATTTTTTTAAATCATCGTTTAGGTTGGGTGTGGGAATATTGTCAAGATCAGCCTTCCGCTCGACATCATCATTTAATTAATATAAGGTCTTATAAAATGTTCTCAGCTGTTTCAAAATTGATGCACTATTTGTTATTTCATCATTATTATCAGTTATGATTTTATTTATAGATTTGCTGACAAAAGATTTTTTTTCAAGTCTACAAAAGTAATTTGTAGGTTTTTCATCTTCTTCACACCATCAAATTGTATTTCTTATCTGAATACGTTTCATTTCCTCTTCTTTCAATTGCTCCCATTCTGTCTTATATTTTGAGTGTTCAGAAAGTCTGTTTTCATCAATATTTTGGAAATTTTGTCTGATATTGTCTTCGCAGTCTTTAATCTTTGCTTCCAGTTCTGTAGTCTTATATTTACTCTTTTTTTAAAAATGGATGCAAAAGAGATAGTTTTGCCTCTCAGTTTCATCAAAAAAGTTTCTAAAAATAGGCTGTCGCTTATTTTAAGTTTAATATTATCAGAATCCAAATCAATATTGTTCGAGTAAGAAGAGTCCGTTTCAGAGTATTCATCAATTGTTTCTTTTAGGATAGATTTGACTAATTTGCTATATTCAGGATGAAGAAGTAAAGAAGTGTTAAATTTCTAATACCCTTTACCCCTTGTTTGATTTATTGAGTTTGAAAGAGTTAAAGATACAGTATATATAGTATATACAGTATAGCTGAATGATCAGTTTTCTATCCTGGGAGGATATCTGAATCCAGAGTAATATCAACGATATCTTGCGAAATCAAGAAAAAGAAAGTTTTCATTCAATTTCCTCCATCTATCTATAAGATCAGGGTTTTGTAAGTTTTCTATGACAATGTCCCTAGATTTAGGACTGCTTACATGCTTATAATTTTCTAGATCCATAGAGGGGTCTAGGATGAGATTCCAATCAGGATATATTTTCAAAAAGCCTGATATAGAAATTTGGATCATCCATATTTGGACGATATAAATTTGTAAGTGTAAATCTTTTTTTCTTCTACCGAGATATCAGCAATGATGAAATTACTATTTTCATCTTGGATGGTTCTAATGCAGCCGTGAGGGGGGGCACAAACCAGTGTCTCTCCCTCACGCCGGTCCCAAGCCTGGATAAATGCAGAGGGTTGCGTCAGGAAGGGCATCCGGCGTAAAACAAATGCCAAATAAACTATGCGAATCACAAGAAAGAATGACATACCGGATCGGTCGAGGCCTGGGTTAACAACGACCGCCATCAGTGCCGTCAACCAACAGGGTGCTGATGGAAATTGGACTACTGTTGGTCGAAGACGTCGAAGAAGGAGAGGCGGGAGGCGTGTCCATTGCCAGAGAGAGAAGAGGAAAGGCATGAGTCTAGGACTGAAAGTAGGGACTTTGAATGTTGGAACTATGGCAGGAAAAGGTAGAGAGCTGGCTGACATGATGCAGAGGAGGAAGGTGGACATACTGTGTGTTCAGGAGACCAGGTGGAAAGGTAACAAGGCTAGAAGCATAGGAGCAGGGTTTAAGCTGTTTTATTATGGTGTGGATGGGAAGAGAAATGGAGTCGGAGTCATCTTGAAGGAGGAGTTTGCCAGGAATGTTCTAGAAGTGAAAAGAGTGTCAGACAGAGTGATGAGTCTCAAGTTAGAAATTGAAGGTGTGATGGTCAATGTTGTTAGTGCTTATGCCCCACAGACAGGATGTGAGCGAGAAGAGAAGGAGAGATTCTGGAGGGAGTTAGATGAAGTGATGCAGAGTACCCCCAGAGGTGAAAGAGTGGTCATTGGAGCAGACTTCAATGGACATGTTGGTGCAGGAAACAGAGGGGACGAGGAAGTGATGGGTAGGTTTGGTATCCAGGACAGGAACACAGAAGGACAGATGTTGGTAGATTTTGCAAAAAGGATGGAAATGGCTGTGGTGAATACTTTCTTCCAGAAGAGAGAGGAGCATAGGGTGACTTATAAAAGTGGAGGTAGGAGCACACAGGTAGACTACATCTTGTGCAGGCGATGTAATTTGAAGGAAGCCAGTGACTGCAAAGTAGTAGTGGGTGAGAGTGTTGCCAAACAGCATAGGATGGTGGTGTGCAGGATGATGCTGATGGTGAGGAAGGTGAAGAAGGCAAAGGCAGAGCAGAAGACAAAGTGGTGGAAGTTGAAAAAGGAAGAGTGTCGGGTTGTCTTCAAGGAGGAGTTGAAACAGGCTTTGGGTGGTCAGGAAGTGCTTACAGATGACTGGACAACTACAGCTAATGTGATCAGGGAGACAGGTAGGAGAATACTTGGTGTGTCATCTGGAAGGAAAGTAGATAAGGAGACTTGGTGGTGGAATGAGGAAGTGCAGGAGTGTGTACAAAGGAAGAGGTTAGCTAAGAAGAAGTGGGACATTGAGAAAACCGAAGAGAGTAAACAGGAGTACAGGGAGACACAGCGTAAGGCAAAGGTAGCAGTGTCAAAGGCCAAACAGAGCGCGTTTGATGACTTGTATGCTCGGTTGGAAAGTAAAGAGGGAGAAAATGATTTATACAGGTTGGCACAGCAGAGAAATAGAGATGGGAAGGACGTGCAGCAAGTTAGATTGATAAAGGACAGAGAGGGAAACGTACTGACTGATGACAGAAGTGTGCTGGGAAGATGGAAAGAATACTTTGAAGAGCTGATGAATGAGGAAAATGAGAGAGAAAAAAAGAGTAGAAGAGGTGACTGTTGAGGACCAGGAAGTAGCAAAGATTAGTAAGGGTGAAGTGAGGAGGGCATTGAAGAGGATGAAGAATGGAAAGGCAGTTGGTCCTGATGACATACCGGTGGAGGTATGGAAGTGTCTAGGAGAGGTAGCAATAGATTTTCTGACAAGAACATTTAACAAGGTCTTAGAGAGTGAGAGGATGCCAGAGGATTGGAGGAAAAGTGTGCTGGTGCCCATTTTTAAGAACAAGGGAGACGAGCAGAGTTGTGGCAACTACAGAGGGATAAAGTTGATGAGCCATACGATGAAGTTATGGGAAAGAATAGTGGAAGCTAGACTAAGGGCAGAGATCAGCATTTGTGAACAACAGTTTGGTTTCATGCCAAGAAAGAGCACCACAGATGCAGTGTTTGCCTTGAGGATGTTAATGGAGAAGTACAGAGAAGGTCAGAGGGAGTTGCATTGTGCCTTTGTGGATCTGGAGAAAGCATATGACAGGGTGCCGAGAGAAGAACTGTGGTATTGCATGAGGAAGTCTGGAGTGGCAGAGAAGTATGTTAGAGTGGTTAGAGGCTAGATTGAGATGGTTTGGACATGTACAGAGGAGGGATAGTGAGTATATTGGTAATAGGATGCTGAGGCTGGAACTACCAGGCAAAAGGCCTAGAGGAAGACCAAAGAGACGATTCATGGATGTGGTGAAGGAGGACATGAAGGTCGTTGGTGTAAGAGAAGAAGATGCAAAGGATAGGGTGAGATGGAGGCAGATGATTGGCTGTGGCGACCCCTGAAGGGAAAAGCCGAAAGGAAAAGAAGAAGAACTTCTCTTCTTTTACACTTGTTTCCAAGACCTCAACAGTTTGCTGAAATAATTTTCATCTTTTTAATATTCTCTATACTTGGAGTCATTGTATCATTTGTGTATAAGGCATTATGTAATATATAAATTCAATAGGATGGCAAAATCTAAGAAATTGTCTCAATTGTGCAAAAATCAAGTAAATAACAGAAATTATGTGGCTATTAGTACTAAGGAGATAAAAAAGAGTCTGGTTTAATACCATGTCATTGTCAATGTGGGTAAAAAGTGCACATAAAATGAGCGTAGAAGAGGAGAAAATCTAACTTCTGTTTAACACACACACACACACACACACACACACACACACACACACACACACACACACACACACACACACACACACACACACACATGTTAGCTATACTGAACAGACCATAATAACTACACCTTTAACTACACAATGTTATTAGTTGATCCAAAGTACAAAACTCATTTGACCTGTCTGCGGTTCATGTTTAAAATATGTGCTCATCAACAAGGTGCATGACTCAACCTATAGCATCAACCAATATACCAGACCAGACTTTGAACTGCAGCCACTGCGGTCAGATCTGTCTGTCCCATATCGGCTTTGTCAGCCACCAGCGTGCCTGCAGCCTATGTGGACAGTCCCCTCTATAAATCTTCGTTCTTGAATCCAAGCCAAAGAAAGCGTGTGACAGTGGAGGTGGGGTTACATGTTTAACAGCTTGTGGGTAAACGCTGTTCTTGAGCATATTAGTTTTTATTTTTAGTGTCCTGAACCATTTTCCAGAGGGGAGAGGGGAGAAAAGGGGGTGTCCAGGGTGTGACGGGTCCCTGATAATTCCACTGCGTCCCCTCTGAAGTCTGTTGGTGTAAATGTCACTGAGAGAGGATAGTGTAGTTACCTGCTCTGACATCCTCACCACTCTATTCAAGGCCTTCCTGTCCTCTACAGTACAGCTGCTAAACCAAACTGTACAGCATTAGGTCAGGAGGCTCTCTATGATGGAGCAGTAAAGGTTGGTCAGTAGGGGTTGAGATAGACAAGCTTGTCGGAGCTTCCTGGGGAAGTACATCTTTGTTCTGCTTTCCGCATCTGGTGGGAGATGTCTGTGGTCCAGGTGAAATCAGCACAGATTTGGACTCCAAGACACTTGAAGCACCCTACCCTCTCTACCTCCTCTCCATCAATGTAGAGGGCAGAGTGCTCAGTTTGTTTCAATATCCTGAAGTCCATTATCATCTCCTTGGTTTTGGGTGTGTCGAGTTCTTGGTTATTGTTCTCACACCATTGCTGCAGATGCAAGACCTCCTTCCTGTAGGCTAACTTGTTATCCAAAATCAAACCTATGATGTTGATGTTGTCAGCAAATTTGATGCAGTAGGTTAATGCTAATGTTCATTGGTCTACCATCAGGAGAACACAACAACAATGGTGTGCATGGCTGGGCTGCAAAAAGAAAGCCAATACTTTCAGACATTGTTGTTCATCTACAGTTTGCTAAAGATCACATGGACAAACCAGAAGGCTATTCGGAAAATGACTAATGGACGAATGAGATCAAAATAGAACTTTTTGGTTTAAACGAATAGTATTATGCTTCGAGAAAATAAAACACTGAATTCCAACATGAGGGACTTATCCCATCTGTGAAACGTAGTGGTAGAAGTATCATGGTTTGGACCTGTTTTGCTGCATCTGGAACGGGATGGATGGCCATTATTGATGGAACAATGAATTTTGAATTATACCAACAAACACTAAAGGAAAATGACAATGTCATTTGAGAGCAAAGAGCTTGTCTGCGTGTTGTGGTCTGTCAGTATTCTGTCATGCTATTTTCTGGCAAAACAATGTGGCACAGATCAGAAACACAATTCAAACTTTTGAAGAGTTAGGCAAGCAGAAATGAAACAATCAAACAAACGGGTCAGTATAGGCAAGGCAAAACCCAGTTGTATCGGCACTTGCCCTTCCATTGGATCCTTCCGGTGGCGCTGAAAGGGGGGACTTGCTGCGTGGGTAACAGCCTGTCCTCCATTACTCCCTACCCCGGCTCTGCACACCGGAGAGTATCACCAGCCAGGATACCAGCCAGAGTGCAACCATAGTCCTTCGGGACTGACAGAGACCAACGATTATTATTATTATTATTATTATTATTATTCAATCATTCAACCCTTTCATTTTCTAAGATGCTTAATCCTAATTCAGGTCAAGGGGAGACTCTGGGCAAGAGCGGGGTACATGCTGTTCCATTTACGCTTTCACTCATACCTAGGGGTGATTTGGAACTGCTATTTAAACTACTATGCATGTCTTTGATTGTGGGAGGAAACCAAAGTATCTGGTGGAAACCCACGTAAGCATGGGTAGAACATGCAAACTCCACACAGAAGCGCCGAGTTGGGAATTGAACCCAGGACCTTCTTGCTGTGAGGCAGACATGCTAACCACTGCACAAATATGCCACATTTATTATTATTATTATTATTATTATTATTATTGTTGTTATTATTATTATTACAATGCAGCAAAAAATGAAAAAAAATTCCATCATGAGAGATTAAATGTGAGATGAAAAAAATCATTAAAACCATTTAATTGTGTGTGGGTGTGTGTTTATGAGAGAGAGAGAGAGAGAGAGAGCGAGAGAATAGCTAATTAACTGGGAGCAATCTTGCCAAGTTTCTGGGACAATCTACATTCAGTGATTGGCTTAAGAAACTATCTCATAGCAGGCCAAAGTTTGTGCTTCACCAGGGACGGTCAGGAAAAACTTGTATAAAAAGTACAACTAAACAATTCCAAAATTGGGAGGAAAATATGCCTTGGAGAATTCAGTTATGTAATTTTCCTAAGGCACCACATAGGCAGAAGTTAAAAATATACATATGTTTACTTTTACTTATCTTTGATTGCTGTTTAGAATCCAAAAGAAAAGTAGAAACAATGCAAAAATAAAAATAAAAATCCCCAAATAGTAGCATATATTAAAATATATAATAAGAAATTGTCATTTGCCTTAAAATGAGCCCCAGCCTTACCTCCTGCTACACTCTGTTGGATGTCTCTCCACTTTTCTCCCAAACACAGTAGGTCAGACGCTCCCTAATTTGAGGCTGAACCCTGGACAGTGAACAATGTGAAATTTGATCATTGCAGTTTGAGTGGTTATATAACAGCATAAGCATGTACTTGAACCTCCAAAATATAAGAACAGACAGTACTGGATGGAGTGAAAGGGGAATTAGAAGACTGAGAAACCACCTATATAAAAGCTTTAGTTCCAACCCCTTCATGTAAACATCGAAGAAGAAGAAGAAGAAGAAGAAGCATTGCCCGTGGAACCAAATTTAGATAAAGAAGCTTTCAAAGGACCAAAAGTAAGATTAATTTTTAAGATGATTCTAAGTGCTGAGCCTGCATTTACATCTTACATATCTGTATTAATATAATATATGTAGAGAATCAGATCTTTGCAGTAGAAAATCCTGAAACATAGAAAATGGACAACAAAGGAGGACCTATGAGTTATGAAGAAGCAATAAACAAGGCTGCTGGTGCACTTTATCGCTTTCCTTTGGTTGAAGTGCATGGTGTACCCCTCATGAATTGGATTGCTCAAAACTGGAGTTCTGTTTGGGCTTTCCAACCAGATCCATCAGATCTGCTCATCTCCACCTACCCTAAAGCAGGTAAAACCATCATTACAAAGTCCCTGTTGGTCAGTATATAGGGTATGCAGAGACTACTGTTTTAAAGCCTGATTCTGGTATCAAGGATTTTTACAGCTGCACCATTTTCAGTATACAAGAGTTCTTCCAATTACGCTGCCCTGCCAAAAAAACCTGCTTGCACATTCTAAAACTTTTAACTTTAATGAAAGCATGTTGTCACTGGTAAGTTGTTTCAATAAAAGTATGCAGCGTCACAACTTTTAATCTAATCTCAAGTTGTTTATTTATTCACTGTGATGCGGTGTTGATGAGGAAAGAGAACGCCGTTTTAAGGTATAAACTATGGGATGCTCAAACATGTTTGAAAATTATTCCTTATGCTCCCTGAAACATTAATTCACACCGGTCTCAAGCCCCGATAAATGCAGAGGGTTGCGAAAGGAAGGGCAACCGGCGTAAAACTTTGCCAGAATGCAAATCATCAAAACAAATTCCATACCAGATCAGTCAAGGCTCAGGTTAACAACAACCGCCATCATTGCTGTTAACCAACAAAGTGCTGGTGGATATTAAACTACGGTTTGCGGAAGAAGGAGCAGTCGAAGAAGGAGAGGCGGGAGGTTTGTCTGTATGCAGAGAGAGAAGAGGAAAGGCATGAGTCTAGGACTGAGAGTAGGGACTTTGAATTTTGGAACTATGACAGGCAAAGGTAGAGAGCTGGCTGACATGATGCAGAGGAGGCCCCACAGGCAAGATGTGAGCTAGAAGAGAAGGAGAGATTCTGGAGTGAGTTAGAGGAAGTTATACAGAGTACCCCGAGAGGTGAGAGAGTGGTCATCGGTGCAGACTTCAATGAACATGTTGGTGCAGGCAATAGAGGGAACGAGGAAGTGATAGGCAGGTTTGGTATCCAGGACAGGAACACAGAAGGACAGATATTGATAGATTTTGCAAAAAGGATGGAAATGGCTGTGGTGAACACTTTCTTCCAGAAGAGACAGGAGCATAGGGTGACTTATAAAAGTGGAGGTAGGAGCACACAGGTAGACTACATCTTGTGTAAGCGATGTAATTTGAAGGAAGGTGAGAGTGTTCCCAAACAGCATAGGATGGTGGTGTGCAGAATGACGCTGATGGTGAGGAAGGTGAAGAAGGCAAAGGCAGAGCAGAAGACAAAGTGGTGGAAGCTGACAAAGGAAGAGTGTTATGTTGTCTTCAAGGAGGAGTTGAAACAGGCTTTGGGTGGTCAGGAAGTGCTTCCAGATGACTGGACAACTACAGCTAATGTGATCAGGGAGACAGGTGGGAGAATTTTTGGTGTGTCCTGTGGGAAGACAGTAGATAATGAGACTTGGTTGAGGAAGTGCAGGAGTGTGTACAAAGGAAGAGGTTAGCAAAAAAGTGTGACATAGAGAGGACCGAAGAGAGTAAACAGGAGTACTGGGAGACACAGCGTAAGGCAAAGGTAGCCATGTCAAATGCCAAACAGAGGGCGTATGATGACTTGTATGATAGGTTGGACAGTAAGGAGGGAGAAAATGATTTATACAGGTTGGCACAGCAGAGAAATAGAGACGGGAAGGACGTGCAGCAAGTTAGAGTGATTAAGGACAGAGAGCGTATTGACTGATGACAGAAGTGTGCTGGGAAGATAGAAAGAGTACTTTGAAGAGCTGATGAATGAGGAAAATGAGAGAGAGAAAAAAAAAGAGTAGAAGAGGTGACTGTTGAGGACCAGGAAGTAACAAAGATTAGTAAGGCATGAAGGGCATTGAAGAGGATGACGAGTGGAAAGGCAGTTGGTCCTGATGACATACTGGTGGAAGTATGGAAGTGTCTAGGAGAGGTAGCAGTAGATTTTCTGACAAGAACGTTCAACAAGGTCTTAGAGAGTGAGCAGATGCCGGAGGAATGGAGGAGAAGTGTGCTTGTGCCCATTTTTAAGAACAAGGGAGATGTGCAGAGTTGTGGCAACTACAGAGGGATAAAGTTAATGAACCATACAATGAAGTTATGGGAAAGAATAGTGGAAGCTAGACTAAGGGCAGAGGTCAGCATTTGTGAACAACAGTTTGGTTTCATGCCAAGAAAGAGCACCACAGATGCAGTGCTTGCTTTGAGGATGTTAATAGAGAAGTACAGAGGAGGTCAGAGGGAGCTGCATTGTGCCTTTGTGAAACTGGAGAAAGCATATGACAGGGTGCCGAGAGAAGAACTGTGGTATTGTATGAGGAAGTCTGGAGTGACAGAGAAGTATGTCAGAGTGGTGTAGGACATGTCTGAGAGATGGAAGACAGTGGTGAGGTGCGCTGTTGGTGTGACAGAAGAGTTCAAGGTGGAGGTGGGACTGCATCAAGGGTCAGCTCTGAGCCCCTTCTTGTTTGCTATGGTGATGGACCGGCTGACAGATGAGGTTAGACAAGAATCTCCATGCAGTATGATGTTTTCAGATGACATTGTGATCTGCAGTGAGAGCAGAGAACAAGTGCAGGAAAATCTAGAGAGGTGGAAGTATGCCCTGGAAAGGAGGGGAATGAAGGTTAGCCTCAGTAAGACAAAATACATATGGGTGACCAAGAAGGACCGGTGAGGTTCAAGGGAGCAGAAATAATGAAGGTGGAAGATTTTAAATACTTGGGCTCAACAATACAGAGCAATGGGAAGTGTGGATGAGCGGTGAAGAAGTGCGTGCAGGCAGGTTGGAGTGGTTGGAGAAAAGTGTCCGGTGTGATGTGTGATATGAAGATATCGGCAAGAATGAAAGGAAAAATGTACAAGATGGTGTTGAGGCCATCGATGCTGTATGATTTAGAAACAGTGGCACTGGGGTAAAGACTGGAGGCAGAACTGGAGGTAGCAGAGATGAAAATTTTGTGGTTTTCTTTGGGAGTAACGAGGATGGATAAGATCAGGAATGGTACATCAGAGGAACAACACATGTAAGAGAGTTTGGAGACAAACTCAGAGAGGATAGATTGAGATGGTTTGGACATGTGCAGAGGAGGGATAGTGAATATATTGGTTGTAGGATGCTGAGATTGGAACTACCAGGCAGAAGGACTAGAAGAAAACCAAAGAGAAGGTTTATGGATGTGGTGAAGGAGGACATGAAGGTAGTTGAGTAAGAGTAGAAGATGCAGAGGATAGGGTGAGATGGAGGCAGATGATTCACCCCTGAAGTGAACAGCCAAAAGGAAAAGAAGAAGAAGAAGAAAGCTCCCTGAAACATTATTACTTTTTTTTTAACTTCTTAATCCTAATTAGGGTTGCATGGCACCTATCTTAGCTGACTCTGAATGAAGTCAGGGTACACATAGAACAGTTTTTTTTTGGACTGTGTTAGGAAACTGAAATATTCAAAGGAAACCCACACAAGTGTGGGAGAATATTCAAATTCCACAGAGAAGCAAGGGGATTCGAACCCACAACCCTCTTTATGCGAGGCGGACATGCCTGCCACTGCTTCCTCCCTAAAACACTAATTTTGTATCTGTGCTATCAAGAAAAAAAACGTCCAATGAGACAATCTGGTCATTCAGTACAATCAGGTTGCTTGCTAATTTCATTTTATTGCCACATAATTTTGCTCAGTCTTGACCTGACTTCAACTGCAACAACCCCAGATTATAACACTGCATCTTCAGGATTGTGTAATGCCGAATATGAATGATTAGTACATCATTTCAAACGCTTCCCTTCTTAGCCCAACTCGCTTTCCAGTACACCCGAACTAGCTTTCCAGAATATCATAGAAGATTTCATGATAAATGTATTGTTGTATTTACATTCATAATACGAGAGTGTGACAACATATTCAGCATCATGTGTAACACATTCAGTATCATTTATCATTTTTCCACAGATTTTCCAGCTTGATTTTTTTTTTTACACATTCCCATAGTGTGTAACCCCTAACCCTTAAGTTTTTTCTTATTACCACACAGGCATTTGGTCCCATTCCTATGTGTTCTCATTGCATTGTGTGTGTGTGTGTGTGTGTGTGTGTGTGTGTGTGTGTGTGTGTGTGTGTGTGTGTGTGTGTGTGTGCAAATTTTTACTGCCACTATTATTATTATTAAAAGGGGGCAGTGGTGGTCTAGTGGTATAGGGTGCTGGATCGCTGATCCAAAGGTTGGGGGTTCGAGTCCCACTCTCCACAAGGTTGTCACTGTCCCCCCAGTGCAGCTAACTGGGTTATCAAAGGCGGGCCATGTCTCTCACTGTCTATGGTGAGAGGCATGTAAAAGAACCATTGCTGACTTTCGACAAGAGTAGGCTGCAAAGCCGTCAGCATGTTTCTAATCGGGAGTTGAGTCCCCTGAGGCAGTTTGTTCACAGTAACATTCTGGTAACTCCTGCAGCGGCACTGGAACCCAGTTGTATTGGAACTTGCCCTTCCATTGGATCCTTCCGGTGGCGCTGAGAGGGGGGACTTGCTGCTTGGGTAACAGCCTGTCCTCCATTACTTGCTAACTCGGCTCTGTGCACCGGAGAGTATCACCAGTCGGGATACCAGCCAGAGTGCAACCATAGTAATTTGGGACTGACGGAGACTAACTACTACTATTATTATTATTATTATTACAATGCAGCAAAAAATAAAAATTAAAAAAAAAATTCCATCACCACTTGTAACAGTGCGAGATTAAATGTGAGAAGAAAAAAGTTCATTAAAGCCATTTAATTGTGTGTGTGTGTGTGTGTGTGTGTGTGTGTGTGTGTGTGTGTGTGTGTGTGTGAAAGAGAGAGAGAGAGAGAGAGCGAGAGAGAGAGAGAGAGAGAGAGAGAGAAAATTGCTAATTAACTGGGAGCAATCTTGCCAAGTTTCTGGGACAATATGCATTTAGTGATTGGCTTAAGAAACTATCTCATAGCAGGCCAAAGTTTGTGCTTCACCAGGGACGGTCAGGAAAAGCTTGTATAAAAAGTACAACAATTCCAAAATTGGGAGGAAAATATGCCTTGGAGAGTTCAGTTATGTCATTTTCCTAAGGCACCACATAGGCAGAAGTTAAAAATATACATACATTTACTTTTACTTATCTTTGATTGCTGTTTAAAATCCGAAAGAAAAGTAGAAACAACGCAAAAATAAAAATAAAAATCCCCAAAGAGTAGCACATATTAAAAGACATAATAATAAATTGTCATTTGCCTTAAAATTAGCCCCAGCCTTACCTCCTGCTACACTCTGTTGGATGTCTCTCCACTTTTCTCTCAAACACAATAGATCAGACGTTCCCTAATTTGAGGCTGAACCCTGGACAGTGAACAATGTGAAATTTGATCATTGCAGTTTGAGTGGTTATATAACAGCATAAGCATGTACTTGATCCTCCAAAATATAAGAACAGACAGTATTGGATGAAGTGAAAGGGGAATTAGAAGACTGAGAAACCACCTATATAAAAGCTTTAGTTCCAACCCCTTCATGTAAACATCGAAGAAGAAGAAGAAGAAGAAGAAGAAGAAGAAGAAGAAGAAGCATTGCTCGTGGAACAAAGTTTAGATAAAGAAGCTTTCAAAGGACCAAAAGTAAGATTAATTTTTAAGATGATTCTAAGTGCTGAGCCTGCATTTACATCTTACATATCTGTATTAATATAATATATGTAGAGAATCAGATCTTTGCAGTAGAAAATCCTGAAACATAGAAAATGGACAACAAAGGAGGACCTATGAGTTATGAAGAAGCAATAAACAAGGCTGCTGGTGCACTTTATCGCTTTCCTTTGGTTGAAGTGCATGGTGTACCCCTTAAGAATTGGATTGCTCAAAACTGGAGTTCTGTTTGGGCTTTCCAACCAGATCCATCAGATCTGCTCATCTCCACCTACCCTAAAGCAGGTAAAACCATCATTACAAAGTCCCTTTTGGTCAGTATATAGGGTATGCAGAGACTACCGTTTTAAAGCCTGATTCTGGTATCAAGGATTTTTACAGCTGCACCATTTTCAGTATACAAGATTTCTTCCAATTACACTGCCCTGCCAAAAAAAACCTGCTTGCACGTTCTAAAACTTTTAACTTTAATGAAAGCATGTTGTCACTGGGGAGTTGTTTCAATAAACGTATGCAGTGTCACAACTTTTAATCTAATCCCAAATTGTTTATTTGTTCACTGTGATCCGGTGTTGATGAGGAAAGAGAACACTGTTTTAAGGTCTGAACTATGGGATGCTCAAACATTCCTCATGCTTCCTGAAACATTAATTCGCACCGATCCCAAGCCCTGATAAATGCAGAGGGTTGAGAAAGGAAGGGCATCCGCCGTAAAACTTTTGCCAGAATACAGAATGCGAATCGTCAAAACAAATTCCATACTGAATCGGTCAAGGCCCGGGTTAACAACAGCCACCATCAGTGCTGTTAAACAACAGGGTGCTGGTGGATATTAAACTAGTGTTTGTTGAAGAAGGAGAGGCAGGAGGTTTGTCTGTATGTAGAGAGAGAAAAGGAAAGGCATGTGTCTAGGACTAAGAGTAGGGACTTTGAATGTTGGAACTATGACAGGAAAAGGTAGAGAGCTGGCTGACATGATGCAGAGGAGGCCCCACAGGCAGGATGTGATCTAGAAGACAAGGAGAGATTCTGGAATGAGTTCGATGAAGTTCTGCAGAGTACCCGCAGAGGTAAAAGAGTGGTCATTGGTGCAGACTTCAATGAACATGTTGGTGCAGGAAATAGAGGGGACGAGGAAGTGATGGGCAGGTTTGGTATCCAGGACAGGAACACAGAAGGACAGATGTTGATAGATTTTGTAAAAAGGATGGAAATGGCTGTGGCGAATACTTTCTTCCAGAAGAGACAGGAGTATAGGGTGACTTATGAAAACTGAGGTTGGAGCACACAGGTAGACTACGGCTTGTGTCGACAATGTAACTTAAAGGAAGTCAGTGACTGCAAAGTAGTAGTGGTTGAGAGTGTTGCCAAACAGCATAGGATGGTGGTGTGCAGGATGATGCTGATGGTGAGGAAGGTGAAAAAGGAAAAGGCAGAGCAGAAGACAAAGTGGTGGAAGCTGACAAAGGAAGAATGTCATGTTGTCTTCAAGGAGGAGTTGAAACAGGCTTTGGGTGGTCAGGAAGTGCTTCCAGATGACTGGACAACTACAGCTAATGTGATCAGGGAGACAGATCGGAGAGTTTTTGGTGAGTACTCTGGAAGGACAGTAGATAAGGAGACTTGGTGATGGAATGAGGAAGTGCAGGAGTGTTTAAAAAGGAAAAGTTTAGCAAAGAAGTGGGACAGTGAGAGGACCGGAGAAAGTAAACAGGAGTACTGGGAGACACAGCGTAAGGCAAAGGTAGCCGTGTCAAAGGCCAAACATGATGACTTGTATGATAGGCTGGACAGTAAGGAGGGAGATTTATACAGGTTGGCACAGCGGAGAAATAGAGACGGGAAGGACGTGCAGCAAGTTAGAGTGATTAAGGACAGAGAGCGTATTGACTGATGACAGAAGTGTGCTGGGAAGATAGAAAGAGTACTTTGAAGAGCTGATGAATGAGGAAAATGAGAGAGAAAAAAGAGTAGAAGAGGTGACTGTTGAGGACCAGGAAGTAACAAAGATTAGTTAGGGTAAAGTGAGGAGGGCATTGAAGAGGATGACGAGTGGAAAGGCAGTTGGTCCTGATGACATACCGGTGGAACTATGGAAGTGTCTAGGAGAGGTAGCAGTAGATTTTCTGACAAGAACATTCAACAAGGTCTTAGAGAATGAGAGGATGTCAGAGGAATGGAGGAGAAGTGTGCTGGTGCCCATTTTTAAGAACAAGGGACACATGCAGAATTGTGGCAACTACAGAGGGATAAAGTTGATGAGCCATACGATGAAGTTATGGGAAAGAATAGTGGAAGCTAGACGAAGGGCAGAGGTCAGCATTTGTGAACAACAGCTTGGCTTCATGCCAAGAAAGAGCACCACAGATGCAGTGTTTGCTTTGAGGATGTTAATAGAGAAGTACAGAGAAGGTCAGAGGCAGCTGCATTGTGCCTTTATGAATCTGGAGAAAGCATATGACAGGGTTCCGAGAGAGAAACTGTGGTATTGCATGAGGAAGGTTGGAGTGGCAGAGATGTATATTAGAGTGGTGTAAGACATGTATGAGAGATGGAAGACAGTGGTGTAGGACATGTCTGAGAGATGGAAGACAGTGGTGAGGTGCGCTGTTGGTGTGACAGAAGAGTTCAAGGTGGAGGTGGGACTGCATCAAGGGTCATCTCTGAGCCCCTTCTTGTTTGCTATGGTGATGGACAGGCTGACAGATGAGGTTAGACAAGAATCTCCATACAGTATATTGTTTGCAGATGACATTGTGATCTGTCGTGAGAGCATTATTAGAGAGTATTATTTCTCTTAAAATCACTTCCCTTCTTCTGTTTCTTATCACTTGCTCTCAGACTTTTACACTTTCTCCCAACCGCTGTCAAGTGCAGTAAAATCTAGAGAGGTGGAGGTATGCCCTGGAAAGCAGAGGAATGAAGGTTAGTCTCAGTAAGACAGAATACATAAGTGTGACCGAGATGGACCCAAGAGAAATGGTGACGTTAAAGGGAGCAGAGATAACGAAGGCGGAAGATTTTAAATACTTCGGCTCAACAATTCAGAGCAATGGAGAGTGTGGATGAGAGGTGAAGAAGTGTGTGCAGGCATGTTGGAATGGATGGAGAAAAGTGTCCGGTGTGATGTGTGATATGAAGATATTGGCAAGAATGAAAGGAAAAATGTACAAGACGGTGTTGAGGCCAGCGATGCTGTATGGTTTAGAAACAGTGGCACTGGGTAAAGACAGGAGGCAGAACTGAAGGTAGCAGAGCTAAAACGTTTGAGGTTCTTTTTGGGAGTAACGAGGATGGATAGGATCAAGAATGGTACATCAGAGGGACAGCACATGTAAGAGAGTTTGGAGACAAACTCAGAGAGGCTCGATTGAGATGGTTTGGACATGTGCAGAGGAGGGATAGTGAATATATTGGTCATAGGATGCTGAGGTTGGAACTACCAGGCAGAAGGACTAGAGGAAGACCAAAGAGAAGATTTATGGATGTGGTGAAGGAGGACATGAAGGTAGTTGAGTAAGAGTAGAAGATGCAGAGGATAGGGTGAGATGGAGGCAGATGATTCACCCCTGAAGCGAACAGCCAAAAGGAAAAGAAGAAGAAGAAGAAAGCTCCCTGAAACATTATTACTTTTTTTTTAACTTCTTAATCCTAATTAGGGTTGCATGGCACCTATCTTAGCTGACTCTGAATGAAGTCAGGGTACACATAGAACAGTTTTTTTTGGACCGTGTTAGGAAACTGAAATACTCAAAGGAAACCCACACAAGTGTGGGAGAATATGCAAATTCCACAGAGAAGCAAGGGGATTCGAACCCACAACCTTCTTTATGTGAGGCGGACATGCCTGCCACTGCTTCCTCCCTAAAACACTAATTTTGTATTTGTGCTATCAAGAAAAAAAGAAGTCCAATGAGACAATCTGGTCATTCAGTACAATCAGGTTGTTTGCTAATTTCATTTTATTGCCACATAATTTTGCTCAGTCTTGACCTGACTTCAACTGCAACAACCCCAGATTATAACACTGCATCTTCAGGATTGTGTAATGCTGAATATGAATGATTACTACATCATTTGAAATGCTTCCCTTCTTACCGTGACATATCCAATGCACTGGAACACGGTCAAACCAGACCACTTTTTTGTGGTCAGATAACATGTCCTTTTTCCATTGCTCCAGAGCATTGGTGACTGCTCAAAGACTACAAGTTCACTCATTTGCTGAACAGCTTAATCCTACTAGGGACATTGGGAGGCTGGAGCATATCTCAGCTGACAGGAGGCAAACCCCCCACCCATCCCCCTCTATGGACTCTATGGGCCTATTTATACACAACTAGCCACCATCAAATTATTATGCTCCCTACAAGTTAAAGCTTAAGCTTAAGCTTTTTTTTTATTACCACACAGGCATTTGGTCCCATTCCTATGTGTTCTCATTGCATTGTGCGTGTGTGTGTGTGTGTGTGTGTGTGTGTGTGTGTGTGTGTGTGTGTGTGTGTGTGGGTGTGTGTGTGTGTGTGTGCGTGTGCATGCGTGTGCATGCGTGTGCGTGCGTGTGTGTGTGTGTGTGTGTGTGTGTGTGTGTGTGTGTGTGTGTGTGTGCAAATTTTTACTGCCACTATTAAACTTGTATATTAAAAGAATCATACCTCAGAGTAGAATGGACACCCATCCAATTCATTTTGTTAAACAGCTGTGGAAGTAAAGGCCCTGAAAACGTTTTGACTTCTAACATATATTGGTGGGCAGTGGTGGCCTGGCGGTAAAGGTGCTGGATCACTGATCCTAAGGTTGGGGGTTCAAGCCCCACTCTTCACTGGTTGTCACTGTCCTGCCAGTGCACCTAACTGGGTTATCAAAGGCTGGTCATGTCTCGCACTGTCTATAGTGTGAGGCATGTAAAAGAATCATTGCTTATTTTTGACAAGAGTAGGCTACAAAGCCGTCCGCGTGTTTCCACCCTGTGATGGCCTGGTGAGCTGTCCAGGGTGTCCTCTGCCCTCACCTGGAGTTGGCTGGGATGGCTTCTAGCCTCTCCGCAACCCTAATTAGGATTGAGTGGTTACAGAAAACGAACGGATGAACTTATATCGGTATAGTTACTGCATGGCCGAAAAATTGGCTGAATCGAAAAATCACTTTCTTATTCAAAGTCTGGATATAGAAAAATATATACAGTAATATACACTACCAAAACATTTGAAACACCTCCACTTTTTGGGGTTTTTTAATAAAATGTATGCAGTTTAGTGGCTTGGTGTCTACTGAAATTAAAGCCTAGAACTGAAAACATTTGTAAGTAAATAAGAAGTGTGTTTACCAATTTAATGACTAATTTTGACTCAGTGCCATTGACTCCTTTTGCAGATATTCCAGCTGAACACACTCGTGGTAATCTTTCCATGATGGAAATCAAATATTTTTTGTGGAAGTTTCTTCGAAACAATCTTTCAGAGGTTTCTGTAAATGTGTTGCACTTGTTGTTTCCTTTTTTCCCCTTCTGTTCACTTCATCCCAAATTAGCCAGATGAGGTTTCAGTCTGGAAAACGTACTGGGGTCATTCCAAGATTTGAATCCTAACTGTTTCTTCTTTTCTTCTCTGGCAGTTCTGATATACTGCTAAGTATTTAGGTATACACCTAAATTTATTTTCAGGTTGTTCACTGGATTTGAGCCGCTTATAGTTCAATAATAGTGGGGAGGTGCGTGGCTGTTTTAAAACACTTGACCAGTAGCGTTTGTATATACAGTACGTATATATACTGGGATCCCTCACTTTCCGCGGTTACTTGGGACCGAGATCCCCCCGCGACCACAGAATTCCGCGAAGTAGGATCACTCTCCAACCCCCCCTGACTGACGTATACATACATGTATACGTGCATATACAGGATCTACATATACATAAAGTCTAACATTAGAGCTTACTAATATGTATATAAACAGATACAGAATGAATCCTGTCAGTGAGTGATATGTATCGTATTATCAATAATATAGCCATTCATTCATCATCATTCATTTTCTGAACCGCTTAATCCTAATTAGGGCTGTGGGGAGGCTGGTGCCCATCTCAGCCGACTCCAGGCGGGGGCAGAGCACACACTGGACAGCTCGCCAAGCCATCACTGTCCTTTAACTTTACCACTACTTCTTTGCAGTCACTGACTTCCTTCAAGTTACATTGTCGACACAAGATGTAGTCTACTTGTGTGCTCCAACCTCAGTTTTCATTAGTTACTCTATGCTCCTGTCTCTTCTGGAAGAAAGTATTCGCCACGGCCATTTCCATCCTTTTTACAAAATCTATCAATATCTGTCATTCTGTGTTCCTGTCCTGGATACCAAACCTGCCCATCACTTCCTCGTCCCCTCTATTTTCTGCACCAACATGTTCATTGAAGTCTGCACCAATTACCACTCTTTTACCTCTGGGGGTACTCTGCAGAACTTCACCACTGTCCCATTAATGTCCGTACAACATTTGCCTCTCAGACACCACATTCAGAGAGTCCAGTTCTGTCTCCACAATGTTACCGGCCTTCCGGATCAGCTTGTTCAGTCTCTTTGCATCTGTGACCCTAAGCTTACTTCACCAGCATGCAAGACCATTGAGGATAACACTGGCCATAACAGACTCATAGAACATAATGAGTAATGTCGAACAGATGTTAAATGACCTAAACTACCTCAAAAAAATCGAGACGGCTCTGGCCCTTCTTGTGAAGTGTGGTAGTGTTCTTAACCCAGTCCAGTTTATTGTCAATATGAACTCCAAGGTATTTGTAATCCTCGACCATTTTCATATTTACACTCTGGATGAAAGAAGGGGCCGCTGGTGTTTTGGATCTCCTAAATCCATAATCCGTTTCTTGGGTTTTGTCACATTAAACTACGGATGATTCTGTTCACACCATGTGACAAAAGAATCCACCGCAGTCTGATACTCATCACCTCCACTAATACATCCGACTACAGCAGAGTTATCAGAAAACTTCTGAAGATGGCAGGTCTCTGTGCAGTAACTAAAGTCCCTTATGCAGAGGGTGAAGAGGAAAGTTGAGAGAACGATCCCATATGGTGCTCTGGTATTGCTGACTTCCGTGTCTGACAGGCAGTGCTCCAGGGGCACATACTGTGGTCTCCTAGTCAGGTGGTCCACAATCCAGGACACAGGAGAGAAGTTCACCTGCATCACTGTCAACTTCTCACCCAGGAGGGTCTGCCTGATGGTGCTAATTGCACTGGAAAAGTCATAAAACATGACCTTCACAGTGCTTGCCGACTAGTAAAGCTGGGTGTAGACATGGTTAAGCAAGAAGATGATTGCATCCTTGACTCCGGGACAAGGCCGGTGGACGAACTGATGACGGGTCCATATGTTGACCGTCCATAGGTCAGAGTTGATCCAGTATTAGTCTCTGAAGGGTTATCATGTGATGTGAAGTTGGTGCCATGGGTTTATAATCCTGGAAGCCACTAGGAATTGGGGTCTTTGGTGCAAGAATGAAGCATGACATCTTCCACCACACTGGGACACTCTGGAGACTCAAGCTCATTGAAAAGATGTAATGTAAGACTTCCCAGAGTCGGGGGTACAGGCTTTATGGACACTGGGACTCACCCCGTCCGGTCCTGCTGCCTGCTGTGAATGGAGTCTTTTCAGTTGTTTCTTAACCTAAGTGAACATAAGTGAAGTTGACAGGTGGGAGAGGAGTGTCAGTTCTATCACAGAAGGCAAGGGTGCAGTGAGGAAGGAGAGAGAGAGAGAGAGAGAGAGAGAGAGAGAGTAGTGTGGTGGGGGGTTCAGGCTTGTAAGTTAGAAGGGTGCTGTGCAGTAGCTACAGTATTGAATCGGTTAAAAAACACATTTCATCTTGTCTGGATGGCCTGAAACCAGTGATGGTCCTCATACCACTCCAAAACTCTGTCATGGTGTTCAGCTGGAGTTTCCATTCCAGTTTTCTCCCATAATTGTCCTATGACTCTCAGATCTTGACTTTCAGGAAACTTTGGATTGTTCTCACTCTCTGTTGCCAGCCCTCAATGCTCACTTATCGTTGAAGAGGGATTTAATGTCTTTAGTCACCCATGGCATGTTATTTGGGTAACAAAAGATCGTCTGAGCTGAGACAATGGTATCAGTGAAGAAATTAATGTAGTGTAAAATGCACTCAGTAAGCACATCAATGTCATCATTGTGTGGCTTACAGAGAGTGGGCCAATCTATAGTTTGAAAGTGAATTAAAGCTCCTCTGTAGCCTCCTCCGAAAATCTCCTATTAGTTCCTGTAGTTGCAAGTTGCCTCCTCACAACAGACACATAGCTTGAAGAAAGGTAAATTAAGTTGTTGTCTGATCTTCCCAATGGGGGGTGGGATCAATTGTAGACATGCTTAGTGTTTGCATACACCCGGTCTGATGTTCTCTCTTCTTTAGTGGGACAGCTGTGGTTGAAGTCACCTGAAATCACAATGAAAGCACTCGGTGTGGAGTGTGTAACTGGGCTATGATAGCATGAACAGTGTGACAAGCATTGGTGGGATTGGCAAAAGATACATGAACAGCCACGAACATGACATGGGAAAATTCCCTAGGCAAATAATATGGTCTGATTTCAACAACATACAGTTCAATGTCCATGTGGGGTTACATCACTGCCACTGTGCTCTTCCACGCTTCCCACATCCCATCATGATCAGCATCAAATCATAAGACATTTTAATAATTATCAAAATCATCACAAATTCATCAAGTTCCCTCAAAATCATCCCGGAAATCAGGGGCATTGTGCCCCAAGGTAAACCCAGGATTAGGAAGAAATCGGCTGAATTTCTGTTATATTAGTTTGGGAGATCTGGCAAGGGGTTACAGGGTTCATTTTGGACTTACTGAATTTGTGCATGTCTTGTGTCAACTTGGGTTGTGTTTCAACGATCTGCAGCAAATAAAGTGGTGACAGGATAAACAAGCATGCAATTTTCTTATATCTGAGATTACGGCAAGATTAGATATATGACTTCCTTTCTGGGAAGATGCAATGAACGAGAGAGAGAGAGAGAGAGAGAGAGAGAGAGAGAGAGAGAGAGAGAGAGATTTTTTAGAGGTTGCATATAACTTGAGGAAAAATTTGTGAAATATTGGCACTGCATCATCATCATCATCATTATCTTCCTCCAGGGTTGGGTCATGTGTGCAGCAGCCTAAGCTGGTCCAGACATTCCTCTCCCTAGCCACTTTGTCCAGCTCTTCTGGGGGGGTCACACCAAGGAGTTCCAAGACTAGCTGAGAGACATCCCTCCAGCGTGTTCTAGGTTGACACCGGGGCTTCTTCCCGGTTGAACATGCCTGAAACACCACATCAGGGAGGCATACTAACTGGCTCCTCTTAACATTCTACTCCGAGCTCATGCCGAATGGCTTAGCTTCTCACCCTATCACTAAGAGAGAGTTCCTCCACCCTGCGAAGGAAGCTCATTTCAGCTGTTTATACCCGCAATCTTGTTCTTTCGGTCACTGCCCAAAACTCATAACCATAGGTGAGGGTTGGAACGTAGATTGACTGGGAAATTGAGAGCTTTGCCTTCCAGCTCAGCTTCACCACGAAAGACCAGTACAGGCTCTGTTTTACAGGAGAGGCTGCAGTAATCCGCCTGTCCATCTCCCGCGCCATCCTTCCCTCACCAAATATAGTCCCATATTGGGACTGTATTAATTTTATTTTGCTTTGTGCTGCTTTTCAATGCTTAGAAATGTGCTAGATGAAAAAAAATTAATCTAGCCCCAAAGTTTTCCAGTCTCCCAAGTCTTTTCCACCTTCTTTTGATACATCATCTGGGTTCTCCATATGTGTATGCTTATGTTTATCCATGAAACAGGAACCACGTGGACCCAGGAAATAGTTGATCTGTTGCTGCATAATGGGGATGCTGAGATTTGCAAAAGAGCTCCAACCGTTGTACGGATCCCATTTCTGGAGATCAATTCTCCTCCTCCTATCCCATCAGGTACATGATCTATATCCACATGTGAGTGTGATGGACAGATGACCTCATATTTTTGGCCATATACTGTACCAGAGGATTCATACATTGTTGTCTTTATTACTAATAACATGCACGGAGAAAACTTGCTGAAATCTTTTTTTTTAACTACCTGTTCTCCAGGACTGGACTTACTGAAAACAATGAAACCTCCCAGAGTCATCAAGACTCATCTACCTATACAGCTGGTGCCTGAAGGGTTCTGGGAAAATAAATGTAAGGTGAGTGTATATATTGCCTGGGCATAAAATGTAAAAATGTGTCTACATACAGATATGTTGAAGTTTTTTGTTTCTTAGCTTCTATGGTAGGAGTCTTCTGTGTCAGAGCTTTTCTAACAGTCATAGGTAAATTCACTTAGTAATAAGTAACCTATGCATTTCGGCCCGCGTTATGCCTTACGGAATCGGATAAAATGTTGGCTACCAAGCGGACCTGTGTAAATGGTGCAATGCAACATGAACACATGAACTTGAGCAACTGGTGTAGCTTAGATTTCTTTAAATAGTGGAAAGCATAGGAATTTAAAGTTTTGGTGTTAATGGGAAACAACTAAAAGGAAGGTACGTCTTGTCATTGTTGATCATACCAGCATTCTGTTCATGTTAGTAAAAACTGACAATCAGCTCTAACGTGTGGCGCATTTCGGTCCCAGTAGTAAATTACGTAATATGTCGCTACATCAACTGACATGGATAATATGCTACAGCTAAACTATTATACACTATTCTACATTATCGTACAAGGCTCCAAACAAACAAACAAACAGAAAAGTAGAGACAAATTGGTCTGACCAAATAGAATGGAAAGAGTAATTTTCTCCTAGACCTCTCCAGTCAATGGGGAGAATCCAAAATTCAGTGAAAATGAGTATGTGAAAAATAAGAAATAAGAGTGAACCTGTCATTTTAAAAATGTTTAATCAAACAATGCATGAAATTATCCCTAATGGCTCTAAAGGCCAGACAAGCCCATATTAGATTAGATTAGATCAGATTCAAATTTATTTTCATTACACATGTATAAATACAGAGTAAGGAAATACAGTTTAGAATCTAATCAGAGGTGCAGCAAGTGTAACATATACAGAATGTACAGTATGTACAGTTAAAAGCAGTTATGTACAGACAAAGGCAGCATAAAAAGTGGGAACAGCTATGAACAGACGATGTATGAGTAAGTTTTGTGAACAGATATATAGAGATATGGGCAGTGTAAAGGTGAAAATAAATTAGTATATTAATTCTTTTGATTTATATTAATTCCTTTAAAATAAATAATTGATTTATATTAATGCCGAGGTACACCCTGGACAGCTTGCCAGACCATCGCAGAGCCAACACTCATACAACCATTGTCCATGAACGATAAAATCATTTAGCCATTCACACTCACACCTCCAGAATAGAAGAAGGTCCAGCCTCTCTCGAGCTGGATGGTTCCAGAGCCCAAGCTATGCGTTGAGGTGAGCCCGACTATATCTAGTCGGTATCTCTCCACCTCACGCACCAAATCAGGCTCCTTTCCCGTCAAAGAGGTGACATTCCATGTCCCGAGGGTCAGAGTAAGTAGCCGAGGATCGGTCCGACAGAACCCATGCCTTTGACTGCCACCCAACTCACATTGCACCCGACCCCTAAAACTCCTCCCACGGGTGGTGGGTCCATGGGAGGGCGGACCCATGTCTCCTTTTCGGGCTAGGCCCGGCCAGGAAAATATGTAAACTCTCCATCGAAACCCCCGAGCCTGGGGACCTTCTTGCTGTGAGGCAAACGAGCTAACCACTCCACCGTGCCACTGAGAACGTAATTATTATCCAGAATGATCATCTTTTTGAATAACCACTTTTGATTTTTCAGGTGATTTATGTGGCTCGGAATGCTAAAGACAACATGGTCAGCTACTACCACTTTGACCGAATGAATCTGACTCAGCCAGAGCCAGGAACATGGGATGAGTATATCCAGAAGTTCATGAAAGGAAATTGTGAGACTGCAAAATTTGTTCTTCTGCGTGTTTTCCTGCTTTACTATTACAGAAAATTGTATCTCATCATCAATATGTCCACAGTGGGCTGGGGATCTTGGTACGATCATGTGAAAGGTTACTGGAAAGAAAGAGAGAAGAAGAATATTCTTTACCTGTTCTATGAGGATATGAAAGAGGTATGAGATGTTTATAAAATGTTTGATTGACAGCCAGTGATCTTCTTCCTCTTCTTTTCCTTTCGGCTTTTCCCTTCAGGGTTCACCACAGCGAATCATCTGCCTCCATCTCACCCTATCCTCTGCATCTTCTTCTCTTACACCAAATGCCTTCATGTCCTCCTTCACCACGTCCATGAATCGTCTCTTTGGTCTTCCTCTAGGCCTTCTGCCTGGTAGTTACAACCTCAGCATCTTACTACCAATATACTCACTATCCCTCCTCTGTACATTTGCAAACCATCTCAATCTGGCCTCTCTGACTTTGTCTCCAAAACATCTTACAGCCAATGATATCATGTAAAAATTCCCAACAATTCCCAACATGGCCTGGTGGCTTTGAGATGCAGCATTAGTTTGTTTTGGGTGTAGATAGAAAAGAGAGCTTTCCAAGTTTTTTGCTCTGAACTAAATGAGAAGATGCCCGAAATCAGATACTTATTCTCTAAACCATATTCACTGTAAAGGAAATGAAATTTATTTATTTTATGCTGTAGTAATTCTGCAAGGGAAACTTTGACTTCTGCATTTCACCCATCCAAAATGAGCACTAACATTTAAAAAGTGATCACACACTCAGTCGGAGCAGTGGACTGCCACATAGTGCAGGGCCTGGAGAGCAGTTGGGGGTTAGCCGCCTTGCTCAAGGGAACTTCATCCAGGAATGTGGAGGAAGGGAAGGTGCATCTCACTCCCCCCTCAACCACCACACATTTTTCCTGTTGCATTTAATATATGATGGTCTACATTGCTTGGTCAGTGACCATTGCTTGTACATTACTTTTTGCAATGCATTATGGAATAGAGCAAGTGCACGATGTAGTTCTTACTGTACATTCCCACATCATTATAAAAATTGCTTATTCATCTTATAGTGAGAAGTGAGCAATATCAGACAGAGAGTATGAGTTTCTCTCAGAGTTATTGTCTAGTTGTGAATCATATGACTCCCACATTGGGCCGCAGCCCTCAGTTTGGGAATACCTGGTTAACCTTCAAACTTAAGATAATTTGTTGGGTTTCCTTCCATATTCAGAACCCTCATCGAGAAATAGTGAAGATAATGCAGTATCTGGATCTGTCGCTGCCTGATGACATCATTGACAAGATCGTACAGTTGACATCTTTTGAGGTCATGAAGAACAACCCAATGGCCAACTATTCGTTCATCCCAAAGCCAGTCTTTGACCATACCATCTCTGCTTTCATGAGAAAAGGTCTGAATAGACATAATTTCTCTTGATTCTCCCTAAATCACTAATAGATAAACGTATAAATGGATGTTTTTCTTTACCTCAGGAGAGGTTGGAGACTGGAACAACCACTTTACATCAGCTCAGGCCCAAATCTTTGATGAAGACTATGCCAGACAAATGGCTGACGTAGACATTCCCTTTCGCACCAGCATATGAAAGATGTCATATGGATCCTGCGCTGAAATACACATTGTATTATAAAGATGTAATGTTAATGATTACTTCATGATGGATGTGTAAAAAATCTCTCTAAGTTACCACTGTGACTGAAACTCCTGTACAAGCTTTTTATTTTTAATTGGCTGCATGTAGGATTTGAAATTTTTGATGGTCTTGACGGATTGACGACGCATTGACAAGGTGGGTCATGATCAACCTGGAATCACCAGTTCTTATCCAGGTTGATGCCACAGCCATCTGTGACCGGGAGCCCATGAGAGTTGACTGGCTGAGCACTCATGGGAGGGAGGGATGGCATACTCTCACTTCCCTGTCACTCACAGTATGTGAGTTTATTCTTTAGGGGGATGGATAGCACTTTTTCTCAAAGTATGTAAGATGGCTTCCAAATGCGCATGCACAGAAATTTGAGAGAGAGGCGGGTGGCAGCAGCGCATGTGCTTACATCCCTTGCTGGGTGGTGGTGTTTGTGTGATTGAGGATGAACAAATCCAGTTCATATCAGGAAATAAAAATTCTATTTGGTGCACTTCCTGAAGTTTTTTTTATTTGTGTCATACAATAAAAATCTGCGTATTAATCATTGTTTGATTTTCAAAACAGGATATAGTAGAATCCCTTTAGCATGTGCGTCTTTTAAATGTGTTGCTGCTTAATATGCCCCTACCCCTTGGACCCCATAATTTGTAAAATGGCGATGACTCAAAAGTGAATTGTTTTTGTAATTTTTTTTTAATTGAAATTGACTATACTCGTCTTTCTCAAAAAATTAGCATATAGTGATAAAGTTCATTATTTTCTGTAATGTACTGATAAAAATTAAACTTTCATATATTTTAGATTCATTGCACACTAACTGAAATATTTCAGGTATTTTATTGTTTTAATACTGATGATTTTGGCATACAGCTCATGAAAACCCAAAATTCCTATCTCAAAAAATCAGCATATTGCTTGACAGCACTGATGGCGGTTGTTGTTAACCCGGGCCTCGACCGATCCGGTATGGGGGTAATACTTCTGATTTGCATCATAAAAGTTTGGCATTGGTTTTACATCGGATGCCCTTCCTGACACAACCCTCTGCATTTCTCCGGGCTTGAGACCGGCATAAGTGGGAGAGACACTGGTTAGTGCCCCCCCCCCCGCGCCTCATGGCTGCATTTACGGTATATCAAAATTTTAAAAGGCTGGAGCCGATATTAGCTGACTCTGTGCGAGTAGCCATCAAGCCACTGGACGACACCCTGGATAGCTTGCCAGGCCACTGGAGTGTAGAAACATGCTGACGGCAACCCAATGGCCTACTCATTACGACAGTGAGAGACATGGCTGGCATTTGATTACCCAGTTAGCTGCACTGTGGGAACTTACAGAATGGTATTTCTAATTATTAAGCTTTTATTTTTTTAATAGTTGCATTACATTACAAGAATTTGTGAAAGTAAACAATTCTCAAGTCATTTCTAGTTGCACAGCACATTTGGCATAAATGTAGGCCAACATTTATATAACACCCAAAAGGAGTTGTCCTATATAAGTTAAGAATCTTGATGCAATGTTGTGTTTATTTTAGTTATTTGTGGCTTACACATGTATTTAAAAGTTTGAAAAAAAAATATTTTTTTCTGCATTTTATAAGAAAATAAAGGGCAGTGGTGGTCTAGTGGTATAAGGTGTCGGATCGCTGATCCAAAGGTTGGGGGTTCGAGTCCCACTCTCCACAGGGTTGTCACTGTCCCCCCAGGGCAGCTAACTGGGTTATCAAAGGCCGGCCATGTCTCTCACTGTCTATGGTGTGAGGCATGTAAAAGAACCATTGCTGACTTTCGACAAGAGTAGGCTGCAAAGCCGTCAGCGTGTTTCTGCCCTGCGATGGCCTGGCGAGCTGTCCAGGGTGTACTCTGCCCTCGCCCTGAGTTGGCTGGGATGGGCACCAGCCTCCCCGCGACCCTAATTAGGATGAAGCGGTTACAGAAAATGAAATGAACTGATAAGAAAATAAATGGTTGTCCCATGTCTCCTCGGTGTGCCCCAAGTTACTTTGGGTACCCATAGGTGTAGGAACAGGGAGGGCCGGTGTGGCCTTGGCTCCACCATTTTAAAATCTAGGGGGCCAATAGCCAGTTTGCCCCCCCCCCCCCAGTTTTACAGTTCAATACGAAATTAGTAGAGGCTTTGACAGCAAAGTCACAACTAATAGCAGATACTAATTGAGTATGTATGTTATTATCTGATCGAGTAGTTTGTACTTTCAGTGATTCTGATGCAACTACAAGTGTCCATTTATAGCATAGACCTTTGTAATATAAGTACATGGTTCTGGATTGGCTAAAGATTGGAATTCTATGAGGAGGTTAAAGATCTATCTACGCAGCACTATGACGCAAAAAAGAATGAACAATACACTTGTTTGCCACGTCCACGAGAAACAACTTGAGAGTACGTATTTGTATGGATGATATAGTAAAGGATTTTGTATCATGAAACGACAGGCGAGTGAGCTACTTTGGTAAATAAACATTTGTCTTTAAAGAAACAATTAAATATGAAAATAAGTGTTATTATTATTATTGTACTGTATTATACAATATAATGTGTTTAAATACACGTACATGTAGAAGTATATTATATCCAGACACCAGTCTTGATACATTCTTCCAGCCTTATTTTTTTTATATAACTTCAAATGTTAAATTCAATATAATGAGTTTGTTAATTTACAGTTATGAAACTATAGGCTTAAGGGAAGCTTGTGATTTGAAGTGACAAAAGCATGTCATAGTTTAGCTTAATATTAATAATAAATGTTCTTGAAAATGAAACATTTACATGTTTACACATTTTCTAACATTAAAACAATAAAATAACTTGTTTATTGGCTGACTAGAGACATGCTTAAAGAGTTATATAATTATATAAAGTAGATATTAATTCCAGTTAATATACATTATGCTGTTTGATGTTCATCATCATCAGTTAATTTTCTGTAACCGCTTAATCCTAACTAGGGTTGTGGGTAGGCTGGTGCCCATCCCAGCCAACTCCGAGCGAGGGCAGAGTACACCCTGGACAGCTCGCCAGGCCATCACAGGGTGGAAACAGGCTGACGGCTTTGCAGCCTACTCTTATCGAAAGTCAGCAATGCTTCTTTTACAAGCCTAACACCATAGACAGTGAGAGACATGGCCGGCCTTTGATAACCCACTTAGCTGCACTGGGGGGACAGTGACCACCTTGTGGAGAGTGGGACTCGAACTCCCAACCTTTGGATCAGCGATCCAGCACCCTATACCAGTAGATCACGACTGCCGCTGTTTGATGTATTAATATATATTAATGATATCAAATAATTTGAAATAAAAGATTATTATTTTATTTTCAATGTTCCAGACTGTTACTTTATATTTTAATTTTTTCTCAAAAGTGGAGCTCGGTTTAAATTCCAAATATATTCTTGTGATGATATGCATAATGTATGATACATCTACAAAACATTATTGGTGATTTATACACAGAAATTGCACCAAAATTCACATCTGGGCTTTAAAAACTCAAATTTTTTCTGGGGGAGACTGCCCCCAGATCCTCGTAGCTTGGTCATCACCCCACACAAACACACACACACACACACACACACACACACACACACACACACACACAACACACACTTTTCAACTGCTTGCTACACCTAGATAGGTACCTATATCTCCCCTGAAAGTTGACCATTTAAAATTGCATGTATCAGGTCATGCTTTCAATATATTGAAATAACATTGGGTTGCTTAAATGTTACTTTTATAGTAGTTTCTGAAAGTCATGAAATTTTTTGTCAACACTTCATGATTTTCCATCCAGGTACATTTACATCCAGGAACATTTTCTTAAATTTGTCTCAAATCTCCATGGCCTTCCCTACTTGTGAGGCAACTTGAACTTTGGACAATGTTATTGACGCTCAAGGTTAGACCAGTGAGAGGATCTGTTCTAACAATATTTCTGAATATATGACTCAATATGATAAAGTTTATGTCTCTAAAATAATGAATATAACAAATGGCCCAAAATGGCAATAATAGATCAAAAGTACAACAAACGCTCATGTTACCAAGACAGAAAACATAAGAATAAAACAGCAGGGGTTAATCAAAGAAAAAGACGGTGAAGAGAGTGTACAAGTTTAACAAAAAATGTAACTTTAATACATTTATTATTAGATTTAAGAGTAAAATGAATCATCATTCAATCACTAATTTCGAACTGTTTCTCTATATATTAATTTAATAATTTCCATAAACAGTTTTTTTTAATAGATTTTATATCAGTCAGTTTTATAGATTTTTTTAAATAGATTTTTTGGTGTTTTGTTCTCCTTCCCCATGATGGAGGGCTCATAAAAGGCTTCACGCCGACTCGATGTCATCTCTCGTCACGTAGTTTTCCTCGCCTCCTTCTCTTTCCTTTTAGCTCTTCATAAGATTAAATTCCTACCTGTATGGGGAGAAAAGCAGAACGTTAAGGTTGGTCTATATTATCTGCATGTATGCACCACAAACACTGCTTAAGCAAGCCAGTACTACAGCTTTAAATTCTTTTATTAAACTTGTAACCTACCAGCAGTTTTCCATTACTGAATGTGATTAATAGAAGTAAATGATTTTCCTACAATTTTTATTTTTCTCTGATTTAGTAATATGCTAGACAATTACTGCTAGCTAATTATTTTTCCGCTAATGGATGCTAGCACCGGTCCTCTGTGTGCACAGATGAAACAAAAAAAAGGTAAAGTCAGTTGGGCTTTTTACACCCGAGCCAAGTGGCTCATCAGGCTGGTGCTTATTTCCGATTTCCATAGCGTGAAGCGACCAGGAGTACAACTCTTCCTGGACGCAACGCTAGTCCATCGCAGGTTACCTTCCCAGTATATTTTTACTGGTACCCATTGATACTGCTGGGTGAACAGAGGCATACTTGTGGTTAAGACCTTGCCCAGGGGTCTTAGCACAGTGAGGGTCTAACTGAGATTCAAACACACAGCCTCCCGATCATGAGCCCAGCACTTGAACCACTACACCACTGGCCCCATAAACAGATGAAACACGCTATGCTATTTTTGTTTGTTTTTTGCAAACTGCCAGTCATGCAAAAGCACTTGGAGCCAGCTCATTTAGTAATTCATTCATTCATTTGCTCCATCACAGTCCTACTCAGGTCAAGGGGTATGAACTGAAAAATGACTCGCACAAAGCCTGGGTATATCCTCAACAGCTTGTCAGTCCATCGCTGGGCAGCACACACATTCATTTACAATCACACTCATGGGAATTTGGAACAGCCAATTAGCCTATGCATGTCTTTGAACTGTGGAAGATAATCCACAAAGGCACAGGAAGAACATGTAAACTCCACACAGAATCACCCCCGCTAAGCCAGGGACTCGAACCCAGGACTTTCTTGTTGTGTGCCAAACATTACAGAATATGCTGCCACTGTGCCACCTCAGCTAATTACAGTAAATTAATTTTCAATAAAATTCAATATAATTTTGCCAAATGCTGATATTTATGATTCCAAATTTTTCCAACGGGCTGATTAAAGTTGATCTTGATTCCATAATTTGAAATGATATTCTAGTAATTCCTCTCACCAAAGCTTACACATATGGTTACTGTAATGGTATAATGATTTTACATCCTACTCTTCATATATATATATATATATATATATATATATATATATATATATATATATATATATATGTGTGTGTGTATATATATATATGGCCTGGTAAGCTGTCCAGGGTGTACTCTTCCCTCACCCAGAGTTGGCTGAGATGGGCATCAGCCTCCCCGTGACCCTAATTAGGATTAAGAGGTTTGGTAAATGAATGAATGAGGATATATATATATATATATATATATATATATATATATATATATATATATATATATATATATATATATATACAGTCGGCCCTCTTCTTACGAAATTAATCCGTTCCAGCCCCTTTTTCGGACCCTGGAGTTTTCATAAGTAGAGGTGCATTTTACATGTAAAATGCGTGATTCATTCCAAGGCTCCCAAGAATACCCTTTAAAAATTATAAAGCATACCTTTTAAGGTACTTACTTCGTGGTGACCATGTCTTCTTAGCAGAATTATAATCTTACAATGACCATGGCACTGGGAATCACTTTCACCGGGAATCACACATGTGTGCTCTAATGGGAGGCCAGCGGGGCGGGATGTTGCAAGACAGCCAATGAGAGTCAACTTATGCAGTGTTTGAATTTTTGAATGGCGGGTTTGAATTTTTGAATGACATGTTTGGCGCTTTTCGTAAGAAGAGGTTGTTTCGTGTAGAGAGGATGAAAATTTAGGAAAATGTTTTTCGTAACCTGGATTTTTCATGTATATATATATATATATAATATCAAGTGGTAAAACAACAGGAACAGAGAAACTGTCGCATTATTTATTCTCTAATTTTAAGTACTTATGAGATTAGCAGAACTAACTCTCTCTCTCTCTCTCTCTCTCTCTCTCTCTCTCGCTCTCTCTCTCTCTCATATTTAGGACAGACACACATAAAAATACAAAGATATAGACAGACCACAAACATGTTTTGGGTACCTTGGTTTTGTTACTTGGTAACTGAGGAAGGGAACTGGTTTAGGCTGTAAGTGAATAGAAGAATTAGTGAAGGGGAAATGGAGAAAAAAATGTGTGCGAGAGTTAAATGAAGTGATGGAATGAGGAAAGGATATATTTGGTAGTTAGACAGACAGACAGACAGACAGATAGATAGATAGATAGATAGATAGATAGATAGATAGATAGATAGATAGATTGATAGACAGATAGACAGATAGACAGATAGATAGATAGATAGATAGATAGATAGATAGATAGATAGATAGATAGATATTAGAGGTATAGTTCTTTTTATTTTCTATTAGTTATATAAATAATTATTCATAAGTACATTTTGTATACAAGTTAATTGGTGAATGGATTGCTTCAAATTATTTACCAAAACTGAAATAAGCAAATTTAGGGAAAACAATTCCAACTTTATTGGTCTTACCCTCCAGGTAGTTGCGGGCAACAAACTTCAACACCTCATCAATGAGGATGACTGGGAAGGATAGCTTCAGCACAACCATCCACTGATCAAAGTTCAAGTGGGTCAGCTTGAAGACCATCTGAAATGTATTTTTATGAGAGAAATTGTCCATCCATTTCATGTAGATAAAGAGAAAGGCTGTAAAAATGCTGATAAAGCCACTCTTTTGGAGGACCTAACTTACAGGGAGGGGGTCCACGTAGATGATCATGAAGTGCAGGGACATGGAGAGGGTCATGGCGGACAGCAGCCAGCCATTGCTCCATGGAGGCATGCGGACAAGTGACTGGTTCTCAGACAAGCTGGAGAAATGAGGATGAAGTGTTTTGTTAAGTCAACTATAACTATTGACTTACTGTCTGATTAAAAATTACTCTGGACGAAATTAGCCTTGCAAGTATGAGTCTGGTGTGTTTTTTCTTTTCATAACCTGAAATTCATGTCTAGAAAGATATACAAAACATTTTTTAGCTTCAGTGACCTACAGAGGTAGGATAAGATTGGAATGTTTTCAACCACTAAAGAAATTGTGACTTCAGATTTTAGGTAATGGTTTTTGGAATTTGGGGGCCAAAACATATGACCTTCTCAACAAAAGCAAGTGTCTTGTTGAACAAAAATTCACGTTAAAACATCAACCAGGTTTCCAAGGAAAAGAATAATAAGTTCTTGCCTGTTAAGGGCATTGCACATCTCAATGGTGACCAGCACTGACAAGGCCATGGTCATAGGAGGAGCAGCCTCAAACACCTCACATTCAATTTCAGCAAAGTCCTCGTTTTCATCATGGCACTGCATGAAGTGGGACTGGACAACAAAAGAAAGGAATTCAGTTATAGAGGAAGTTAACGTTTTTATTTATTTTAAGATGAAGGTAAGGACTCACCAACTGATAGTAGGTCACTTTAGGGCCCTCATCATCATACAGGAACCAGTAGGCAGCAGCACCAACGGTGGCAGCACCAACATATCCTAAAGGTTAAATGGTGTAGGTTTTCCAATTAAGTCATGGAATCAGACAACCCGTTAGACAAGTTTTTGGACTGTAATGACTTTCTCGTCTAGTATATATATTCATAGTTTATATTATAAAATATTGGAGAGGAAACAGTATCCATCAAGTATAAGAGTATGACTACAATTGGATTCCCAACAGACCCCCAATGGGATTAATTATAATATCTGAGAATTTAAAAGAAATATCATTTTGGATGTGCGATTTGCTCAAGAAAAAGGCATTAAGTGTTCCATTAAGGAGTAAAGAATACATTTTGTGAATATATTTCATGATGAGAAAGGGGCAGTGATGGTCTAGTGGATAGGGTGCAGGATCGCTGATCCTAGGGTTGGGGGTTCGACTCCCCACAGGGTTGTCACTGTCCCCCCCCCCAGTACAGCTAACTGGGTTGTCAAAGGCGGGCCATGTCTCTCACTGTCTATGGTGAGAGGCATGTAAAAGAACCATTGCTGACTTTCGTAAAGAGTAGCTGCAAAGCCGTCAGCGTGTTTCTGTCCCTTGCTAAAAGGGTTGTGACAGGAAGGGCATCCGACGTAAAAACGTAAAAACCTATGCCAAATCAAATGTGCGAATCAGATGACTCGCTGTGGCGACTCTCGAAAAAAGGGGAAAAGCCGAAAGGAAGAAAGAAATTTCAGGATGAGAAAAAGGGTTAACTATTCTAATCCTATCCAGTTCAAAAGACAAATCTTGAATCTTACACGTACTTACCACCAATAGCCAGGTATCTGAAGAACAGCCATCCTGAAATGAGGGGCTCCTTGGGGGAACGTGGAGCTTTGCCCATGATGTCCAGATCAGGGGGATTAAAGCCCAAAGCAGTGGCAGGCAGGCCATCAGTGACCAGGTTCACCCACAACAGCTGTACTGGAATCAGAGCCTCAGGAAGACCGAGAGCAGCAGTGAGGAAGATACTATAGAAGTTCAAGAGAAAAAAGTAGTGATGTTAACAATACTCACTTTAAAAAAAGAGGGTGTTAACAATCCCTTATTTTTCCACTGGTCCAACCTCAATATGTAAATTTAAAACAATTCCTTTCCGGTGGCCTCACCAAACAACCTCTCCAACGTTGGAGGAGATCAGGTAGCGGATGAATTGTTTCATGTTGTTGTAGATGGCTCTGCCCTCCTCAACAGCAGCCACAATGGAGGAGAAGTTGTCGTCAGCAAGGACCATCTCAGAGGCTGACTTGGCAACAGCAGTGCCAGAGCCCATGGCAATGCCAATCTCCGCCTTCTTCAGGGCGGGGGCATCATTCACACCATCACCAGTCTGGAAGAAGGAGAGTGGGGGAACAAACAAGCATGAAGGTGAATTTAAGGCGACCGATAAATAAAAGACAGGGAACAGATAACATGAAGATAACATGCGAAGATTTTTTAAAATGAATTGTCAGAATTACATATTCACAACATGAAGAGCATGAAAGAGATAAATATGACACAAAAAATAACATTTCAGCTACGGTTTACAACTCAATCACCTACTCATTTGCCAAAAATCTGAACATTGCAAGGGTCAAAGGGAGGCTGGATTCTATCCAAACCAACACCAAGTAAAGGTAGGGTACACCCTAAAGAGCTAACCAGACCATAGCAGGGCAACACACATACGCACACACTCATTTTTTTTTTCACAGACACTCCACTTAGTGTGCATGTCTTTAAGGCCATGAAAGAAAACAAAAATACTTGTAGGAAACCCATGTGGAACTTAAACCTTGGATCTTCTTGCTGTCAGGCAGGTGTACTAATCACTACGCCACAGTGGAAGCTCAGTTTAGAGCTTTACATAAGGATTTTCACTGACAGGTGAAGTGAATACCATCGATGCTCTAATTACAGTGGCAGCTGAAAAGCACTGGTATGCAGAGGTAAGTAACTGCCAAAGGTGTATGAGGACATGTAATCAGTGAACGCGAAGAGTATTGTGAGTGCCCAAGGCTCATGTGTGCATAGTGAAGGCGAGCATGTATAGACTGATCCTACAGAACAGGTATTGTAGCATAAACTGCTGAAGGATTCAGAACACAGTATATTGCAGCTCACTGTGGACGGGGCTGTCTACATACACATGTGTTAGGTGGTGTAAAGGTGCCTTTCACTATCCAGGTATATTAAATAAGGTTAAAATACTGTGGTATCTCTTGGAAATAGAATGGAATGTCTTTCTGAAACCATTTGATTGCTGCTGTACACAGGTTGCAGTGATCACTGCAATGGGCATGATAATAATCATAAACATCACCATCTTGGGGTGAGTGAGAACAGTTGAGTTCAGACTTCCCACTTTCTATGAATGGGTGTCATGCTGCCATGGTATTGTGCAAGATTGTTTCTCTAGTCAAACCTTCTTGTTGTTGTTATTATAACAGACATAATTACTGAGATACTAATCCTTTGAGATGGGGCGGTGTCACCAGAACACCCTTACATTCAGTCAAAATTATCTGAAATGCATCGGATATTCACTAGTGAATGGGTACTTTTAATGTTAATCTTAATCTTAACCTAATCCATGTAAAAGAAAAATAGAGTACAATGAGGACAACAGACAGAATTCTCTCAGCAAACTGAGAGAGCATCACATGGTGGAGGAAAAGGAAAAACATGAGCATAAAGTTTGCCAAATGTATATACTCACCATGGCAGTGATCTCATCATAGCCCTGCAGATACTCAACAATCTTGGACTTGTGGGAAGGCTCAACACGGGCGAAGCAACAGGCTCTGGTTACAGCTTCACTCTGCTCAGCACGAGGCAGATCATCAAACTCACGCCCAGTGTAGGCTCTTCCAGTCACATCCTCATCCTCACCAAAAATGCCAATACGACGGCAAATGGCCACTGCAGTTCCCTTGTTGTCACCTGAGAACAGGGGATTTGACATATTTAATCACCAAGACCACCAAACAATTGCGATGACGCTAATGTTGGATTAGAGATATATACCAGTGATCATGATGACACGAATACCAGCAGCTCTGCAGAGCTGAATGGAGCCAGTGACTTCTTTACGAGGGGGATCTAGCATACCAACACAGCCCACGAAGGTCAGGTCAGTCTGAGAGACAACACAAACATTAAAGAGAAACAAATCAAATTATGCATAAAATCTAAATATATAACAGTCATTCATTCCTTTTCTAAGCCGCTTAATACTAATTAGAGTTGCAGGAGAGCTGGCGCCCATTTCAGCCAACTCTGGGCGATTTACCAGGCCATTGCATGGCCAACACACATACAACCATTCACACTCACACATAGGAGTGATTTAGACTGACCAATTCACCTACTGTGCATGTTTTTGGACTGTCGGAGGAAACTGAAGTACCTGGAAGTAAGCCATGAACATGCAAATTCCGCACAGAAATGCCAGAGCCCGTGAATTGCAATCAGGGCTTGACGTTTTCGTGTTAACCACGGTGCCACTGTGCTGCCCATTGATATACACTGTAATGTTCAAATAATTTTTAAAAAATGATAGCGGTATTTATGTGTCCTAGACAATAAATAGGACATGTGGTTTGTCCAATGTCCATTGAGGATTGATAATGGTGTTCATGTACATTAAAGAGTAAATAGAGTGTTTTTTGTGGAGCCGGTGGTGTAGTGGTTAGAGTGTGGGGCTCATGATCGGGAGGTTGTGAGTTCAAATCCCACTGAGACCCTCACTGTGCTAAGACCCCTGGGCAAGGTCTCAACCACAAGTGTGCCTCTGTTCATCCAGCAGTATAAATGGGTACCAGTAAAAATATACTGGGAAGGTAACCTGTGATGGACTAGGGTCCCATCCAGGAGGAGTTCAACTCCTGATTGCTTCACGCTACGGAAACCGGGGATAAGCACCAGCCTGATGAGCCGCTAGGCTTGGGTGTAAAAACCCAAGCAGTTAATCAATCAATCAATCAGTGTGTTTTAATGGTAAATGTTTTTGGATAGGAATTGTGTTTTACCTCATAATCAACAAACTTGGTGGAGTCATCAAGGTTCATTTCCTCGACCTTCAGTGGAGAGTCACGAGTGGCGAGGGCAAGGCAGCGCAGTGTGTCACGGCCGGTACCCCACTCCTTAATGATGGTCATGATCTTCTCCTTAATAGGGCCGGTCAGAGGCACACGGGTGGAGCCAACACGCACATAGGCACACCTGTCGATAACACCCTCAGGGGCACCCTATTAAAAAGAGCACGTATGTATATAGGACTATTACAGACAAGGAACACATACACAATTTAAAAAGTAGACATGAATAGAGAGATACTGAAAGACACAAGTAAAAGCAGTGACCACACCTTCACAAACATTTTGCTGCCACTGTCTCCTCTGGTTGGTGTGCAGTACACAGACATGGACTTCCTGTCACGGGAGAACTCCAGTGTAAAGTTCTTCTTCATCAACTGCTTCACAACCTGCAGGAAAATGAAAAGAGAAATCAGTCATCAGGTTCTCATGAAATATAAGTCCACATGTATTGTGTTCTTTAAAACTATCCTAGTTTAAAAAAAACAGGTGCTTATTACTGATACATCTTAAAACTGTGTAAGCTGGCGTGACTCACGCTGCAGCAGGCATTGGCTCTCTCCACGTTGGACAGGTTGTTAACACTGGTCTTGAACACATTCATCTTCTCCACTAGGCAGCACAGAGCAGTTTCAGTGGCCTCACCAACCTTCTCATAGATCTTCTTAGCCTGTGGTGTGAGCAAACACATCAAGCATTAGTGAGAGTTCACTACAATTCAACACACCTCACATCAACTATCATCTCAGTGATAAATATCCTGATTGCTTTTACTGTGTTTACTATATGCTTCCTGAGTTGTGTATCTCTCACCTCGTTGTAGTCAAGAGAGGAGTCATTGCACAATGCACAGATGGTGGCAAGCTCGACCAGGCCATCATAATGACTACAGTCAACCTTAGAACCTCCTCTAGTCCTAAAGCGCAAAGAAATCATATGCATTAAGACTTAAAAATAAAATCCCTTTTTTAAATATTTTGGAGGCTGTAGTGTCCATGCTTTATAACCATCCGAGTTTGTCAACTTTGGAGGTTTATATATTGTATTACTTTTGAGTGTGTGTTTAGTTTGCATACTCTCCTCGTGCCTGCATGGGTTACCTCTGAGTACCCAAGTTTCCTCCAACAGACCAAAAACATTCACAGTAGGCCAATTGGCTGTTTTGCCCCAGATGTTAGTATGAGTGTGAATGGTATGTCGGCCTATTATGTCTCTCGGCTGGTCTGGGAATGCATCAGCTGGAGGAAGTAGCAAGGGAGAGGGACATCTGGGACCTCAATGTTTATACCGACCCCGGATTAAGCGGAGGAAGATGAAGATGAAACCATATTTGCCCTACAACATGTACAGGTACACATGGGAACCCTGTGTTGTTCTTGGAAAATTTTATATCTTAAGAAACGGAAAAATGTAAGAGAGTGTTCCTGAAAGTGGGTAATATAGAGCAGGGGTCCCCAACCAACAGTTCGCGTAGACCGATACCGAAGAATAAGAAGAAAAGAAATAATTAATTACAGTGGTACCTCACTTTACGAAAGTCTCACCAAATGAAAAATGTAGGTTACGAAAAGTATTTTCCTAAAATTTTTGTGTCTGGATACAAATTTTTAAAATATTTGGGTTTTGGATGTGTCTGGATGGCGTTACGAAAGCGCCATCTTAAAAATTTAAACGTGCCATTCAAAAATTTAAACAATGCACAAGTTGCTTTCCCATTGGTTGTCTCCCAACATCCCGCCCCGCTGGCCTCCCATTGACTAGGAGGGAGCTGAATCTCCATAATACAGTACCGTACCCATAATGCTTTTCGTGTGTCTTTGATCCATTGCTCGACACACGCGTGAAAGAGAGTTGTACTGTTGGTTTGTGAGTGTGCTTATTGCAGCGTTCTTTTTCGTTATTAATCATGAGCCCCAAGAAAGTGATTCCTGGTGAGACTGAAAAGAAGAAGCGGACTCCGTTATCAATAAAAGTAAAACAGGAGATGATAAAAAAATATGAAAGTGGGATTCGGTTGAGTGAAATCGCAGAGGAGTATGACCGAAACCTCTCTAGAATCGGGACGATATTGAAGCAGAAGGCGGTCTTAAAAGCGAAGATACAGTGACGGGGGGCATTATTTCAGAAAAAGCAACCGCCGTATTTAAGGACCTTGTGAAGGAGGGTGGGGGAAATCATTTGAGAGCTCTGCTATTAGGGACTGCCTCAATTTCTATGTTCATTTAAGCAATAATTTGTCATTGACTATAAGAGGACAGAAATTATATATTTAATTAAGTTTAAATATTTATTGTTGGCAAATCATTGTGGTATAAGAGAAATAAAATATTTTGTGACATGCTGTTACAAGACAATAATCAGTTACTCTACTACTTACACCTCGCCTTCAGGAGTGTATTTGGAGCCAGAGATATCAAAGCAATCGAGGGACACATGATCACCGTCCACTCTGTCAATGATGAACATCTGTGGGGTAAAATTTAATCAAGCATTATCAAAGGTATTCAGTTCATTATTGTGTTGTATATTGTAGTTATATTTACACATTTATCTGAAAAACATAAATATCTGAACTAATGAAATCGTTAATATTGTTTTGTTTCCATGTCTGCCTCAAGAAGGTCGTGGGAGCCAGTCCCGGGCTCAAAGAGAGTGTTTCTATGTACAGTGGGTTCCCTCTGTGTTATCTGGTTTTATTGTAGCGACCACAGGCATGCATATTAAGCTATTCGGATACTCTCCATTGCCCGCAGGAGTGCATCTAAGTGTGAATGAATTGTGAATGCTTGTGTGTGAGTTGGACCAGGTGAACTGTCCATGGTGTACCCTGCCCTCCCCTCTCCAGGAGTCGACTGCAATAGGCTACTCATGATATTTGTCAATAGATAAGGTATTTGAGAAGAGGAAATTTTGTTGTATTTTGAGATAATTTGTGGGTTTTGTGCCTCTCCTTTCATGTTTGTTAAAAGTAATAAAAAGAAAACAAATCAAATATGGATTCATATTAATTAAAACTCTATATTACAACCTGTTTGCAGAATTTTAGACCAATATCATCATCATCATCATCATCATCTCCTTCTTCTTCTTCTTTTTCTCTTCTTTTTCTTCTTCTTTTTCTTCTTGTTCCGCTTAATCCAGGGTCGGGTCAGGGGGCAGCAGCCTCAGCAATACGGTCCAGACGTCCCTCTCCCCAGCCACTTTCTCTGGCTCTTTAGGGGGACACTAAGGCATTCTCAGACCAGCCGAGAGACATAATCCCTACAGCATGTTTGAGGTAGACCCTGGGGTCTCTTCCCGGTTAGACATGTCCAAGACCACGCCAGGGAGGCATTCGGGAGACACTCTTACCAGATGCCCAAGCCACCTCAACTGGCAATCGCCCTCCAGGCCCTCACCAAACTCCTCCCATGCCTGAGATTTTGCATCAGCGACCGCTTGGGCTGCAGCACGTCTGGCCTGCCGGTACCTGTCTGCTGCTACTGGAGTTTCACAGGCCAATAAGACCAGGTAGGTCTCCTTTTTCAACTAGATGGGCTAATTCACCACAAGTGTCCACCACCGCCTTCAGGGGTTACCACCACGACAGGCACCGATGAACTTTCATCCACAGATTTGGGCTGCCACCTCCGCAATAGAAGCACGAAACATGGCCCATTCAGATTCCATTTCACCTGCCTGCTTTGGAATGTGGTTGTAGCTCTGCCAGAGGTGGGAGTTAAAGGTCTCTCTGACAAGACACTCCACCAAACATTTCTAGAAGATCCTAACTACACACTTGGGCCTGCCAGGTCTGCAGAGCGGCCTTCCTCCGCCATCGAAGCCATCTCACCACCTGGTGGTGATTGATTGACAGCTCAACTCCCCACTTCACCCGAGTGTCCAGAGCATGCAGCCACAAGTCCGGCGACATCACTACAGAGTCGATCACCAAACTGCAACCTATAAGTGCACTTGGCACCAGGACACCCTTATGTACGAGCATGATGTGCATGATAGACAAACAGTAATGGGCACAGAATTCCAAGAACAAAACACCATTCCAGACTGGAGAGGCTGCACCTACCAATTACCCTTCCAGGTCACACTATCGTCACCCACATTAGCATTGAAGTCTCCCAGAACAACAAGTGAGTCTCTCGGGGGAGCATTCTCCAACACACCCCCTCAAGACTTCAAGAAGTGTGGGTACTCTGAACTGTCAATTGGTGCATAAACACAAACAACAGTCAGGACTTGACCCCCCACTCGAAGGCGGAGGAAAGCTAAGTCTTTCGTCAACCGGGGAGAACCCCGACCGGCTCGCCGCCTGTCCCCATGAGCAACTCCAGAATGGAAGAAGATCCAGCCCCTCTTGAGATGGGTGGTTCCAGAGCTCTAGCTATGCATTGAGGTGAATCTGACTATAGCTAGTCAGTATCTCTCCACCTCACGCACCAGCTCAGGCTCCTTCCCCAGCAGAGAGGTGACATACCATGTCCCAAGAGTCAGACTCAGAATAGAAGTAACTTTTAACAAATGCCATCTTCTTTGTTAATGTGTATGGTCCAAATATCTATTGGCTTGTAAAGTGCATGCCAATATGTTATATTAATATGTATTATAATTAACAGATTATCCTATGATAAAATATCACTATGTTGATAACCGGTTTAACTAAAATGCCATACAGACCTTGGTGACACACATCTGGTTGGTGGTGAGGGTGCCAGTTTTGTCTGAGCAGATGACAGAGGTACAGCCCAGAGTCTCCACAGAGGGCAGAGAACGGACAATGGCATTCTTCTTGGCCATACGACGGGTACCAAGAGCCAGGCAGGTAGTGATGACAGCAGGCAAACCTGGAGAAATTAAATCAAAGTACTGATATAAATCATAGTCTGTCATGACAGGTGACCAAATATTTTTCTTTCACCCTATTCTACTACAGAATGACCCAAAAAACATTTAAAATATGTATTTCAACATACTGTAGTTATATTATTTGCTCCCTTGAAACTTCAGTCAATACGGTTTCTATTTATTTGAAGACAGTGGTATAATTGATACCGTAATTTCTGCTCTTTACATCGATATGCGCAAAAACATTTTAAGGCCACAACCTGAACCCTTAAGCTTGAAGAACCTGATGTGTGGTTTCAGTAAGATGGAGCTATGGGGCACTCAGCTAAAAGATCAATGGAAGTACTGAAAAAATTTTCTGGATCATGTGATCTCTTTGTGAGGTTATGTTAAGGTTACCCCAACCATCTCTTTGATTTATTTTCTGTGATGCTACCTTAAATCACAAGTGTATACTCACACACCTAAAACTCCTGAAGTCTTTAAGTATTACTGCGTATATTGGCCTCTAAATCAAGTTGAAAAACTATTTTATTTTGTAATTTACCAAAACCTACAAAGTACACCATTATTTTACCATGCTACCATCATGGATCAATTAATTAATTATTGAAAGGCAACACTTGCTGATTAAGTTTACAAAAATACATTTGTTCATGATTAGCAAACTTCCTAGCAAATAGTTCATGAGATTACTTCTTTCTTGGAAATCTATACGCCCTAGACAAGTCGGACTTTTGGACCTGTTGTCAATAGTACCCAGGGCAGTGGTGGTCTAGTGGATAGGGCACAGGATCGCTGATCCTAATGTTGGGGGTTCAAGTCCACACAAGGTTGTCACTGTCCTCCCAGTGCAGCTAAGTGGGTCATCAAAGACAGGCCATGTCTCTCACTGTCTATGGTGAGAGGCATGTAAAAGAACCATTGCTGACTTTCGTAAAGAGTAGGCTGCAAAGCCGTCAGCGTGTTTCTACGACCTGGAGAGGGATGGGCTCCGCCAGGCCAAATCAGTCCAAGTCTTGCCATGAAGGTGCCCCAACGACATCCTCGGATGTTAAGGGAGAAGTGAGTGAGTGTCAATAGTACTGCTTTCACATCCCCCCATCGAACATTTTAGTTCTAAGTGTGTTACCTAGGGCCTTTATCTCACCGAGACTCTTTTTTTACAGTATCCCAGGTTACAAATTAAGGTTCTCAAAAGATTTCTCAAACCAAATGTGTTGTACTACAGGATATCCTCACCCTCAGGAATGGCAGCGACTGCCAGGGCAACGGCGATCTTAAAGTAATAAACAGCACCACGGATCCATGAGCCTCCATGGACAGGATCATTGAAGTGGCCTATGTTGATCATCCAGACAGCAACGCAAATGAGAGAGATGACTTTGGAGAGCTGCTCGCCAAACTCGTCCAGTTTCTGCTGCAGAGGGGTCTTCTCCTGTTCAGTGGCGGCCATCTGGTCACGGATCTTGCCAATCTCAGTGGAGACGCCAGTGGCAATGCAAACACCAATAGCTTTGCCAGCAGCAATATTTGTGCCCTGGATAAGAGGAGACAATGAAAAGAGAATGAAATAAGCGATAACTGAGAAGGGATTGATGCACGAAATGATGCATGTAGGATTTTTCTGGCATGGAGAAAATAAAATGCAGTGATTACAAGGTCTTCAAGTTTTGTTTTGTTGGGTAGATAGATTGGTGGACTAAGGGAATAGAGGATAGGGGATAACAGAAGGAATAGACGAGGTTTGTTTCCAGTTGTGGTCCAGCAAAACATTTTTTCTACTTATTAAACATCTAACTAGCTTAATCACTTAATGAACCACTGCTTTTGGTACAAGAGTTATTGTTCTAGTCTGTGGTTCTCCAGAACTACAGTTTGCTCAAATGGGTCACATGAATGTATGTGAGACCAGAATAAGGTAGAATTAATGAATGACTAAATAACAATTATGGATAGATATATGGAATATTGCTAGCTTACAGAGAAAAGCATGTTCTTCTTGTCCTGGTTGACGGCTCTCGGGTCAGGGACGGCATCAGTGTGCTTGATCACACTAACAGACTCACCTGTGAGAGATATCACAATCTTGCATGATCAAATAATGGTATAATCAATAACATATCAAATTAAAAGAAGAATATTTTTAAAAAGCTTAAAAATTATACTCACCAGTAAGGATGGACTGGTCAACACGTAGGGTGGTGGAACGGATAGCAGTAATCCTGATGTCAGCAGGGACTTTGTCACCAACTGGTGCAAAGACACAAACTTAGAAAATGTCTTTTTACGGCAAATGGAATTTATAATGTGCTTGAAGAAAAAGAGAGATTTATAAAACTGGATTAGGTCAATTAAGAAAGAATAATGTCTTGGCTATTGTGACTCCCAGGTTTAGAAATAAAATGACAAGAGGGAATCAAGTGGCCAAATAATTGTAAAATATTGTCATATAAAATCTAATAATATACTGATGTTGCAGAATGAACACCAATAATTCTAACACTGACCCAGAGGCTTTTCCAGAAACTTCCTGGTTTTTTGTGATTAAGTCAGGATTCATATACAATAGCTTGAATAAATGGACCCAAAGAAAGAGGAGAGCGGGGCAACTAGCAGGTGTCTGGGAAGTATTTATACCCAAGATATTGTTTTCCTTCTCTCAGCATGTTTTAAAGCCATTCCCCGTGCCTCTGTGGTTGGCTTGCACCCTCCCTCACCCACAGTACTGTGAATAATCTCAGCATGTCATTGACATGGCACTTACAGGCCTCTGATAGGATGCTAACTTCTTACACAGCTCCTGAAGGCCGCCTCTAATCTATTTTCACAGCTTTTCATCGGACAGTTAAAGTCTTCTGCTACAGTTTCCAGAGAAGGGGAAACAGACAAAGATGTCTCACCCGAAACTTCCACGACGTCACCAGGGACAATCTCTCTGGCCTTGATCCTCTGCACGCTCTTTCTGTCAGATCGATAGACTTTGCCCATCTCAGGCTCATACTCCTTTAGAGCCTCGATGGCGCTTTCAGCATTACGCTCCTGCCACATTTAACACATTCATTTTAATCCCATTGCGACAATACTGTTTGTGGGCATGTCAAAGAAAACACAGCTATGGTCTTGAAAGCTGTGATGTAATTTTTAATAGATTGTACTCATGTTTCTGACCTGCCATACACCAACAACGGCATTGGCGATGAGGATAAGCAAAATGACAAATGGCTCGACAAAGGCTGTGACGGTTTCCTCACCTTCCTCAAACCAAGCCAGCACCTGAAGAGGAAGAGATGTGGGATTAGTGTTCAAGAGCACCACACACCACAAAAGTGCTTCTGAAAAACTGCTTCTGTAGCCAGGAACGTGAAGTTATTGGTTTTAATTAATGTTATATTAATATGAAGGCTTGAAATAAATTGACGTACAGCTGTGAAGGGCCCCCAGAGGGACAGAAATAAACAAGGTACAAAGCTTAAGCATTCATTCACTGTTATTCACAATAATTATTTCATCATCAGAAAAGTTTTAATGGTACCATAAAATAGGATCCCCATAATAGACTATTTATGCCTCAAGGGAGATTTATTTTGTAACCATGATCTCTAGATCCATGGCAGAAACTGGAGTCTTGAGTAGTCCTAGTGATCTTCACTGCACTAAACACTATATTTCATAGTATCTTGTTGCATAACATTGTCAGATTGTATGTCTCAGAGCCTATGCTGACCACTGGCCCTCCCTTCTTTGTATCTCATTCTCCAGCATGCTGTATCCTATCTTCCCTTGGTCCTGACCTTTGCTGAGAGATTAAGTTTCTATACCCACCTCAAGGCTTTTCTTAAAATAAACATCTCTTGCCCGTCTCCTTCGCTCTTCGATATTCTCCTTCTAAGGCCATTGCGACAGCTGGCCAAGACATTGGGAGGAGGGAAGAAGCACTCGATACGACTTCATGTCCGACCCTTATTTCTTCATACCCAGCAACATAATCTAACCTGCCTCAACGCCATTCCCAGAAGAAGTACCCTTGTAAAACCCGAGGACAACTTGAAAGAAGTAATGTGGTGATAGATGACATAACGTCCAAATGATATCGATAAGCTCTTAAGGAATATATATTTCAGGTGCCCAGTGGAGAATTGGTGCCATCTTGGATGTTCTAATGTTGCACAACACACAGCTGTTGTTCAGGCTGCTTATGTTTGCTGTATAGCCATGCCAGTTTGGCAAGCACACAAACATAACTCCTCAAACTGCATGCCAACTTGGCAAGTGAAGTATGAATGTATCACCATAGATGGTATCAGCATTCAGTAGATAAATGCTAAGAACCTTGACTGTGCTAATAATTCAGACTTTGGCTGTCTGTCAAAGAAATACTTTTATAAAACTACTCAACTAAAAGGCACAAAAGATTTTAAAACGGCATTTGTCATCTTTATTGAATGTTCAATAAAGCTTTCACCATCGTAACGCCTCAAGGTTTGATCCTGTTGAAATACTCTGTCGTATTGCTATGTCTGTACCTTGCTCATAACAGTATGGTTGTAATTATTATCATTATTAGGTAAACTGTGGTTAAAAAGACAGTTGACAGAAGTGGCCAGAGCAGCAATCAGACCTATTGGATCTCTTGAGCTGCTTCACAGAGACATTAGATAGTCTTGCTGCTGTAAGTGATGACTTAGCAACAATTATATTCATTTGTGGGCAGCAAATGCAAATACATTTAATATGTCTGCATGCTTGGTTTTGTAATTACTTACAAAAGAGATGCAGGCGGCCAGCAGTAGAATTCGGACAAGCAGGTCCTCAAACTGCTCAATCACCAGCTCCCAGATGGATTTTCCTGTCAGAGGGTTGAAGTAGGTTGTCAGAATCAGATTCATTAAACATGGGTAATAGCAATGCAGAAACTGGACTAAAGACCAAAGAGTTATTTAGCTATTATAAAATAAAATGTATGCATTTAACAGAATATTTATTAAGGCATTGACTATATACAGTCAATATATATAGAAATATCTCTGTGATATACATATATATATATATATATATATATATATATATATATATATATATATATATATATTGAGAGAGAGAGAGAGAGAGAGAGATATTGTGTGTGTGTGTATGTATATATTATATATATATATATATATATATATATATATATATATATATATATATATATATGCAATATGTCTATAAAATGGAAAAGAATTAAATGTGTAAATACCCTCCTCGGCTGGCAGTTCTGGACATCAGGTTGAGAGGAGAGATAGAGCGTGATTAAAAGAGAAAAAGGGTAGATTAATAAACATGATCAAGCCATTATATGTTGCTCATGTTAATCAGCAATTTGTGCAACCACTGATAACTAACTGGTACACATTACATGATTTTGGTGGCAATTATGCTTTATACAAAATATAAAATTATAGTACATGTTTAATTCATGTTTATTTTTTATTTATTTCATTGATCGATAGGCTTTATGTTTTTTTTTAAGCTCCATGTATTTCATGACTTCAATTGAAAAAACTTGAAGAACTTGAATAAATATTGCATTTTTCACCAACTAATACCATGACAAGCTGATATTCTAATGACCACCATCTAAGAGCTTTCATACAACCAGTCTGCTTTCACTGGTTTGTACATCATGACTTTGCAATGCCAGCTGCATTTCTGAAAATGCCGACTGCCTGTCCTATAAGAAGCTCCCTCCTCCCTTCAGCAGAAATACCCCTCATGAAATCAGCCTTCTCGAATCACCAAAGCAAGGCCCTTGCGCCATCACCTGTCTCCTTTTGCTTTCCATCTGAGCTATTTTAAAGCACTGCTTCTCAGCTTCTGGTGCACAACCTGTTGGTGTCACTTCAAGCTTCACCTAAGAATTTAGGCCGTACATCTTAATGTCGCAGTATTGTATCACGCTGCACATGCGTGATTTCATAATTCTTCATTAGAGGGAATCATGACTGCATCTGTCAACCAATTCAAGCTCAAGCAATTTCTAGGCATCCTATTCCCAGACTAGTCATGATATGGTTCAACTCCATCCCATTTCTCCATTCTTTTTTCTCACCATTGGGGCCATACTTGGCAAAGCTCCTCTTGACTTGGTCAGGTGAAAGCCCAGTGGTCTCGTTGACCCCGAAGTAGGATAAGACTTCTGCCGAGCTCTTGGTGTGTGCGTCCTCCATCCTG